>BPTQ01000001.1:320143860-320378238 GCA_019973895.1 Chrysanthemum seticuspe | reverse complement strand
TGTTCAAACAATGGCGACACTTCGAATGATTTCCTAACTTCTTGTGTTTGATACTCGTTGAGATACGGAAGGAGGAAGTCTTACTCTCTGTACGATACAAACTTTTCAACTAAGAGTTAGTCAAGTTTTGATTGGGTCCTCTCTGTTCAAGCAGATTACTAAGTTGACGGAAGATGAGTTTTTAGCCTTAGTGTTGGTTTCGAAGTGTTCAGTATGGGAACCCATTACCATTAGTGTTTGAGTAAGGACTAGGATACATGTTTGTTCGACTACGACTACGAGTGCACCCATCGAAGTAATTAGTTGATCGAGAGGAGTAGTCAGTTTTGTACTTATGAGAGGGTGTTTGGTTGTTGTTGGAGTCTTGACGTAGATTGGGTGTGTTAGTTCGGTGACAATTTCTACCTTCCTAGCACCACGTTGGTCAAGTCCTTTCTGTTATATTGTGTGGGTTAGATGCAGTTCTGAGGTTGTTGTTGGTTTGTGGGAGAGTATTCATGTTTTGACTGATGAGGAGAGCTAGTTGATTAATGAAGCTACCCACGTGAGCATCAGCATCAGCTTGTTTGTACATAGGATCAGGAATGAGTTTGTGATTACCATTACCCAAGGGTATGACTTGTGAAGCTTTGGTTGTGATTCCGATTTTTGAGTAGAAGGCAGTTGAATCATTAGACGAACTTGTCTCTCCTGGGTTAGTTTTGAACTGATTGAGAATCAACTTTTCAAACATAGCATGTCTCTCATTCTGAAGGAGGAAGGCATAGAGTTGCTCATAGTTTGTGTTCTTCAATCCTTTAGTAAGCTTCACAGCGGTAACAAACTTGTGCCATTCGGGATTCATGTTGTTCACAAATTTTGAATTCAACTGAATGTTAGGCATAGTCATTCTGATGTTCCTCATGTCATTAACTAACTTATGAAATCTCACATAATACTCATAGACATTCTCATCTGGTTTCATCTTGAAGTGCTCAAATTCGTCATAGAGTTGTGATTCTCTGTCTTCCATGGTTAATTCTGAACCTGAGAGAAGCATCTTTACATTATCCAAAACTGCCTTTGCATCAGTGTTATGATTGATCAGCTTGTAGATGTCTTTAGGAAGACCTTGAAGAACAATGTTTGAAGCCCTGATATCTGCATCGAATCTCTTTTTCTCCTTATCATCAAGCTCATCATACATCTTAGGTCTGTCCATTCCGTAAACAGGAGTACCATCTTCATTAGTATCAAGTATGTCTCTAGTCGTCTCAACTCGATATGGTCCTTCATCAATGGATTTGAGAATGTTGACACCATTTTCCTTTCCAAGGCAATACAATCTGATTCGTTGAGCCCAAGAATCGTAGTCAGTTCTGTCAAGCATGGGTGGACGAGTATCTGAGCCAGCTACTTGTACATCCTCCGCAACAGTGGAGATGACAGTAGGGACGTTGGTAGACATATTAACAGATTATACGGGATTTTATAGCTCTATGATTAAACCGGGAAATAGATTCTTTCACGGGATTTTACTAAATCAAGAGAAAACCGTAAGCAATCACTCAAGTCGCTAGATGATAATGCACTAAGTCGCTAGAGACAAATGCACTAAGTCGCTACCAATTAATTCGCTAGAAAACCAAGTCGCTAGAAACCCAAGTCGCTAACAGAAAAGCAAGTCGCTAAGTAGTAACTCGCCACAGACCAAGTCGCTAACCAAATTTTGGCAGCAATTCGCTACACAAGTCGCTAGATATGCAAGTCGCTAAAGAGCAACTCGCTACAGACCAAGTCGCTACCACAAGTCGCTACCCGTAGTAGAGAATCCACTACTTGTACTTTAACTCGCTAGATCTAACTCGCTACCTTCAACACTGTAAGTCGCTACAAAACTGTGAAGCAAGTCGCTACCAAGAAAATATTCCGTGAGCTAACTCGCTAGCTTGAAAAACCATATAAACATCACTTTTCAATCCAAAAACAACCCAACCAAGATGATTCAAGCTTACCAAATGAAAACCTAAACACTTTTGATGATTCTAAACATAAAAGTACCAACAAAATTCAAACTTTAACACAAGAAATCAACCAAATGATGCAAAAACCACTAAACTTTTTCAAACTCAAAAACCACCTAAAAACTACTATAAATCCAAAGATGTGCAAGATATGATCTAACCATGGCTCTTGATACCAATTGTAAGATATAACTTTTCACATACACATCAAACCATAACACAAAGTAGCATATAGATGGAATTCTAGGTAGAGAAAGTTAGAGGTTTAGGGAACTTAGTGAGAGAAAGTGAAAGATATTATTATGAGCTCCAACTCTCTACCTTGGGAGGTAGAGAGTATTTATAGTCTTACATAAATCGCCACACTACGGGCTGTGGATCAGGCATACAGTGGGTAAAGACCCGTCCGTCCTCCACGGTGTTACTTAATTAAATACTACTTAACTTAAATGAACTACGACTACGAGCTTTCTAACGATTACATATACTTGAGGTGACCGACTCTTTAATACCGGGAATTTCTAATTCCTAACACAAGCGGTGTCTTATTTCTAAAAAAACGCGATGACCTCTCGGTTTTAAATCTAATTATTGACATCGGTCATAAAATAACCGATTTGAATTTTCTGACATGATAAATATTATTATAATAATCCGAAATTTTACGGGTTGTTATAGTCTACCCACCTTACAGGAGATCCGTCCCGGATCTCAGTTTTCGTTACCCGATAGGGTGTCGGGAACGAGGTGATGGTATTGGAACAAGATTTGAATTTTCCCTAGGTTGTTCTAGGGTTTCTTCTTTGGGGTATGGGTACCTATGTGTTATGTCAGCAACACATTCTCTATCTGAGGAGCCATGATTTTTTGGTGTAGGTTCATTGGGTGAAAGTTCTAATTTTGATGTTATGAGGTTTCATTATCTTGTTAGTGTGGGCACCTCTAATATCTCATGGTTTTATCAAAACGTACCCATTTCTGGTGTTTAATGGTTCATAGGTTGATTCTTAAGGTTCACTATGGGTTTGTGTGTTTTCTTCTTTAAATGGTGAAGAAACATTTGTTTTTGAATTTTTTTTTCTTTCGAATAAATGTTTGTACAAGTTTGACTAAGACCAGATTTCAAAATCGATAGTTGTGTAAAAATGACACATTTTCACAAGATTGTAAAACTGGTTCTCAATTATGGGGTGTATAGGGAAGTTTTGCGAAACTTTTAGTGTTTCAGCATTTTGTCTCATTTTAACAGGGATTTGGAAAGTATTATTGTTGGATTTTAAAGAGGAATCCTCAAATTTGAAAAATATATTGTAGTAAGGATATGTAGCAGAATATAACATTTACTCATAACTACGAGTAGGGTTTAGTTGTCTAAGTTGGGTAAGATTGGAGGTTTAATGGTTGGTGAACCCCATTGTTTCCTATGGTTTTAGGCAGAGGTGTGGGATACATTCTAAGGTCAGGCTTAGCTATCAAAGAGGACATTGATCATTAATTTAAAACACTTTTCGAGGAAGTAAGTGATTAACAGAGTGGTTCTAGAATACTTTTCAAAGTATTAAGGAACACTTTATTTTTGTGATATAGTAGTGAAATTGTAGTTTACTTTATGGTGAAATGGTAGGGTGGAAATTTGGTTTGTAGAATAATTCATGAAGTGATTCATGAAGTATTTTGATTATAGTGGTTTGAGGGATAATCGGAAGTAGTTTGTATGGAAACTCTTTTGTTTCGTTTGTAGAAGGGTAACAAGGTAGGTACTGTTATCCTTAAGAGATGGGTGGAGCTTCTAGGTATTTAATTCTCAAGGTAGAGCGTAAGGTTTTCAAGTTTCTGTGGGATTATAAGTCCTTTATCATGCCCTTCTAGATTTTGCCAAAGGTTTATTGTATTTTCTCATAGGTGTTATTAGAAGGTTGCTCCTAAAATGGTTTGATTTGTCCACGGAATGTAAGGTTGGGGTAGGAGTGACTATAACATAACCCGATTGTGATATGGAATTATAAAGTCTATGATTAAAAAGTAGGATGACGCCAGTGAGTGGCTTATGATTAAGGAATATTGTGACGCCAGTGAGTGGCTTATGACTAAGGAATAGGGTGATGTCAGTGAGTGGTTTATGACTAAGGAATGCCAGTGAGTAGCTTGTGATCAGGGAATGCCAGTGAGTGGTTTGTAATTAAAGGAATGCCAGTGAGTGGCTTGTGATTAAGGTATGCCAGTGAGTGGCTTGTGATTAAGGAATGCCAGTGAATGGCTTGTGATTAAGGGGTAGTGTGACGCCAATGTGTGGCTTTAGTGTAACGCCAATGTGCGGTTTATTAAAATGTTACATGTTTATTAAAATATTATCATTTTCTCACTGGACATAAAGCTGTTATAACTATCCTAAGTACTGCAAAATTCACCTCTGAGTCGGACATAGGTGATCAGGCTATGTCCCACTGTCCCTGGTTGAATATAGGTGATCAGTCTATATTCACCCGAAGTTCAATGAATTTTGAAATACTTAGCTTAGTTACGCTAGTAATATGTCACAATACTTTTAAAGGTTGTCTTAAAGGATTAGAACAATTATTCTCTTTATGTGAGGGAAAGGTGTAGTGTTGTGATACGTAAATATACGTATAGGGAAAATAATTGTAACCTATAATGAAATTAGGAGAGCAGTGATAAAACATGTATCTTATCAAGTATGATCTCAACAGGATCATAAGTGAGGCATCAGCTCGGCAGGCAGGCACGTGTCGGTCATAGGATTTAGTTTTTGTAAAAGTGGTTATAGTCTAGGTTTTAAAAATACCCAGTTTTCTATAACCTAGGCTCTGATGCCAATCTGTAACACCCTCAAAAATGACTCAGCGGAAGCATACAAGTATTGGGGTGCTACTAAATTGATATCACAACATAAGCATAGAACAACCGATTTTCATAAATAAACTTTTATTCATTTCTCAAAAACAATGTTTACATTATTGATTAGTGCGGAAAATGGCCCATTATAAACAAGCGGTCCCAATACATAAATCAGAGTCGTCTATGACCATGCCATGCCTTTGCCTTGCGCCTCCAAAGATAAGCTATCACCTCAAAACCTGAAGATACATGATAAAAGGGGTCAGCTTACGCTGGTGAGTTCATAGGTTTATTTAAAAAGGGATTTCAGTACACTGTTTCAAATTTGGTTTTTGATGATCATTACGTCTTGCATAATGTCATAGAGTTTATGGTTTCAATTCATAAAAGGATTTCATAAAAGAGATTTCATTTGTGGACCATAAGTAGGGTAGATGTACATTACAACGAATATAATGTCATATATTGAATCTATTACGCTAGAACTAAGTTCATGCAACCGAAGCTACGACAGTTTATGTATGCACAAGGAAGTCATACAAATAAGGAGCCCATGGCGAGTGTTTATCCCAATACACTCGGTCCCGACATGCTATATGCTTCGCCTTGACCCAAGCGGGGTCAACCGAGCAGGGGAGTCACCCCCAATAGATCTATTTATAACATTCGCGCTTCCCAGCAAGAATTGACGGTTCATAAAAAGGGCAATTTGGGATCTAAAGTCTTAGGCTAAGCTGCGTAATATTCTAGGTCAAAGTTTTTGGTGTGGTCCTTAAAGCATCTAGGTATGATGTATCTTAAAACATATCAGTCAAAGGGCATAGTATGCATAGAATGCAGAATTTTAGTAATTAAATCATTTAGGAAAAAATGAGCATGTATCTTCCCCCAAAACAGTTATAAAACAAGTAAAAGTAAGGGCTATGAAACTCACCTTGGCAATGTGCAATATGAAGTCTAAAGAGAATTAAACCAAAGAGTGATAGTGCACGGCTCCGACACACAACCTAATTAAGTACGGCATATTTAGGCTTTATTTTTAAGACTCGATAAAGTTTAACTAACTTTATAGTTTTTAAATGTTTGGGTGGTTGTTGTTGTTGTTGTTGTTGCTGCTTGTGTGGCAGCATTTAAGTTTAAAACAGTTTCTTAATTGTTTGTAAGTATTGGCTCTTGGGGAGTGTATAAGTATATACGTAAGCATACAATAATAAAAGTATACATGACAAGTAACTCATCGTTCCAAAAGTATCTAATGACGATGTACGGAAAATAACACAAAGTAATTATTGTGAATATTGGATGTGGTCGGGAAATATAAAATGTAGTTAGTTAATAGAATATATATATATATATATATATATATATATATATATATATATATATATATATATATATATATATATATTGACGAAAATCGGATATGACCCGTTTATATGTTTTAGTTTTCCCAAAATCTCCAATGTTGCAATTTACCCCTTCAAATATTAAAACAACTTTAACCATCTTAGTAAACTTATATAAGTTTCAATAAGTTAAAATATGTCAAATAAGCTCAATCAACTATAATAAGCAGTAGTCTTTAAAATATGTGAAACTTATATATTTGTATTAGGTTATATTTAATAAGTTCAAAATAAGTCAAAGAGGCCGCAGGTTAGACTTTTTACATCTTTTATATCAAAATATGCCAAATATGATTTCAACTCATTTTTGCAAACTTAATAAACATTAAGTTGGTATTTAAACAATCAATTCATTATTTTTTTGAACTAAGTATTTGATGACCCAAATAAGGCAAAGACCATACTTCACCCTACTGTTGGGTTTCGATCCAATCACACCCAAACCATTTTTGTTTTCAACCCACCCAAATCCACTTAGTCCAAAATGCTTAGAAATAAGTCAATAGTTTCATAAATTTGTTTAGTATAATGACGGTAGAAGAATTATTTTAGATATTAAGCCAATAATGATGCTCCATTATGACAACCTTGATGAATATATTTACACAGTAGTTTAATATCATTAGATGGGAAAAGGTCATCGAATGAACAAATGGAAAATTAAGTATAAACTGGAGAAGTCATGATCATGGCGTTCAAAATATGAAAGCGAAGTAAATAAGCAAAATAAATCGAATAAGTACTTTTCACTTGAGCCAATCCTCGTGTTCTTTTTATATCTAGTTTTCTTGGTTTAAAAAAAAATGAAAATAAAAATTATAAAAAT
This sequence comes from Chrysanthemum seticuspe, assembly GCA_019973895.1. Classification (NCBI taxonomy): domain Eukaryota; kingdom Viridiplantae; phylum Streptophyta; class Magnoliopsida; order Asterales; family Asteraceae; genus Chrysanthemum; species Chrysanthemum seticuspe. Next base: position 320,371,147 of record BPTQ01000001.1, on the reverse strand, counting down.
TTGTGAGATAAGCCTTTAAAATTAGTGGTGTGTCAACATGTTTAAGAAAATAAACATAGCTTATTTTCTAGTGCTTATTAGTGTTTAACTAGTCCAAATCTACCACACAAGCTTGATAAAACAATCCTTTCGTTTATTTGTTATGTAAGTCGAACCATAATTAGTTTGTAGGAACGATTTGCAAATTTTAAAACATAGCTCATTTACAAAAAAATCAACATACAAGATAAACTAAAGAAAATATATAGATTGTAAGGTCTTGTGAAACTTACGACATGGAAATGATATGGTCGACCATGTGCACCCAAGAATCCCAAAAACACCAATTTGTTTTCAAAAAGAAAACCCAAGAATTTATCCTAAACTTGGTCTAAAACACCAAATATATCTTTGCTTTGTGAATTTTAGTTGAAGAATGAAGATGTGTGTGGGTACATGTCCGATCAGTAAATAAAAGAAAAAGAATGGAAAGTTTTGACCAAGTGTCTTTGTTAGTGAAAAGGTGTGTGTCCCATTTGAGTAAAAAAAAAACACATTTTGTGCATTAGTCATTTTCAAATACAAGTATTAAGAGATACTTGTGACTTTTGTTGTATTGTGGAGGCCTGGCTAACCAAAAAGAGAGGGGGAGGGACAAGAAATACAGAGGCGTGGGAGAGAGAGTGATAATAGTTATCTTTTTTGTTTTATTAGCAAACACAGTATATGATACCCCGTGTTTTGTCGAATCTTCGAGTAAATGTATCTTCTCGGTACACGAAAGATGTAACAATTATATTTTTGGAAACGATTTCTTAAACATAATATTTTGACACTTTGTTTACGTTGAAATTGGATTATAACTGTTTGCCATTACTAATTTGGTGTCGGTATGCGTGCAGCGCCGTGACTTTCTGAATTCACGAGATAACTTCTCGTTTTCTTTCTTAATTTATTAGTGATTGATAAAAAGTGTATTTTTCTCTTATCTCAGTATTTATTTTTAGTCTTGTACGCTACTGCACTGCAGTATACGGAATAACTTTTCGGATTAAGCTTATGTATGCTTAAGTTTTAACTGGGTTTATACAGATAATTAGTGGACAAGCGGTGTCTTATTTCTAAAAAAAACGCGATGACCTCTCAGGTTTTAAATCTAATTGTTGACATCGGTCATAAAATAACCGATTTGAATTTTCTGACATGATAAATATTATTATAATAATCCGAAATTTTACGGGTTGTTATATGATGATACCCTATTTACTATGTGTTTGCCTTTGTTTACAGCTTCTAATAGTGTGAAAACACCTAAGTCATTTAATCATCATGAGTTTATTGACACTCCTGGGGATAAGTTATTTGGGTTCCTAGAGTTTCTGATAGTGCGCTACCAGTATTCTCTAGGCATTGCGCCGGGGTGCGGTGACCCCTGGAGATAGCAGGCTCAGAGACGGTGTTCCTGGAGGCGGATCTATAGAAGGTGAATCTTCTGCTATCAAAGTCTGATTTTACCTTCTTTTTTTTAATTTCTTTTGTTTGATGTATCGCTTGTAATTCATAGCTTTTCAATATTAAAAAAAAAAAAAAAAAAAAAAAAAAAAAAAAAAAAAAAAAAAAACCTTATGCTCAATAGTTTGGAATATGAGGTTTTCTGTGATTCATACAATTCTTTTGTATCTGGTATCACTTGTGATATTCTGTTAGAAATAATGCAACACTTGATTTTGATTTTGATATTTATATCACTTGTGATGATCTGTTAAATTTAATGCAACACTTTCTTTATTTTTAGAATATGTCAACCTTTTTTATTTTGGTAGTTTTGTTTATTGTTTTTATACATATTTGGTATATGTAATATGCAGTGTTATATCTCTTGTGATATGAAACATTTTATTGTAACACAAAATGCTAAGAGTAATATCGCATGTGATAAAAGAATAAAATGCTACATTTAATACTTTTTCATAAAAATGATCATACAAGTCACTTAGTGATTCCCAAAAGTAGTACAAACTCCGGCACCATGCAATGTGGCTCTGGACCTAATAGACCGCACCCTTCTTAGGTTACCCCAAACTCGCATTGCATTTTTAAACTAAGCAACATAAGGATTGCTTGTTGCTTCGCCTGCTCTTTTTCCAATCATCTTTGTTTCATATATCATTCTTTTTATCTAGTCATCTTTATTTTTCTTATAGCAATCTTGTTTGCACAATTAGACATCATCTCATTTTTTTCGTTTACTTGATGTAGAATTATCTTTGCTACAATTCTTCATAAAGTTCCATATGGATTATTTATCATCATGTGCCTCACAAGCACGTCCCTTTGAAAATATTAATAGGTCATGATTATTGGAGACCAATATACACTCATTTATCACTTGTGATATTCTATTGCACTTATTTTAACATGTTGTTCGGCTTTTGGAGGAACATGTGATATCGTGAATCATAGGTGATATCATAGACATGTTGACTTCTTCTATTTGTTGAATCAGTCAGGTGTATCACCTGTGATATCACAGGCATGTTGACTTCTTCTATTTGTTGAATCAGTGGTGGTGATGGAGGAACATGTGATACGGTGTTAAACCTATCGAAACATGCACACTTTATCAATTAAAAAAAATATCTGCATTACAAATCTAACAGAAGCATGCTATAAGCTCAATATCTCTTGTGATTTCTCATATTATGGCACATGGTTTTAAGCCTCTTTTTAGACATAATTTTAAGTCTCTATATCATTTACTTTAAATTCTAGTTTGGCTGACATTAAATATATATCTACCAAACATATTTTATCTACAGATGTGTTAACTTTTTATTTTTTTTATCGATGTTGTGGTCTTATAATCTAGTAGCCCCACTGGTAATTAGATGTGTTGTTGTGCTAGTTTAAAATTAAGCTTCAAGTTTTAAGTCTAGGTTCTATTCTTCAAAAAAGATTTATGTTAACATTGTAAAAAAGTCCATCTTAAATATTTAAGCATTATATAAACTATTTATGAAGGTCGCATTACTGTGATACAAGTTTAGTCACTTTTAGCTTTTCTTATTTTTATTTTTAGGTTGCATTTTATATTTTATAAGCGATAATATACTAGAAGTCTGTTTGGTGTATAAACCATGGTACATTGATAACCATTTCAACTCTTAGTACGTGAAACATGGTGAGTTGAAATACCATATGATTTTTAGCAAATCATCAGCTATCAACGGATTGGATATGTCTTTACCAAAAGCCGTTTGTTCTTGGACTAGCTAATTCTTTGGTTGAATTGTGTCATCACCCTGGTGAATTAATAACCAGCTCAACCTTTTTAACATCAAGCCTTGGTAAGTTCACAACTATCCAGTTTTTGGTAAACTTTCAACCATATAAATGGATTTGCCACAGCCTTTACCACAAGTCGTAATTTTGTGGGCTAGCCAACTTTACACAAACATAGATATGGTGAGTTGATAACCATACGTTTTTTGGCAAATTGTCAGCCATAAACGGATTTGAGAAATCTTTACCAGAGCCGTTTGCTCTTGGATTAGCCAGTCCTTATATTGGTTAGACATGGTGGACTCACATAATCTTTAAAATGAAATTATTTATATAATTAACAATATAAATTATTGTAACCGCGAACACTTAAAATACAATTAAGTAAATAATCATTATTAACTTTCGGTTACACAATTTTAAATTAACATTAAGTTATTTGTTTTAGTATAAAAAGGACCATGAAAAGATGAAAAATTCGTTTTATCGAGTGATTGTGTACAATTTGTTAACGTGGTGAAAGAAGAGATGTTGTCTTGAGATGTTGAAGTCAGCTACAATATTTTTGCAATATTAAGAATTGACTTTTTTTTGTCTTCACATTATCTCCAACTACAACGTGTCATCTGTGTAACAAAACACAACAATTGTTGCTTTGTCCTTTTTTTAGTTTCGATGCATTGCGCATGTATTACTATAAAATATAAAGATGATTGTGATGCTTCAATTATATGATATTGTGGCTTATTTGGTTACATGGGTACTCGTCCTCGCAATACGCGGGTACCGGCTACTATAATTATAATATAAGACATTTCTTTATTATGATGGTAACATTCATTTATTGGTTTAAAGTGCTTGTGCACTGAGCTAAGATATTTGTACCATGCATTAAACGAGTAACATAATTTTGGCTTTTAACTATTGTATTGTTATTTATGACACTTGTAGCTCTTAATTTTTAAAACATGACATTGCTCAATTATAAAGCTAAACCCAAAGTCTTTATAATTAAGTTTTACAATTGTTCGGTTAAACATGTGTAAACCAAAAAGACTTGGTTAAAGGCACATATATGAGCAAAATACACCATACAAGTTTAGTACATAATAATCAATTTTATTAGAACTAGAGATTATTTCAATTTATTAGGTAATAATGAAGCTTGTATGTTTCACACACCATATCACAAGCGATGACTGAGCACGTAGATTAGCAGGAAGAAGTTGCAGAAACCTGAATAGTGTAAAGATTTGAAGGTGGAATATCATTTACCAGCATCATCGTACAAATTAGGCGATAAACGGGGGGCAAGAAGAACCTCAAGTGGTGTTTTTTTGTCAATAGTAATTCCCGCACTTTCAGTCATATCAATTGGTGTGTTCGATGGTTTTTTTAGCGTATATTGTTGTATCAAACTAGCTAAAGTTATCCGCAACTCTTGGAGTGCTAAGTAATAACCAGGGCACATCCGCCTACCGCTACTAAAGGGAATCAATTCAAAATGGTTTCCCTTTACATCAAGATCCTTTTGACTTGTCAAGAATCTTTCTGGCTGAAATTCATTGGGGTTTGACCAATTATTCGGATCACGATGAATCCTGGAAAGATTAACCAAGAGACGAGTACCTTTTGCGATATAGTAGCCTCCAACAACGCAGTCTTCTATGGACTCATGAGGCACTGAGAGAGGTGCAGCTGGGTATAAACGCAATGTTTCCTTTATGATTGCTTCAAGGTAGACCAAGTTCTTCACATCTGACTCCTCCACGAGCCTGTCCCTTCCGACATGCTCATCAATTTCCGCTTGGGCTAGTTCTAATGTTCTTGGATTGTTGAGGAGTAATGTTAATGCCCATGTTAAAGTCGCAGATGTCGTGTCTAAGCCAGCTGTTAGGAGTTGCTGCGAAAAGGAGTTTACACAAAAAAAATTATTGGATTATGTTATAGTCGATCAACATTCTAGCCTAAAAATGTAGAAAAAAATGGAACAGATTACGAAATTAGGTGATAATGAAGTTTATGGTTACATGACATGTTGCTTTCACAATGGTATCATGGTCGAACCCGGGAAATTCTTTATCAGAAGCACCTTCAAGAGTAGAAATTAACACATCCATTAAGACTTGATTTCCTTCATGTGGCACTGCTGACTCTCTTTGAGCTTTTTTCTCCTCGAACCATCCCTCAATAATGTTGTCCAACTCGTTAGCTGTCGCCTTCATTGCTTTGGTATATCCACCCAAATCTAAAGGCTTGAGATAAGGGACAAAATCTGACACCACAAACGCGCCTAATAACTCAAAGAATCTTCTGATGACTACTTGAAATCTAGTTGCTTCTTCATCATTTGCCGCAAAACGCTTTCCTGAAATAATTCTAACCAAAACGTTTAGCACCAATTCTCCAAACCAATGACTCATGTCCACCTTCACCATATCAGAGTTTCCACTCTTATTGTTCTTTAACCAAGCATCATAAAGACTTCTTATCGATGCTCTGAGTTCTGATACTCGTATGTTTCCAAGCATCTCAACTCGTCGTTGAGAGAGCATTTCGAGCACAATTACCTTACGAATTTGTCGCCAGTAATCCCCATATGGAGTAAATCCTAATACGGCATAGTTATACGCCATGAGTTCAAATGCTTGTGCTCTGGGTCGACTTGCAAATGCCTTGTCATTTGTGGTCAAGCAATTCCTAGCTAACTCTACATTACTGACCACCAAAGCTTGGTGAGAACCAAGCTTGATGGTGAAAATAGGGCCATGTTCTTCTGCCATATCACCTAAGACCTTATGAGGGAGCTGAGATGCACCTAAAAGGTGTAAGTGTCCTATTATTGGCCATGCACCTTTTGCTTGAGGTGGTGGTTTTCTATTCTTATCATCATTAGCCCTCTTTTTGTTGCGGATGTGAAGTATGAAAGCTATTATAACAACAGAAAAGCTAGTTGCTAAAATTGTTGAAACTGAGAAATGGAAATTCATTGTTGTTTAACTAAAAGCACAACGTGAATGCATACATATTTATAAATGTCACCAAACACAAGATTATAAAAGAATAAAGAATAAAACTAAATAAAATAAATACATAAAGAAAAATATAGATGTTGTAAATGACATTCAATGTCATCTTAATTTCTTTCTATATTGTTAGGCTATAGTCTATATTATACAATAAATATGTGGTGTAATTTTTGACCTTATGTTTTTAACGTTTTAAGAAAACATATATATATATATATATATATATATATATATATATATATATACTAGCTTCAAAGATGAGCGGCTAGCTCCAAAAATTCTTGAAAAAAAAGAGAAAAAAAAGGTATTAAAATGTTTGATACAATAAATTTAGATAATATAAAATTAAAATAAAAAATAATAAAGTTATTTTTTTAACAATCGTAAGAAAAAATACAGATACTTTATTGTGGAGAAAAAGATAATAAAAAACAAACTCACAATCTGTGAAGAACTTCTTAATAAACAATGTTGTTTGTGGATTTGTTGTAATTGTCATCGTTATCACAACATAACACTTTTAAACTTTTCTTACTTTTTACCCTTGAAACGTCTATTGATTACATATACTTAAAAGTATGTGTAGTTTCATTAGTCAAAATCGGCAACAATGGGAAAGTTTTAACATGTAACTTATCCTTACACTATTAGTTTTGATAAGTATCAATTTATAGTATGAGAAAAGTTCATTATAGAACCCATATTTGCCATAGAACCAATCAACCAATCATAGCCACTCATTTCTTTTATTAAAAATATATTCACCCTTTTTTTGAAAATTAAATATCTCACAAACCGTTAATCGTTACGTCAAAAAAATTATACCATCTCGACGAGAATTAAATTATCTTTCTATAGATATGCATTGTTATATACTTTTGACGAACTTTTTTTGAAAAAAATTTCGTCTAGAAAAATCACATGTGATTTGTAAAAATCACATGTGATTTGTAAGAATCACATGTGATTTCTTAAAATCATATGTGATTTGATTTTTACGAATCACATGTGATTTTTAAAAATCACATGTGATTTTTCTGGACGAACTTTAAAAAAAAAATTCGTCGAAAGTATATAACAATGCATATCTATAGAAAGATAATTTAATTCTCGTCACGATGGTGTATTTTTTGTAGCTTGAAGATTTACCGTTTGCAAGATATGTTGTTTTAAAAAAAAGGTGAAAATAAAAAAATGGATGAATGTGATTGGTTAATTGGTTCTATGACAAATTTGAGTTTTACATGGATCTCAACTCTTTATAGTATATCTTTTTATTTTAAAATTTGATGTTATGATATTTATCTATACTACATTATAAAACATTTGAGACTTCTTATAAAAGGAAGTCTTAAAATTTTAAGACAAAAATCATTATTATAAAAGGAATATTAGAAAATTAATGTAAAATTTAAAAATTTAAGTCTTATTTAAACCTTATAGTAACCCCCTCAAATAGTAATATATTTTAATAGAATTTTTATAAGAAAAACTCACTAAACTTATAACTACCAATTTAATGCTAAAATATGAAAAATAAAAGTGTCAAGTATTTAAATATTAATAATTTAGGCATTCTACTTTTGAAAAACATATATCTACTACGTTATAAAATATTTGAGACATGCTAAATAAGGAAGGTTTAAAATGAAAAACATTTACTCGCCACAAAAATAGTCACCAGGTACCCGCCGCCGCATTGCACGGATACCCTTCTAGTCACTTTTAAAGTATACATAAAAACAGCTTAAATAAATCTCAAACAAAAACAGGCACCCAAAAGAAAATTGTTAGAAAATTTACTCAATACAAACATCTAGAGTTTTTTAATTGAGCATAGTATTTTGAAAAAATATTTAAGAAATGTGTACTCTCAAAAGTATTTAAGATAATATTTAAATATTTTCTTTTTCTACCTCCCATAGAAACAGAGTACTGTGAACATGTACGAGAACCGGCATCGTCTGCTACTGCATATTTTATCAATTTTTTAACACAACAATTGCATTACAAAACATAGTCCTTGCCTTCTACGCTATTTTCATTTTCGACTATATCTCCGGTGATGGACTGATGGTGATAATGCACAGCATGATTCGCACGTCATCACTCGAAGGAGTCGACAAGCAAAAGAAAATTCACGTGCATATTCCGATTAGGTAAATGATGTTGAGTAATGTTATATACTTATGTGCATAAAGTTATAATGATGCATAACATTATTAGTTTGGGTTCCTTCATGGCATTTCTGATGCATTTGAGTGAATCAATTAAGTTTTGTTGGTTTATTGTTCCTAAGTTTGTAATGACATTGAGTTTTGTCGTATTGTTTTCACACTGATGGTCTCATACTCATATTTGAGCGAAGTAGGATTATATCAAAAGATCACATATATAAAATTCCTTCGAGTTCTGGACGTCAAGGTCGGCAATGATACGGCTGAAGAAAATGAGGATTAGGATACAGAGATAATGGCTGTTAAAAATCATCTTTCAAAAACTTTTTATTTTTAAAACAAAAAAAGAAGATAATTGAGTACGTATTTTGTTAATTAGTTTCAAAAATACATACTTTGATTATTTATTTTTTTTAAATAGCATGGTCTCCTATAAAAACTCCAAACATCTATGGGTTATGCATCGCGGAGTTGGAAAATTTAGCAAATATTTTTTTTTTTAAATATTATCCTTTTAATTCCTTTCGAGTTCCTTTATCTATAAACTATTCGGTTAATTCCTTTTCGCAAGAAATAAATATAACACACAAAGCAAAAAAAAAAAAAAAAAAAAAAAAAAAAAAAAAAAAAAAACTTGACTACTCAGTACGCAAAAATACATTCACCTGATGAAAACCATAGCAAAAAGCGACATACAAACAACACCTACCATTGTTCAAAACACACATGACAAACAAAATAATCACAAAAGTTACATTCATTGAATGAGAACATATCTAAAAACAAATGAGATGACTGAATCAAAAAGTATCACATGTGACAATAGTAAATGTTCCAACATCATATCTTTTATCTGACTTATGTGGACATTCTCAAAAGGAACAGAAAGCAATAACTCTTTGTTCCTAACCATGTTTGCAACTCTGCATCACAACTGAAATTGAAAGAATGAGCTAAATGTGATTTGATGCATACCCTACTTCGGACCTCATTCACATGTATTAAGAGATATGCCTTAATGATGCCAACAAATCTATGACTACTCCATACTCACTTAGTAAGATTTAGCCATAAGTTTATTAATTCCCAATGCACCACATAAATAGATAGAAGATTGATCTCAGAAGTGGTTCTAATTGAAGACATTGTATTTTTGTCATCTTTTGCATGTTTTAATGGCAAATAGAAAACATGCTAAACTCAATAACTTAATGGAAAATAGAAAATATACTAACCTTTTTTTGTCAAAAGGATCTGGAGTTACCAATGATGATGCAGCCAAGGGTTAATATACTAATATGAAGTATAATAGTATTTTTAGTCATCCACATTCTTCCTTTTTTTACCAAGTTATTGTTAACCCATCGGGCTTTCTTTACGTAATGTGTTTTTTGCATTCCCTAATTAAGCAAGAAAGTCTAAGCATTACATGTTGGGCCGCAAACTCAATAGATGCATCCCTGTGTAAAAGTTATTTTTGTAAGACTATGTTTAGTTGTATAAAAATAAAGGTTGTTCTCATTAAAGGTTTCTAAGAAAAATGCGTATATTAGGAAGGAAATATAAATTATAGGTACCTCATGGTAAACATTCAGTTTTACTTGTTGTGGATTCTCGAGAAAGTGATGCATGCAAACTCTTATGTGTGTAACATATTGGATTTCACATACACATCAAACCATAACACAAAGTAGGCGTACAAGAGGTTTTAGAGAGAGAAAGTTAGAGGTTTGGGAACTTTAGTGAGAGAAAGAAAAATCTTATTATGAGCTCCAACTCTCTACCTTGGGAGGTAGAGAGTATTTATAGTCTTACAATAAAACGCCACACAACGGGCTGTGGATCAGGAATACAGTGGGTAAAGACCCGTCCGTCCTCCACGGTGTTACTTAACTAAGTACTATAAAACATAAAAGAACTATGACTACGAACTTTCTAACGATTACATATACTTGAGGTGACCGACTCTTTAATACCTGGAATTTCTAATTCCTAACAATCTCCCCCTAAGGGAGGTCACCTCAAGCACACATTAAACATACATTGAATACAAACAGATATTACATTATAAATTGTTCTTGCACTCTTGATGTATTACTTTGCTCTGAAGCTCGTAGTCATTGATTCTTCACATTGCAACTTTGGATAATCCAAGTGTAGCTCTTTTACTGATCCACGTGATAATGAGTTTTGAGCCAGCTTTGAGATCATCAGCTACATTAAATCTCAGACTCTTCCTTTGTGGTGTTGATATTATGTGATGTTGTGACATTTGGACCGACATGCTCACATTCTGGATCATGATTTCTTCTTATCAGAGTAGCGGAAGCTTTTGATGATTCATGATATTGGCAGCAGCGTAGCAGAAGCATGGAGTTAAAACATCAGAGTCATTGATGCACTAATCATGATTTCTTTCGAGATGAATGTGTTGAGTGAGCATGCGGCTATGGATTGACCGCTTAATTCTGATCAGCTGCAAACGTACGGCGTACCTGCATAAAACATTTAGCAATAAAGCGCACGAAAGTGTCTTTGATCACTTTCGTTGAATTGAGGTACACGGCCCACGGTTCCCCGTTGATCAGTACAAGTACTGCCTGTGATCAGGTATAATTCCGAAGAATTTCCTTGACAGGGTTTCGCAGCTGCTCTAGCTGTTATCAAACCGGAACGTCTCAAAGAAGAAAACACGGAGTGAGTGAACCAGCGAATAGAGATTCACTGATTGATGAAAAGAGATTGGAAAAACAATCGCGTATTGCTCAATAGAAATTGTTTTTACAATACAAAGAAGGATTTAATGAAAATCAATTATCAATCATAAACACCTTTTGATTTGAAAAATTCGTACACGGTCGATGTGCTAAAGAGAAGAGTTTTTTAAGCATAACGACCGGTTTTTCAAAGGTATCCATCAATCCATAACCTGAACCAGGGTTTATTCAAAAGATTGAATCGCCCCATTGTTTCTGTTCAGTTGTCACATGGTTGATCTAATGAATAGATCTCACATTTGAAAGTGTCCTAATGAGATTTATTGATAATCTCGTGGCTCTAGACTCAATTTGTGCATATTTGGATCCTATATCGGAGACTAGGGAGAGGGTCTCCTTCTTCAATATCAACAATCTCTAAGAGAAAGTCGATAGATAATGTCGGTTCCCCGTGAGAATGAAACAAGTCCTTTTAAGAGAAACTTGAGTGGTTTGGGAAGTTGAAGTGTAGTGCGTCACTGGGTCCATGACGTCTTGTCTACAATACCGATGTTACCTTGGTAACCACCAGTAGCATATGAATTGAACCCAGTTTCTGCCCTAAGGTTGAATAATTGGAGGGCTATTTGTTTTCACCCTTTTCTTATTCAATTCATTTTCATCTTCAACCCCTTGAGTGCTTACCGAGACTTTATAACTAGAACCTTGTTGGGTTTATTCCAGTACTAGCTCAGTCTCAGTTCACACTCTTCCCATATCTCATTTTTCTCCTTTTTTCAATATACCTAAGGACTTCTACACTATCTAGTGGATTATCCCTGGATAGATCCCTCCGGTTCTGGCGGATCATGGGAACAAATACCTAACCTTATCATCCTTATATCACCATACATAAAGTAAAGTTGGTCGGTCTATTTGGTATTGTTCATCTGCCATAGGAACCAATTGAAAACCGTTTCGATGTTTGTCGGTTTTAGGGGAAGCTACCAAAGATTCAAATTGAGAAGGCTCATGTTCAGACGATTTTCTTAGAAGCCTCGAATGCTTTGGTGGCGAAAGTTTAAGAGATGTTGTTCTTTCTTCTACAACGTGCTGAATGATATCTTTATCTCGATACTCATTTCATCATTCTCTTAAACTAATTTATCTCTTGTAAATATTTATTAGAAGATCAAATAGAAAGAAAAATCTTATTATGAGCTCCAACTCTCTACCTTGGGAGGTAGAGAGTATTTATAGTCTTACAATAAAATGCCACACAACGGGCTGTGGATCAGGCATACAGTGGGTAAAGACCCGTCCGTCCTCCACGGTGTTACTTAACTAAGTACTACAAAACATAAAAGAACTACGACTACGAGCTTTCTAACGATTACATATACTTGAGGTGACCGACTCTTTAATAACTGGAATTTCTAATTCCTAACAATGTGTTTTTCTCTTTGCTGTAGTATATATACTCTCTAAAAAGTGGCTCGACATATATTTAGTGTGTTTTTCTTTCTAGCGATCCCACCACATCACTGTCACGAAACTGGAAGTGTTTAAGAGCGAATATTCACTAAGAAATTCAAAATACATGAAATAAATTACAATAAATAATAACTAACCACATATTAAAAAGGCTTCAACATCTGCATCCGTCTTAAGTTCCTTTATACCAAGGTTTAAAGGAGTGTTGATCTTACAGTAATACAAACTATTTACCATACCATGAACTAACCTTCTAACTATTTCGTACAAGTCTTGAAAAGGCAATCGTTCAAAGCTAACATCAATAATCTGTTTTAAATCTCTCTGAACATTATTCAAAGGATCAGCAATGAATATCCCAACATGATAGAGGTTGAAAGTAAACACATGATCTGTCACTGATAAAAAATAAAATAAAAATAGGGTTTCAAAAAATTGGTAAACGATTGAAATTTAACCAAGCATGTGAATGATAACAACATAAGGAACAACTTTTATGTTAATACATGAATGTTTTTTTTGACTTAATTGTACAGAATTATAGAAATTATTGTTTTAAATTTGGGCTGAAAAAATGTCTAAGTGTTGTGGGTGTGAGATTATGCGTAAGTGTTGTATGTGTTTAGAATGCTTAAACGGGGGACGAAAGAGTTGAAGAGTCAACGCCAGCTGTGTATCCTAGTCAGCCATCCTAGTTAGTTTTTTATAAAAATATTTTTTAAAAAATGACGTGTCAGTGTATTTAATAAGCTCAGCCGGTAAAATGTGAACATAGAAAATTTTTCTTTTGCTTACTCTTATTTTGGTGCTTACCAAGGAACAAATCTTCACCATCCATCTAGTTTGATCTAATGGTGGAGATTAACCTAAGATTTAATCTCTTAAACCTAGTTTTTCACCAATATATAAAGTTTTATTTATTTTATTTTCTCATTCCCCTCATTTTTAATACACACTTTGTGTGTGTTTTCTCCCAACCGCTTCCCTGCTCTCACCTTCCCTCCATCTTCTCTTCTATCATTTTTACACAATCAACATGTCGCAATCTTCCATATTATTCCAAGCATAACCTCATCACAATCATCAGGTCACAATCATTAATAATCAGTAATGGTTTCTTTTTATCTTAATCAACCTGTTGAATATGTGTTTTGATGATAAGGTTGTTATGGATAAATTGATTTAAGAATCTGGTTTTAGTTAAGGTTATTAGGTACAATCTTTTATTAGAAAGCATTATATACACGGATGCACACCAAGTGTTTGATGAAATGTGTGAGTGAAAAATATTTGATAATCTTGTTATCCTCTCCTATAATTTTGCTTATTAATTATCCTGTTAGTTGAATTTTGGATTTTAAATACATTGGAATGATATTTCTATGTCTGATTGCTGTTTTAATTTGCTATGTATCATATGTGTAGTATCACCATTGATACTTGAAGTTGTCTGATTGTAAATGTAGGTACTTTGTTAGAAGGATTTACTGATTGATTGTGACTAAGGTTTTGAGAAAATTAGTTAATGTAGGTTTAATACGAGACATGTAGTGGTATAGATGTGTGTGTTTACATGGAAGACCAAGATGTATTCATAGTTTCTTTGAGTTCTACCTTTACATCTTCGGTCTCGTCTTGAATGGTAAAACATGATTGTTCTAGTATGCACATATATTTGTTAATTCAGTTCCCAAAAGGATTTTTAGTGTACAGTTGGCTAAGATTTTAATGCTCTTGTTGTAATGTGGCTAAGTATCACCAGTGATATTTCTATGTCTGATTGCTGTTTTAATCTTGTTAGGAATTGGAAATTCCATGTTAAAGTGTCAGTCACCCCAATTATAGTCTAGCATATGTTAGCTCGTAGACTTGTAGTTATTTACGTTATTATGTAGTTAATTAGTTAGTCAGTAGCGTTGAATAGCGTAGTGTAACACCGTGGAGGAAGGACGGGTCTTTACCCACTGTATACCTAATCCACAGGCCGTCAGGAGGTGGTTATGTCTGTAACTATAAGTACCCCTTCCATCCATGGAAGGGGTGGAGCTTTTCTTTAATCTAACCTTTTATAATTTGTGAACCAAGTCTCTACCAAGAAACTCCCTCTCATTTACTTTCTCTCTCTAATGGCAAACATGTATTTTGATCATCCAAGACCACCCGAATCATCAAACACAATAATATTATCGATCCTACGACGGGTATCAGAGCCAAGGTTCTTGTGTTTTTGTTGATTTGTGTGGTTTCGTACCATGGTTTTTGTGTTGATTGAGTTATGTTTGGTCGAATCGTGTTTATGGCTGTTGTTGCAACATTTTTTTAAAGTGGTTAATGTTATTTCTTGATTACAACAGTTCTTAACAGTTTTGATTCTGGTGTCTATTTTAACATGTGACTTTTGTTACCAATCTTGTAGTCAAACCGTGGGTCAAAATGATGTGCTATTCTCTTTCTGGGTCTATCTTTGAATCTGGTCATTTTTTAGGTCAAAATGGGTCAATAAGTTGCAACTTTATGATAATTTTTCTGGGTCAAACTGGCTAAATGGATCTTTCAATAGCAGTTTTTATGTGTTTCATATGAATATCGTCGGAAAGTGGTCGGAAAACTCATATATTCATGCTAGCGAGTTGACAGAACAAGATGTCCAAATTCACTGAATCTACCTAACGACTTGGTCGTGTTTTTCCTAGCGACTTGTATTTACAAGTCGTAGCAACTTGGTCTAGCAACTTGGCTTAGTGACTTGGCTTAGCGAGTTGACTCAAGACCTTTGGTTAGAGACTTGACTCTTAAATTCGGTAGCAACTTGTTATTGAACAAGTTAGCGAGTTATGTTAACTGAAAAAATTATTTAAAAAGATTGTTAAATCACTTCTTCAATTCGTTATAAGACCTACATAAAAAACTCGAGACCTCATCAATTAGTACCTACCTGAGACCCTTATTAGGTCTTGAAGAACGTGTCTTTGTTGCATCTTTCGTGGTCTGCTCTCGTTGCCAATCACTTCCTCTAGCCATCCCTGTGGCGAGGATATGACAAGGAATGAATGTCCGTATCTAGTTGTGATCAATGGTATATGTCAATTGAGTTTGGTGCATTTCGATTGAAAGGGTACAATGGGAGAGAGGCGGATTGGTTTGTATTTTAGGGTTTGAGTTTAGTGTGTGAAAAGAGGCGGATGTGTATGATTAGGTTTATGATGTGTGTGGATTTAGGTGTTTGATTTGTGAGATTTGATTTGGATTTTTAGGATTTGTATCGTGGCTGATGGAAGCAGGTAGATGACTGCGTATGTTGTGTGGAGTATTATTAGGGTTTGGAAGCAGTAATGTGGTGTGAGAGGCGGAGGAAATGATATGAGAGAGATTAGGTCTTGTCTAAATGAGATAAATTAGGGCAACTCTTTTATATAACTGGTTATCAGTTTTCCTGCTTGGGTTTATGGATCGTGGGCCTCTGATATATTGGGCAATCACTGGATTTACATGGACACGTTCGATACTACTATGTTGGATTTGAGCTTCACATATTTGGATCATGGGCTTGAAGTTATTTAGATGTGTCATAGGACTTGGGTCAGGTGGTATACTAACTAAAATGTTTGTTATCCGATTTATTTTTCTTCTTAAATTTGAGGATACAAATTTTTAATGGAGTGGTAATTTTGGTATAAATATTTCACGAGGTATTTTTTCACGACTTGAGTTTTAGTTGATCTTGAATATGTTCAAGGCTCTTGTCCGGTATTATGGATGTAATATTGAAGTGTTGGTTCAAACGGTTTTTAATTGGACTTGGAGCTGGGTCAAATTCTTTGCAATTTGTTATATGACAAAGATATATGAATGCATGAGATGATCATTGCAAGAAATTACATTGACCGGATCGGGTTGAACAATTATTTGGACCGGGCTTGAAATTTTATGTGATGAAAAGATTTGTGAAAATGAGACTTGATGATATGTGATTGGATGATGAGATTCGATGAGTTATGAGGTTTGATTCTTTGGGCTACACATTCTCACATAGTATATTGTGTCATGGCTTGAATTGATGATTATACAACATTGAATACGGGGTTGTTTATACGGTATTTCTTATTTGGATTTGAAGTGAGGTTTTCCGGGCGAGTTTACTTATTGCGTCTTCTTTCTTTCTACCCTTCCGCGAAGATGACTTGTTTGGGCATTTATTGAGGGTGACAAAGACTTGGCTATTTAGTTACGGTTGTGATTCCTTTATGGCTTAACCCACAACGTAGCTATCACTTTGGTGTCTCACGTAGTTGAGGATATGTCAAGACGTTTTGTACATTGGGTACACAGTTTCTTTTTCACGAGGATTAGTACAAGTTTAAGTAACAAATATGGGGAATTTTACTTCATGATCAAGTTTGGCATATCGGGTTTACTTCTCCATGTTGTCACTGCAATAGCCGACAGAATGTGTGAATGATGTGTTTACCAAAGTTTATATTGGATGGTTGATGATATTGTTGATGTTGGATTATGAATCGTTGAAGAACCGCTACATGTTCCCCTAAAACAGATATTCACCGAAACCAAAGTTTTCATTACACCTTCAAACTAATATTGTTTACGGTTTTGTTTTGATTTTGTAAAATCCCGAGAAAGAACATATTTCTCAGTTTGAATCATAGAATTGTAAAATCCCGTGACAATGGAAAAATCCTGGTAATAGTAAAGTGCAATTCCGGATCTATCTTACGGTTTATTCTTAGTCTTGTAAAATCCCGCGAAAGAAACTATTTCTCGGTTTAGACCATAGAATTGTAAAATCCCGTGATGATGGAACCATCCTGGAGAGAGGTAAGTGTATTTCTGGATCTTATCTGATGCTGGTGCTACGGTTTCTATTTCGAAGAAGGGATAAAAGGGTGTATTTCATGAATTGGATGTGTGTTTGGATTATCGTCATGGCAGTTTGGTTATTACATGGTTTTAAGTGGTGATGTGCTTTTAACCATGATCGGGATGAAAACCATTATCATAGTTCACTTAAAACGTCAAAGGAGGCTAGAGTTGAGCTTTTAACAAGATGTAACAACGGATTTAATTCACTATTATTTATTTGAGGTTGAAGTGAAATATCACGGGCGAGTGTACTTAGTATCTGAAGGTATCGGGGATGGTTGGATGAAGATTCATCATGATCCTTGTTCAAGCTTATTATTAAAAACGAAGACTTGGAAATCTAGTTATTGTTGGGTGACTTTTACCTTTTCTTTTACCACTTGAGGGAACTGGGCTCTTACCACCACAAAATAACTATCACTTTAAGGAGTTACGTTGTAGTGCTCAGTGTCACATTGAATTGTGGATTTTCAAGAGGTGATGTACGTCTATTACTTGATGGTTGGTTGGATGAAGAGTATAGAGTACTTAGAGATTCAATGGAGGATGATGTCTCGGCACCACTCTTTGTTTCATATGTGCAAGCTTAAGTCACGAGTTCGGGTTAGTTTACTTCAAGTTCAAATTCATCATATTGGGTTTCTCTCCATCAGCTGTCACTACAAAGAGCCTACTGAATGATAATGGGGTGGATTACATGTTTTGCCAAGAGATTATGAAAAGAGAGATATTATGACGTCTGTTCACATCAGTTCAGGCCTTGTACTTCAACATTATGACGCATGAACACAACAGTTCCTGCCTCGTACTCTAAAGAAAAGAAAAGTGTACTTCTCAGTGCGCTTTATCTTTGAAAGAAGAGAAATCTTCTTATGACGTATGAACACAACAGTTCATGCCTCGTTCCTCAAAGAAAATAAAAGTGTACGCGTCAGTGCGCTTTATCTTCTGAAGAAGAGAAATCTTCACACTAATGACCATTCTCATCAACATGCTTCATGATTTTTCCATGCGCTTCAGTCATCAAGTGAACCGGGCTACTGTTGATTGTTTTCTTATTCCACTTGCTCAATATAATGAAGATGTAGACATCATGTTCTAATTTTGCGGGGGAGAAGTGTGAATAGACTACATTTGTTGAAGATATTCACTTATTCAATCAAGAATTGCAACTCCGTATGCAATTCTTGAGGGGGAGAAGAAGTGTGAATTTACTGCATGGTTGATTGATTTCTGAGAATATATGGTCATACGGCTTCGAACTCATGTAAGAACCGAGCTTCTTCTTATCGGGTCATTTCTACATGGAGTTTCTTCTAAGAGCCTTTGGTTGACATCTTCACGGGCTGGTTTGATTAAATGACAAAGTGCTTCCAATTGTGGGGTTGATTTCCTTGATGAACATCTTTCTGTTCTTGTTAGATTGGGATGGATTTGATTTAATGGGATTTGCTATTTGTAAGTTAACGGGAATGCATTTGGTGAGTTGAAGATGTTGACTTTCTATTCTCCAATTGGACAATCTTGAAGAAGGTCGAGTCTACAGTCTATTCTACATTTTCTGCTACATGTTAGAAGACTAAAGACGAGTTACATTTAAAGATCTAAAGACTTCTTCTTAATTTAAGAATTCATTATAAAGATTGTCAGTTTAGGGGAGAGCACTAATTGGGAGAGAGTGAAATGTCAGATTTAATCCCCAATTAGAATTGCTCATATTCTTCAGCAAGTTGATTCTCACAAGAGCTCAAGTGTTCTTCTCATCAGATTTCTAGTATATGGGCTTACAGTGTGTTGCTGATTCTGAAGTATCAAAACCAGCAAGGGGGAAGGAGACACGTATCTAAACGCAAGTAAACTTGATGAACTTAATACTTCTAAGTGATTGAAGATATCCTGGGAAGACAAATGTCATTACCGCAGAGACACTCAAGGTTTGACTCATGGCGTTTAGTGTACTTATTCCAACTACGTGGGGGAAGTGATGTTAGAGAAAGTTTCTGATGATAAAAGAGGTACACAAGTGTTCGATGATGCTTTCGCATTCATCAGGGGAGAGATATTGTGTACATCGAGGACGCTCAGCTGTCTCACTTGAGGGCTTAATCTGTGATTCAGTGATATAATCACGTATTTTGGAGTAGACGTCCGCAGAGATTGTCATCCGCAGAGATAATCAGTGATTTTGCATGCTTCTTCAATGTTATCGGTTATTCTCTCTTTGGGCATTTGGGTACTTCGGGTTCTTGAGCTTCATGCACTCTCTTTAAGGAGAGAAAAGTATACATCGGGGTTATTCTTTGGCTATTCTACTTAATCTGATTCTTCGATGGTATAAGTTTCTCTGTCTTCAGGTATGTGTATTCGGGTTCGTGAGCTCTAGTCTAAAAGACTGACTGCATCATTTCATCTACTTAGGGGAAAGTGGTCTCTTGACACCTTTTGGAATGGATTGCGTCAGAATTCAGTGGAATGAAATTTGAGAAGATTGTTTTATGTGTGGGATGATACGTTTCTGTTCTTCTTATGGATGATATAACCTCGAACGAAGAATCACGGTGATTATTCTTTAAAGGAGCAGCGAGATCGATGATAATGGTGTGCTTCTTTGTGCACCTGACTAATGGAAGCTTGAAAGAATGCTTTGAATCTGCTCAGCTAAAGGATTTTCGGTTTGGGGGGAAGCTGCCAAAGTCTCTCATTCTTAAAGGCTCAATTTCTTCTTTTCAAGAGCCTCGGAAGCTTTGGTGGTGGATGTTTAAGAGATGACGATTTCTATCTTCTACAACGGTGCTGGATGATATCCTTATCTCGGTACTCGTATCATCATCTTCTTAAATTATATCATCTATTCTATCTTTGTAAATATTTATCAAAAACAAAATACAAAAATAGAAAACCAACAAAAAGAAAATAGAAAAATTTAAAACCAACAAATACCCATAAAAATCAGAAAATTTGAAAAATACCAAAAATATGTTTTCTCAAGTCATGTCTTCTGGTATCGATAATATCTGCGGTCTTAGAAATGTCATTCAATAATGGCACGGGACCATAGATGAAGTTCGAGCATGAGGTGTAAATATTCCTTTTCAAAACATGTCACAAACTATGGCTTACAGTTATTTCAGACTTTAACCAGGGCTTTAAATGATGGCTTGCAGTTACTTCAGACTGTGACCCGCGCTTAAACAATGGCTTGCTATTATTTCAGATAGCAATCCGTTCTTCCAAGAAGGAAAGTGCTGCGCTTCACCAATTTTCATATATTTCGTGCACTTATCAATTATTTGAGGAAAGTATGTCGAAGGACTGCTGTTCCTACACAAATGTTTTTCCGTCTAAAATTCTTCAGAAAAATATTTGTTGTTTTCAAAAATGGTGGTAAATGAGTTGCTTTAAAAACAATCAGATTCAGTGTTTTTATAAAATTGAAAACTCAATCAATGACTTCAGCGTTTTTAACCTTTTGAGAAAAATAAGTCATTGATTGAGGGGGAGAATGTTTTCAAATTTACATCATCTAACGGACTTTCTTAATCATCCTACGTGCTTATCTGTAAAATGTAATTGCCTATGTTGAAGGACTAGGTTTCTAGGATGTGATTGTTAGGATTAGATGATTATAGTTTGATGAACACATTTTTCCGATACCTTATATGATCTGATTAATATGTTGAATTGACTGTTATTAGTCGATTGCTGTTTGGGTGATGTCGACCACCATATATCTGTTTGTGTTCACTAACGTATGCAGGTATTTTGGTATAAGAATGTTCCCGATCCGGATCCCACATAATATGATGATTGGATGTCGAAAGGAAAGGGTAACTATATCTTGGGTTGACAAATGAAGAAACGGAGCTTAATTTGACTTCCATGGAGAGTTGGCATAAATGCAACGTAAGAGGTCTCACTGCATTAGCAGATGATTTTCCTCTAAGTGATTGAAGAAGCGGAGCTTAATTTGACCTCAGCTGGCATTAAAATGCAACGAAAGAAGTCTCACTGCATCAGCAGATGGTTTTTCTTCCAACCCTCAGCAACAACAACAAAAGCTTCTCAACCACCTAACGTATCTTTGTGCAGGATACCATTTTTTAAACAATTTTTGAAAAATTTGAATAAATTGTTTTGAAAATGGAAATATTGTTTTGAAAATTTATTGAGCTAATCTTTGAAAATCACCGGACTTCATTTTATCAAAACTTAAGTCACTCAATCATCGACTACTGTCATGGTTTGAGGGGGAGAGTGATTTTAAATAAAATATTTTCAAACGATATTTCTTCATAAAAGTTCCGGTTTGTACGTTAAAATGTGGTGATCTAAAGATTTAATGTTATGTCATGGTATGATTTTTTTTTGAATAAAGGTCTTTCAAAATGAAATTTTTTCTATTCTTGTTTGATTGTGAAACTGTTTTATTTTTCTTAAAGATCTCTTAAAACAATCATACCTGACACTAACAATCTTTAATGTCTTAAATTGGTCCTTATCTGTCATTTTTCAAAATCAAATCTTGCCACGTCTTTCCCCAAAATTTTCTAAATGATTTAAATCTGTTGGGATCACAAATCTCAAATGGCTTGAAATTTTTGATCGGGGGAGAGATAGTGATTTAAATCTCTTATCTGTTTAAATGGAATTGGTTTTAGTCCTTTATAGGCACTCCTGCCTCCATGTGCCAAACGATTTCAAATACACAATGCACATGTTGATGAGGAGGATTTATCCAAAAAACCATATGAGTATTTAAACCATGCCACAAGTTCTCCCATGTTTTCTAAACCGTATTAAATCACTTGGGATCCAAAATCTCAAAGGGTTTGATATTTTTGATCGGGGGAGAATTTGTGATTTAATAATGAAATTTGATTA
The DNA here is from genome assembly GCA_019973895.1 of Chrysanthemum seticuspe. Lineage (NCBI taxonomy): Eukaryota > Viridiplantae > Streptophyta > Magnoliopsida > Asterales > Asteraceae > Chrysanthemum > Chrysanthemum seticuspe. The sequence continues at coordinate 320,348,731 of BPTQ01000001.1, read as the reverse complement.
AAGGTGATTGTTTGATTCAATTGTGCAGGCTGCTCTCTCATATGTGCTAAACGCTTTCGAATCTCGAAGCACATATTGAGGGGGAGCATTTCAAAAGAAAATAAACTATCAAGGTACAAAGATTTATATGTTTCAACATAAAGTATCTTGATTGATTTTCTAATGGTTTCTTACTGGCTTTTGTGATCGTGGAAGTGCTTCAAATGAACTGTTGCCTCTATATGATAAAATGATTTCAAATATCCTATGCACATATTGAGGGGGAGAATTTACCAAGAAAATCAAATGGGTTTTTCTATGAAAATTATGATCAAAGAAAATATTACAAAGTCCTCTTGCCTCCATGTGCTAAACATTTCCAAATCATATGCACATGTTGAGGGGAAGGTTTTCTAAATGATCAAAACTATTAAGGTACAAAAGGCTTTGATCTCGTATCACAAGTACCTTGATTGTTTTTCCAAATGATTTTTCAATTGGTTTCAAGGAAGAATGAACTATACCAAAAGATCGACCATTTTACTTTATGTATTGAGTTATAAGGATAGTGAGGTTAGGTATTAGTTCCCACGATCCGCCAGAACCGGAGGGATCTACCCAGGGACAATCCACTAGATAGTGCAGAGTCTTTAGGTATATTGAAAAAAGGAGAAAAATGAGAAATGGGAAGAGTGCGGACTAAGACAGAGCTAGTACTGGAATAAATCCAACAAGGTTCTAGTTATGAATTCTCGGTAAGCACTAAAGGGGTTGAAGAATGAAAAAGAATTGAATGTGAAAAGGGTAAAAATAAATAGCCCTCCATTAATTCAACCTTAGGACAGTAACCGGGTTCAATTCATATGCTACTGGTGGTTACTAAGGTAACACTGGTATTGAAGACAAGACGTCATGGACCCAGTGACGCACTGCACTAAACTTCCCAAGCTACTCAAGTTCCTCTTAAAAAGGGCTTGTTTCAATCTCACGGGGAACCGACATTATCTATCGACTTTTTCTCAGAGATTGTTGATATTGAAGAAGGAGACCCTCTCCCTAGTCTCCGACATAGGAACCAAATGTGCACTATTGAGTCTAGAGCCAAGAGATCATCCACTATATCTCATTAAGACATAAAATTAATGAAGACTTGCTGTTTCACACAATGTGGAAAGTAAGAATATATTAAGAGTCCTACGCATTATCCTTGTGGTATTACCAAAACATCCGAGTGATATGTAAAAGTATTCACGATGAAGATGGAAATCCTTCTAGAGCCAACATCAAACAAGCTCTTGGTGGGTAACATGTGAGATCTTTTCTAAAGATCAAGCTTGTGACAACCTTGGTCCAGGAATGGAATTGACGAATACTTTTGGAAAAACCGTTCGATGTGCAAACCTTCTTTTCTCTAGCAAATCGAATGTGTATTCATTTTCAAATTCAATATGTATCTCTAATTGCAAAATACTTTTGGAAAAACAGTTTGATGTGCGAATTTCTTCTTCTAGCACATCAAATGTGTACTCTTTTCAAACACAAAAAGTATTTATGATTGAAAATTGATCTTTCTCATAAAACCTTCGTCGTATTGCAAAACTCTTTCATCAAGCAATACGCGATTGTTTTCAAATCAATGTTTCATCAATCAATGAATCTCAATTCGCTGGTTCACTCACTCCGTGTTGTCTTCTTTGAGACGTTTCGGTTTGAGAACAACTAGATCAGCTGCGAAACCCTGTCAAGAAGATTCTTAGGAATCCTACCTGATCACAGGCAGTACTTGTACTGATCAACGGGGAACCGTGGGCTGTGTACCTCAATTCAACGATAGTGATCAAAGACACTTGCGTGTGTTTTATTGCTAACTGTTGTTTGCAGGTACATTTGGACGGTTGCAGTTGATCAAAATTGAGGAGTCAATCCAAAGCCGCATGCTCACAGCATCCTCACTTAATTTGAAGAAATCATGACTTGTGCATATCTACATAACCTGGCTCAGATATTTCTTATACTATGTTCCTGCTGCGCTGCTGCAAATATCTTGGACCAGTAAAAGCTTCTGCTACTCTGATGAAAAGATGTCATGATCCAAAAGTGTGAGCATGTCAGTCCAAAAGCCACAACATCACATGATGGCAACACAATAAAGGGTGATCCAGAGATTTACTGTGGCTGATGATCTCAATGAAAGCTCGAAGATCATCAAAGATGTGGATTAGTTAAAGGCCTCCACTAAAAGTACAAAACTATGCGGACTTTGAAGATTCGCTACTAAAGCACAAAGATTGCGGAAATGAAGAATTCAAGTCTACGAGCTCGAGAACTAAAGACAAAGAAAGAATGCTAGGATGCAAAATGTATTTCATGGGGTGACCTCCCTTAGGGGGAGATTGTTAGGAATTGGAAATTCCATGTTAAAGTGTCGGTCACCCCAATTATATTCTAGCATATGTTAGCTCGTAGAATTGTAGTTATTTACGTTATTATGTAGTTAATTAGTTAGTCAGTAGCTTAGAATAGCGTAGTGTAACACCGTGGAGGAAGGACGGGTCTTTACCCACTGTATACCTGATCCACAGGCCGTCAGGAGGTCGTTATGTCTGTAACTATAAATACCCCTTCCATCAATGGAAGGGGTGGAGCTTTTCTTTAATCTAACCTTTTATAATTTGTGAACCAAGTCTCTACCAAGAAACTCCCTCTCATCTACTTTCTCTCTCTAATGGCAAACATGTATTTTGATCATCCAAGACCACCCGAATAATCAAACACAATAATATTATCGATCCTACAATCTGCTCTGTATCATATGTGTAGTATCACTTATGATATTTGTAGTATCACTTATGATATTTTTTTTATTTTGATAGGTTTTGATTTTTTTTTTTTTTTTTTTTTTTTTTTTTTTTTTTAGTTGTGATGATACCCTATTTACTATGTGTTTGCCTTTGTTTACAACTTTTAATAGTGTGAAACTACCTAAGTCATTTAATCATCGTGAGTTTATTGACTCTCCTGGGGATAAGTTTTTTGGGTTCCTAGAGTTTCTGATAGTGCGCTACCAGTATTCTCTAGGCATTGCGCCGGGGTGCGGTGACCCCGGGAGACAGCAGGCTCGGAGACGGTGTTCCTGGAGGCGGCTCTGTTGAAGGTGAATCTTCTGCAGTCAAAATCTGATTTTACCTTCTTTTTTTTTTAATTTCTTTTGTTTGATGTATCGCTTGTAATTCATAGCTTTTCAATATTAAAAAATAAATAAATAAAAAATAAAAATAAAAAAAAAAAAAAAAAAAAAACCCTTATGCTCAATAGTTTGGAATATGAGGTTTTCTGTGATTCATACAATTCTTTTGTATCTGGTATCACTTGTGATATTCTGTTAAAAATAATGCAACACTTGGTCTTGGTTTTGATTTTGATATTTATATCACTTGTGATGATCTGTTAAATTTAATGCAACACTTTCTTTATTTTTAGAATATGTCAAGTTTTTTATTTTGGTAGTTTTGTTTATTGTTTTTATACATATTTGGTATATGTAATATGCAGTGTTATATCTCTTGTGATATGAAACATTTTATTGTAACACAAAATGCTAAGATTAATATCGCATGTGATAAAAGAATAAATTGCTACATTTAATACTTTTCCATAAAAATGATCATACAAGTCACTTAGTGATTCCCAAAAGTAGTACAAACTCCGGCACCATGCAATGTGGCTTTGGACCTAATAGAGCGCACCCTTCTTAGGTTACCCCAAACTCGCATTACATTTTTAAACTAAGCAACATAAGGATTGCTTGTTGCTTCGCCTGCTCTTTTTCCAATCATCTTTGTTTTATCTATCATTCTTTTTATCTAGTCATCTTTATTTTTCTTATAGCAATCTTGTTTGCACAATCAGACATCATCTCATTTTTTTCGTTTACTTGATGTAGAATTATCTTTGCTACAATTCTTCATAAAGTTCCATATGGATTATTTATCATCATGTGCCTCACAAGCACGTCCCTTTGAAAATATTAATAGGTGTTAGGTCACTAGTTTTACAGCACAAGCAACATATAAGAGGTAGAGAGGCGATTGAACAAGATCTAACACTCACACACACACAATATGATAATACGGTTAGGCGTAGATGTATGAAAGAAAGAATAACTTGAACAACCACCCTTCAAATGAAGGGTATACAAAGTATTTATAGGCAAGGAGCTAGGGCAACACTCCCACTCATTCCCTTTTCCTTATTGGGCTTGGGCCTAAGCTCATGGGCCCTCTACATAAGCATAAGGCTAATAACAAACATAAAGGCCATAATTAAGCTAACTATTACATATTAATTACTAACACTTGATTAATGTTTAGGAGTGTTTCCAACAATCTCCCCCTAAGTGTTAGTGATGAAAACGGTGAAGGCGTTGATGTAATAGTTGCTTTGACGTCTTCTGACATTCTTCTTTCTTGTGAGAAGAAGTGTCTTGATTTGAACAATCTCCCCAGTGTAGAGAAATTGTTTCCTTTAAACAGTTATGCTTTGACGTCATCATTATCTTTGTTCTTTGATCATTGTTCTTTGTGGTGAAAGTGATAGTATGTTGTTATTGTCTGCATCAAGTCTGCCTCAGGTCTGCTTCGCTGCTACAGTGTCTCCATGTCATTCTTCAACATACTCACACGCTCTTTGTGGTTGGATTTCAGTACTGATGAAGTTCTTTAAGTCTTTAACTTTGTAGATTCTTTGATGTGACGAAGAATCATTCTGACTTTTGTGTTGCTTTAGTATAGAACTTCCATTAGTGATGATGTTGGTGTGAACATGAGAAGAATCTGCACGATCATTCCGCTCTAGAGCTTCCATAAGAAGAAAACATTAAAACGGTTAGTAATAAGCGGATTCCGGGACTTACAAGTTTGAACTTCGAGAGTGTTAACAGCATAGTGTGAAAACACAACTCTAATTCTTACAAAGGTCGTTCCTAAACCGGAGTCCCACAAGTGAGATAACACGATGTACCGAAGTACATCTACGATTCAGATGAGCCGCTGAGGTACACCGAAGTATCACCTCACAACTGTAGACCGTTTGAGACCACTAAGCGTAATCCACGGGGAGTTACCGAAGCGACCTGCTGTCAGGGCTGTTTGATGTTGACCCTGGCAGGAGTTTCCATTCAATCACTGAGGATCACAGATGTGAACCTCTCATAAATGTTCTCGACAGATTGCTAAGATCTGTGAAGGACTCGATAACGTACCACTGACGTTCTTATTGTTGAACATCAAGTGATGAAATGTCAAGTGTACCTAAGAGATCTTTTGATGAATCTCGTGGCTCTAGACTCAATTGTGCGTTTTGATTTTCCTGAGCGGAGACTAGGGAGAGGGTCTCCTTCTTCAATACCAGCGATCTCTAAGAGAAAGCCAATAGTTTACGTAGGGTTCCCTAGTGAGAATGAAACAAGCTTCTTTTGAGAGAAACTTGAGTGGCTAAGAAGTTTTAGTGCATGCGTCACTGGGTCCATGACGACTTTTAATCTTCAATACCGGCGTCTACAAGTGAGAACCAGTAGCATATGAATTAAACCGGTGTCTGCCCTAAGTTGAATAATCTGGAGGGCTATTTCTTTTCATCCTTTTCTTTACATTTCTTTTTGATTCTTCAACCCCTTCCTTCTCCAATTCTCATTTTCTCCTTTTTACAATCATACCTAAGGACTTCTAAATTCTAACTATTTGTAGTGTCCTTGGGTAGATCCCTCCGGCTCTGGCGGATCATAGGACTATTATTCCTAACCTTAGTCACCTTATAACTCCATGACTAACCTATGTTACCATAAAACCATTTTCATGAAAATCTCTCAAAGTGTTTATGAATGAAAAACATTTTGTACCACTGTGAGAGTTTTGAGATTTTGCATAAATACTACCCCTCCACATGTGCTTAAGAGTTTTAACGGTTATTTGCACAGTGAGGAAAGAGCACGCACATTTTGAATTGATCGACTCAAGATAGACAATCCTCCGCAAGACACGGTTACGTTGCATAGTTAAAGAGTTACATTGTCAGCTTTTAGGTGACAACTAGCTCTAATAACTACCTTGAAGGTGTAGACAAACCTCGAAAGGTTGTCAAACCCATCAGAGTTCATGTCTACCAAGAGTTTCTCGAATGGTACATTCTACTTGGACAAGTCCTTTCGAGTTACTAACAGTTAAGATCACGTCAATTCGTTGGTTAAATCTGAAGCACACAGATTCATTTGCATTTTACACAACATATTTCTTATCGCATAATTTTCTCCCCCTAAAAAATGGCATATAAAATGTTATTTTTGAAAAGTTGAGAATAAATATGACCATTTTGAGTGTTGCGGGAAGATGACCACTGTGAACAATTTTGTGAACAAAGTTTTTCATCAAATACTCCCCCTCAATAAGTGATATAAACGGTTGAGGTTTTGAAAATCATAAGGGGAAGTACCTGTTCTTTTGAGTAAAACCTTGAAAAATGAAAGGTTTGATAGGTTTTACTCAAAAGTAAGAAGCTTTCGCTCCTTTTATAGGATTGTGGCACTGAGGCGTACCACAACGTCCTTTCTTGACAAGTACGGGTTGTACACTGTTATGTGTGCACAAGCCATAGACATAGTTAATCTCACATCCAAATATATAGTAACAGAAGCAGTTTAAGGGGTACCAGGAAGTCCAGTGATGTTTCCAGGAGTGCGAACTGGGCCTTGATAGCCGGTAATGTTCATCCTGGGTCGACCACCAACAAAGCTTTCCAGCGTTCTGAACTGATCTCGTCGAAACAACCTTTCATCAATCATCTTGATGATCCTTTCTCACGTCCCTTCTGTCCTGAGAATTCCACCGCTTAGGAGACCCAATCTTTTGACGTATATCCTTCAACCTATACGCTAATCCATCCCTAACCATCTTCAAAGTGTGATCTCTGAATTTGTGAAGTTCACTACATGCCATTAAGCAATTTCTTGAGAAGTTCACTACGGTAAATGATGCCGAAAGGTTTGCTGATGAGTGTATATTGAGAGAGCTGGTTGATGTCGAGAAGATCAAGCTGAGGTGGAGTGAAGTTGACACACGTCTGATAAGATTCAACTACAAGCTGAAGATCTTCAACACGTTCCTTGATGACTATGCGTCTGATGAAGATGAGCAATGACTTGATGAATTCACGTTGTATTTCGGTTGAAAATTGTCTCATGCGACCCTGTACTTTGGCAAGGTACATGTCTTCAATGTCGTTGAGAGACAAATTCTCAAAGTCAGCTTCAGAGAATGCATAATCCCTTTCATCTTGTCGTTTGACCACGATATTCTTTAGGAAGGTGTAGTCCCACTTAGACGAAAGACCAACATGTTGAATGGCTACGATACTCTTAGTACTGAATCCCGTATAATGCATCTCGGTCGTATGCTTCCACTTTGTTGGAGAACAAGTGATTGGCACGTTCCTCGATGGCTATGCAGTTCGAGTATATAGCTGCTGGGAATGGAAGTGTCAAGGATGTAGCGTATTTCCTTGAGCCATCGCCACCATGGAGAAGAAATTCCAGGTCTTTGTTGAAGAAATAGCGGAAGGGAATCCTAGGCTGATCTGGTTGGCCAATTGTTGGTAGAGGTCTTGACCAATCGGTATAGTATGGAGGGTTGTCCCGTTTTGTGAAGTCGATGTTTGCTTCTGGGTTGAGCCAATCCATGTTATTAGACATGGCTCGAGCAATGTTCTCAAGGTGATATTCGACCTCGATGGCACTTTCCGAGCTGTCTTTTAGAAGTTGAAAGGCTTCATTCTTGATTCGCCGCAACTCGAATTTCGTCATCTTCTTCACATGGAACTTTTCTTGCATAATTTTAGCATGATCCAATGTAGTACCGTCTACCAGATCTTGACCTTCTTCAGGGTAGGGGGTGTTGTTAACAAGAGTAGAGAACCATTCAACTTCCTCTGTTTTATCGTCATCTAGCCATGATACAACGTCAGTATGAGGCGTCCTTCTTCTTCTTTTTCGAAGGCCTAGATGATGATTATGGTTTCTGTACTTATTTGGGAGAGGTGGGTTGTTGTAGGGGCTCATGGACTTCCTCATCGTCACCACCCGAATACACAAAGTGATCACTGGTTTTCTGTGTCTGAGGTGGTAACTCAGAATCCTGAGGTTTATCAGTAGAAGAGCGAGGAGGAGACCTTTGTTGAGTAGGAGGATGTTGGGGAGGAGGTGGCATGGACGATGATTCACCAGACTTCTTTTGTCGTTTAGCTGCATCATTCTTATCCTGATCCTTATCTTCATCGTCTCTAGGACGTTTAGACTTTTCAGCTTCGAATCTACATGCTTCTTGGAGTTGGTAGTCCAGCAATGCTTGAAACAACTTTCCTTCATCAGAAGTAAATGTTCCAGATCGGTTAGACATTTGTGTGACAAGCTTGGCCACCAATTCATTATCCGAGAAAACTACAGGATCAGATTGATTGATTGTGACGGTTAGAGATGTAGATCGTATAGTTTGCTTGGCGATCTGCATAAGATTCGGATATAGTTGTCTGGTAAACATCTCCTTTGTGACTTTTGGAACGATATCCAAAAGGTACTTGTGAGTGTAGCCTTCGATCATTCTGTCCATTCTCCCTTGTAGGTCATCCTGTCTGAGCTTTTAGGATGTACTCCCTTTCTTCTTGCATCTTATCCGTCTCATTATGAAGGTAAGTTATCTGATCAGCAATGAAGTTTAGCTTTCGATATAGCATATCTTTCTTTCTGACCCTTTTGACAGCTTTTGTGATTCGGTTCTTAGCTTGAGACATCCAAGATGAAGTTTGCTTCTTTACAGATTTGGATGATGATTTGGTTGATTTCTGTGATGGTGGTGGTGAAGAGTGAGATGATGAGTCTGACGAGGATGAGACATGAGGAGACTCTGGGTCCTTAGGAGGTTCTGAGGTTTTATCCTTTGAGCGTGTTGGACTGTCTAGAAGAAACTTCTCATAATCATCATCATCTTCAGATTTTTCTTTCTCCACAGTCTTTTCTGTCTCAGACTTTTCTTTGTCACCCTCTTCTTTCTCGGACTTTTCTGTATCAGGTTTCTCAAAGTCATACTCAATAGTATCCTCCACACGCGTTTGCTGTTGTTCCAAAGTGGTGGCAGCCAGATCCCTTATCGGGTTGATTAACCGCATCAGGATCTGGTGAAGGTTGAGCAGCACCGCTTGACCCTCCGGGGCCACCCATTTGATCCTTAGCAAATTCTTCAGCCTTGTGTTGGAGTCCGAGGTGTTTGACAGTTTTCCTGTATGAGATATCCAGATGCTCTTCATCTTCTTCTGAGCTTTCATCATACGGTACTAGTGCAGGAGCCTTTCCTTTCCCTTTATCAGCTGGTGGACTGGGAGGTTTGGCTACTAAGGGATTAATGTCGGTTGCAGATTCAGAGTAGAAGATCTCTTCTTCTGATTCGGTACCCTCAGAGTCCTCGTCCTTTAGCTCTCTTTGTGGTTCAGGCTCAGACTCGGGAATAGGAGTAGCTTCCTTAGAGGGAACAGTCCTTTTACTTGGAGGATTCCTCTTGGCGTACTTCCTTTGCCTTTCAGTGCTTGCGGCACTACCTGCACTACCTCTTCTGGTTCTCCGAGTAGGTGTTCCAGAAGACTTTTCATTCGAGATGACCAACTTTGCCTTCTCTTACTGCTACCAGATACCTTTTGTAGGTTTCGAGCTTCTTTATCTCTTTAGTCAGAAGGTGATCAGGTAACACAGCACCCTGTTTCTTTGTCGACGATTCCTTGATTCTGACAGATAGGATAGGCTCAGTCAACATGTCGTGATTGTCGGGGTCATTGAGCCTCTGGGAATATCAGTATGAAGTCCAAGTGCTCTCTGGATCAACAGCTTTGTGTATCTGATATAGGGAATCTTTGAGCTAAGTTTCTTGTGAAATGACATCATGTCTTCCCATATCAGAGCTTCCAGTTCGGTGTCCTTCTTGTTGATTAATGACCAAAATATTTGCAGTTCCATGAGCTTTGGATGCTCATAGCCACTGTCATGACCAAAGACAGATTTGGTGATGATGATGTAGAGAGTTCTCCACGGTTGAGGAATGTTCTTTAGTTCCACATGAGAATGCTTAGTGATGACTCCTGAAGCTTCATCATAGCCAATATCAAGTAGGAATTGCAGAACAGTCCCTTCAGTGGGTGTGGCATAGAAGTCGGTTGACTCGATTTCAGGTATGAGAAGAACAGCCCGTAAGTCCTCATGAGTTATGGTGACTTGTTTGTGATTGAGCGTCACAGTCACCGCACTTTGACCTTTGATCCTTTGCATTGAGTTCCAGAATTGTTGTATGTAGATCTCTGGTACTGTAGCAGAGTGTGAGAGCATGTTCTGGTAGGGATGATTCTTAAAAATATCCACAGCGATCAAGCAAGAAGATTCCGAGCATGTGAGGGTATCAAAGTCAACTCTGAGATTGTTCTTTACAATCTTCCTTGGATAGCCATTAGGGAAGATGTCGGAAATTGTGAGAACCTCTGGTGCATCCAAGTTCATTTGAGCAGCCATGTCGTGATCTGAAATAACATTAGCCAAAAGAATCAACATATCGAAAGACATAATGTTAGTCAACAGAAGGTTATATTGTCTAATTATTGAATGTACAGTGTTAATGATTGTTACGAGTCCTAAGTCACTTGTTTGTCCAATAGTCTAATGACGTCGTGAAATGTTTCGTGAGTTAGTTAACTTTAAGTTTTAAAGTTTATGTTATCACTTATAATTCACAGCATATCAGACGTTTGAGTTTATTAGTGACATTATTGGTTTCGTGACGATATGATTTGTTTATTTACAAGTTTGTACACGTAACAACTCATAATGAAGGTCAATCAAGGCTTAAGCGTAGATTATGGCAAAGTTACGCGTAAACAGAAGAGGTATATGCATAGGCGTAAGCTTATGCGTAGGATCCTTACTTACGCGTAAGAAATGTTACGCGTAGGAAAAGGGGACCTTATGCGTAGAGCTTACGCGTAGGCGTATATAAAACCTTACGCGTAAGGCTTACTCGTAAGAGTAGACCTTATGCGTAGAGGTCACTGTTCACGCATATCCTTCACAGGATACGCGTAGTCCCATTGTAGAACCTTACGCGTAATAGTTACGCGTAAAATTTCTCTTACGCATAACTTTCTACGCGTAAGGTAATCCTTATGCGTAGAGTAACAACGACCTTGATTATGAATTTTACGAGTAGCAAGCCTGAAATAAAACCATCATATCATCAATCTTAACACTTACATTCATTTTACAAACAGATCATGGCACGACAACATGTTAAACATTTACGCGTAGAAAGTCATATGCGTAGGTCAAAACCCTAAGGGTTATGAATTACGCATAAGATTTCTAACCATGGAAATTGCACCAAACTTTTTCTGGTAGTTCTAGGGTGTTGTGAGAGTCTATAAACCAAGTTTTAACACTCAATTCTCAGTGAATCAAAAATACCCAAACTTAAGAACTTTAAACCCTAATTCCTAATTCTGAATTAATCAGTGTTTCTGGGTTGTTATAGAGCCTGGATATCATCAATTCAACATCATATAAACATTACACAACAATCTTTTTGACCAAAACCAATCACATTTGAAAATACCCAAATGGATATATAAACCCTAATTTTCAAAATCCTTCAATTCGTGATTCTGGGTGAGTTTAGATGATTAAAACGGTATCATTGATATATTAGAAACGTTTTGACACTATCCTTTTAACCATAAACACACACTCTTGATCATGTGTTCTTACACATACGCGTAGACCACAAAAACAAGATTATACAACGTTTTGACCGTTGGATTTTTGAAAAATTCAAAACCATTGCTTAAAAACATGTTGTAAACACGAAATCACTTACAAAATGATGATCTGAAACACGGATTTGTCAAATGATTCTTAGGCGTAGGATCCTTTTTGGGTGAAAGTAATAAATGTGATTGAATAGTTAGGTGGAAAGTGGTTTTATTAAAATAACTTTAACATTTTGACAGTTTTGGTCCCTCCACCTTTTCCTTTTTCAAACAAAGCCTTTTAACTTCCATTTTGGTTACCAAACAAAGATTTTGAGAAAGAAACTTGACGCCACTCCCCCTCGACTTAAGAAAATAATGAAAGGTTATAGATTTTAGTCCGAGGAGTGTCAGTGAACCAGAAAATTTACCACCATTGATAAAAGAAACAACCGGGATAGAATAACATGCAAGTACACTGATGTTTTGAAACAGTTAAGTATTTATTTTCTCCCCCTCAATACTTGATCGGAAAAATACTGAATTTTGAAAGATTTGAGTGTTGACGGAAGAAATGTACTTGCCATGTTGAAAGAAAATTAGATAGGAAGAATATTTTTGTTGTTTTATCAGGTTTTATATTTTTGTATTTTGTTTTGAAAAATTATTTACAAAAGATATTTTGGTGCTTGACAGGTTTTTAAGACTGTTTTAGGAGGTCATCCAATTCCTCTTGAGTCAAACACCGCATACCAATTCGGTGGACCAACTCATTAAACCTAGCGGGAGGCAAGGCTTTGCTGAGAAGATCTGCCAATTGGTATTCTGTACCCACGAAGTATAATTCAACAGTACCCTGTTCCACGTGATCCTTGATGAAATGATAGCGAAGATCAATGTGCTTTGATTTCGAATGCTGAACTGAGTTGCATGAGATCGCAATGGCACTCCGATTGTCGCAGTACATCGGGATTCTGTCAAATACGTAACCATAGTCTTTGAGTTGTGTTCTCATCCAGGTGACTTGAGCACAGCACGTCGACATGGCTACATATTCTGCTTCGGTTGATGACAACGATGTACAGTCCTGCTTCTTTGATTGCCAAGACACCAGTTTATCACCAAGAAATTATAGTGCACCTGAAGTACTTTTTCGAGAATCTAAGCAACCTGCATGATCAGCATCAGAAAATGCGATTAGTTCAAAACCAGAATCCTTCGAATACCAGATCCCCAAGTTAATGGTTCCCTGGATGTATCGGAGGATTCTTTTAGCCCTCAGAGAGGTGGGTTTCAGTTGGTCTTGACTGATAATGGGAGCATAGATAAACGGCAAAGACAATATCAGGTCTGCTAGCTGTTAGATACATGAGAGAACCAATAATACTGCGGTATTTTGTAGGGTCAACTAATTTCCCATGTAAATCAGCGTCTAGCTTCTTGGTATGTGCCATTGGTGTGGCATAAGTGTCACAGGTTTGCATTCCAAATTTGTTTAACAATTCAAGGGCATATTTGGACTGACTCAAGAAAATACCACGGGGTGATTGATGAACTTGCAGTCCTAGAAAGAACGTAAGTTCACCCATCATGGACATTTCAAAATTTTTCTTCATTAATTTTGCAAAAGCGTTTGAGTACTTTTTATGTGTAGACCCAAAAATGATGTCATCCACGTAAATTTGAACAATTAAGATATGTGCCCCGTGATATTGAATAAAAGGAGTTGGGTCAACCGAACCTTTGGTGAAATTATTGGCAATGAGGAAAGATGATAGCTTATCGTACCATGCCCCAGGAGCTTGTTTGAGACCATACAGAGCTTCAGTTCAGTTTATAGACATGGTTCAGGAACTCAGGATCAACGAATCCATCTGGTTGGCTGACATAAACCGTTTCTTTAAGTTGTCCATTGAGAAACGCCGTTTTGACATCCATCTGATAGACCGTCATATTCATATGAGCCGCGAACGCGAGAAATATCCGAACAGCCTCAAGACGAGCAACTAGAGCAAAAGATTCTTCAAAGTCTATTCCCTCTTCCTGATGATAACCCTTAGCAACTAGACGTGCTTGTTTCGGATAACATTCCCTTCAGCATCCAATTTGTTTTTCCAAATCCATTTGAGACCAATGACATAAACCCCTGTTGGTCTTTCAACCAGTTCCCATACTTCAAGACGTTTGAATTGGTTGAGTTCTTCTTGCATGGATTCAATCCAGGTGTCTTTTGTCATTGCGTCTTTGATGTTTTTGGGCTCAGATTGGCAGATAGTGAGTGCATAAATGCAATGTTCACCATCTGTGTAAAGACGTTGTCTCGTAACGACTGGTTGATTTGGGTTGCCAATAATATTTTCCAGCGGATTGTCTTTTGTCCATCTATGTGTGGAGGGTTGATGTTGGTATACATTGTGCAGATTCGGTGGATTCAAATGGTTTGTAGATGATTCTGCGACATCAGGTGCAGCAGTCTCATTAGCAAACGGGTTAAAGAACGCATTTGGATCAAAATCTGCAGGTGCGGGTACTTCATTCAGAACATCATCAGCCGGTTCATCATTGTTGGAAGCGGTTTGTTCAACTGTTGTGTTGGATTCAACTGGTGGTGCTTCTTCAACCGTAGTTGTTGTAGCAGGTGTATCTGGTATAAGATTATTATCAGGTTGTGCAGCGGAAACAGCGGATACACCTGGAGCACGTTCATCAGTATCGTCACAGAACAGCGGAGCAAATAACCTTTCCATTTGTTGACGAGTAAGCTGAGGGCTTGTGTCAGCTGATGATGGGGTTTGGGGAAAGTTTAAACGGTTGTGACCGGGTTCTAAGTTGTTATACTCAGAAGCCATTTCTGTAAGTTCATCAAAATGAGCATGAATCGTTTCCATCACTTGCTTTGTCCGACGATTCCATATCCGGAAACCTTTAGAATTATCACAATATCCAATAAAGACTCAATGTCAGCTTTGGCTTTGAGCTTTCCAAAGTCATCACGATCATTATTCGGATAGCAAAGAGATCCAAATACATGAAAGTGTTTGAGATTCGGTTTTCTGTTGTGGACCAGCTCAAAAGGTGTTTTGTTGTGGCGTTTTGTTATCATAGAACGGTTTTGAGTATTGCATGCAGTAGATACAGCTTCTGCCCATAAGTAATCTGGGAGTTTTGCATTGATTAACATTGTTCTTGCAGCTTCCACTAACGTTCGGTTTCGTCTTTCAACAACTCCGTTTTGTTCAGGTGTCCATGCAATCGATGTTTGATGCTCTATTCCCACTTTCTCATAAAATTCACGAAGAGTTTGATTAAAAATTCAGTTCCTTTGTCTGTTCTGATGATTCGGATGGTGTTTCGGAGCTGAACCTGTATTTTTGTGAGAAAGGTGATGATCATCTGTGGAGCTTGGTCTTTGCTTCGAAGAAAGTAGACCTAAGTCCAGCGTGAGTAGTCATCAACAATTACCAAGATGTAGCGTTTGCCATTAATCGTTTGCACGCGCATCGGGCCACACAAATCCATGTGAAGAAGATGAAGCACATGCTGAGAGCTGTGTTCCACCTTTGAAGGAAAATGAGCACGAGTGCTTTTCCCTTGTTCACAAGCTGAGCATAGGTGATCTTTTGAATATCGGAATCGTGGGAGTCCTTCAACTAGTTTGTGTCGAGCAAGGTTGGTGATGGTTTGAAAGTTTAGATACGAGAGACGACGGTGCCATAGCCAGGATTTTGTTGATGTTGCCTTTGAAAGTAAGCAGATGGGAGATGAAGCAATCATGTCTTGCATAGAGATTGTGTAAAGACTAGAATTACGCGATCCAGACATGAGATCGTTTCCTTGTAGATCACGAATGAAACAAGTTTTCTCCCTGAAAGCAACCTCCAAATCTCCATCACATAATTGACCGACTGAAAACAAATTGTGACCGAGGCCTTCCACATAGTAAACCCTGCTTATTTCGATGTTCCCATTGATGTAGTCTCCGTAGCCCATGATAGCTGCGAAGTGATCATTCCCGAATCTGATAGTGCCTATGAACTTTGCAATAAAGTTTGATAACAGTTTAAGGTTGCCTGTCATGTGTCAGGGAACATCCGCTATCAACAATCCAGAGAATGATTTGTATCACCTGCATTACACACAGACGACACAGATGGAATAGAAGTAGATGTGGAACCCGAAATGTTATAGGGTTCCTGAGTAGTTGTAAGAGACATACACACTTTAATAATTTTAGGCATCCATTTAAATCCTAGTGTATTATGTATCCATTTCTGCCATCTATAACTACTCTTTGCTTTAGTCATAGTGAATGCACTAGGTGGTACTACATTTTTTGGAGGTAAAACTGGAGCTACAGGGACAGTTATGCGTTTCTTAGAATCTAAAGAGGGCGGTCTACCAAGCACAGACTTAGACTGATTAGTGCGCCTAGAGGTATTCCGTGTCTTAGGATTCCGTAAACGAGAGATGATAGCTTTAGCAACACATTTGTCATGACAATCAAAATTCATACTTTTGCGACAAATAAAACAAGGTGCATCAGACTGAATATCAAAAGTACTTAAAGGTTTAGCATTCGTTACAGCACTATTTCTATTACATTTGCCAGACGCAATATCTATAGATGAAGCAACGTGATTCTTATTCATAGTCCTATGGTGGTCTTCTACTTTAGCATTCCTTATTGATCTTTTCTTAGGTCGCAACTTCCTATTCTTCGATGTAATGCTCTTAGGCTGTGAAGTGCGGACGTTTGGAAAAGACGCAACTATTCATGTTTCAGTAGAAGGGGGCACGTTAGCAACTTGTGATTTGGCAGTAGGGATTCTAGGTTCACGATTACTAAGGGTTACAGGTGCTAATCTCTTAATAATGGTAGGCGGAAGTTGTTCATACTTTCCTAACATTTCTCTCAACTTAAAGATAGTGTGAATCAGATCTTGATTTTCAGACCGAAGATTTCCAGCAAAATTCATGACTTCTTTAGTGTGTGCAAGAAAATTATCAAGTTCATTAGATGCTTCATCACGAGTCTGTTTGAGCAAATCATTTATGACACCATTTTCCTTTTTGACTTTTGAAAGTTCTTGTTCATATTTTGAGATTTGACTCTTAACAGATACGTTTTGATCATCCAGTTGCTCAAGTTTTGAATTGTTTGAACGCAACTGGGCGATTTTGGTTTGAAAAGCAAGTTGTTGAGTATGAATATCTTTTTGACACCAATTAAGACGACATTTTGCATTGGAAAGTTCGTTTAACAATCGTTCATTTTCAGCTTTTAGAGACTCGATCTGAAGCACATTATCAGATTTCTCAGCATTAACAACATTATCAACAATATCAGCAGAGATATAATCAGATGCATGTGACAAAGAATTAAGCAACACAGTATTATGGATATCAGCACAGATAACATCTTCCAAGAGTCGATCAACATCTTTTCTCAACATTTTCTTTTTGCGTTTAGTATTTGAAATAGATGTTTCTGTTTTCTCGAAAACTACCTTCATCACTCCAAGTTCCTTATGAAATTCCTTTTCCCAAGACAATGCACAATTTTTCAAAATTTTAACATTTGGTAAAAGATTTTTCTGAAAAATGTCTCTTTGTTCTCGCGCCAGAGGCGATTGAAAATGTTGAACTTTGATTTCAGAATGATATTCTATCTCATGTTGTAAAGTTTTGAGGTCAGCCATGAAAATGTCAAAAAATATAAGAATTTTGCGATTTTCAGGTTTTGAATTTACTTCACTGATGGAAGGTAAAGGACCATAAGTTTGTGCATAATCTGGTTTGGGATTAACATTAGAAGACTCAGGTGTTTTAATGATAACCCTTGGTGTGTTAGAAGAATCCTTTGGTTGGACGAAAGAGACCGCTTGTGAATAAGTAAAAGGTTTGTTATAAACAACTTTTTCTAATTTTGATCGACTCTCGTCTTCAGCATCTAATTCCTCTTGACGATGATATTCAACAACAGTCATAACAGAATCATTAATTTTATATTCTGCACTGGAAACTTCCGGATTTGGTTTGAATGTTTTGGAAGAAAGCTTAGGTTTGTAATTAGCAATATTCAGTCCATATCCATTTGGATTGGGTTTTAAAGTAAACTTTTCAATAGCTGTTACTGACTCACCATGTTTATAAACAATAGTTGTAAACTCTTTAAGCTTGCGTTGCAAACCAACAATTTCTTCTAGAAGGTCATCTATTCGAGTCGTTGAATGCTTTTTGTATGCAGAGTACTTTTGTTGACAAGTTAACAACTCAGCCTTAGCTTTTTGATTTTCCAAGGTGAGAGCGTTAATTTGCTTTTTATGTTCATGTTTCAGTAGTTCTATTTCAGACAACAAAGCATTCTTCGAAGCGGCTAGATCACGCATCTGTCTCTCTAAATATTTTTCATTTTGATGAGACTTAGTAAAAGCGGCTTCAAAACCTTTTTCACGTTTATCTTGAGCTTTGAAAAAGTTGAGTTGCATTTGTAAACATTCAAAATCCTTGGTTAACAGTGCGTTTTTACTTTTTAAGTCCTGATTTATCACACGACATTCATCCACTATGGTTTGGTGGTCTTGTATTAAACGAGCAAAATCTGGATGAGGCAAAAGTTCGGGTTGTTCAACGTGAGTCACAACATGATCATTATTTAGATCCTCAAGTATAACCACGGAGTCAATTTGATTTTCAAAGGAAACCAAAAGGTCATCTTGATCGTCAAATGTAACTACGGGGTCCAATTGAAAATCGTCGGAATGAGATGTGGATGACTTATTTTGAACATTCTGAGTCTTGCCGGATTCAGATGTTGGTGGAGATATTAGATTAGAGATGAATATGGTTTGTTCGTGTACCTGAGACAAGCCATCAGTGTCATACACTGGGCCTGTTTCACTCATGTGTAGCTCTTGCATATTGGCCATCAACATAACTGCTGAGTTGGTCTGCAAGTCTTCCATATCATCATCTGAGTCTGCATCTGCCATGAAGCTCTGTTTCTTGTCTGTGAGAGATCCACCAGCTTCATCCTTAAGAGCCAAAAGAAGAGCCTCTTTGAAGTAAGCACTGCCCTTAGTCCTCGGCTTTGGACATGCATTAGCCAGGTGTCCCCTCTCATTGGAGTTGTAGCATCGAAGACCATTCAACCCATTTTGAGCATTTCCCTGTTCCACTACTTGAGCTCTGTTGTTATTCCTACCCACAGCATTAAACCCTTGACCACCGCCCATCTGACGACCATAACCACGATTCTGAACTTCAACTCGTCCATATAAGACCTGTCTCTGATACCACTGTTAGGTCACTAGTTTTACAACACAAGCAACATATAAGAGGTAGAGAGGCGATTAGAACAAGATCTAACACACACACACACAATATGATAATACGGTTAGGCGTAGATGTATGAAAGAAAGAATAACTTGAACAACCACCCTTCAAATGAAGGGTATACAAAGTATTTATAGGCAAGGAGCTAGGGCAACACTCCCACTCCTTCCCTTTTCCTTATTGGGCTTGGGCCTAAGCTCATGGGCCCTCTACATAGGCTAATAACAAACATAAAGGCCATAATTAAGCTAACTATTACATATTAATTACTAACACTTGATTAATGTTTAGGAGTGTTTCCAACAATAGGTCATGATTATTGGAGACCAATATATACTCATTTATCACTTGTGATATTCTATTGCACTTATTTTAACATGTTGTTCGGGTTTTGGAGGAACATGTGATATCGTGAATCATAGGTGATATCACAGGTGTATCACCTGTGATATCACAGGCATGTTGACTTCTTCTATTTGTTGAATCAGTGGTGGTGATGGAGGAACATGTGATACAATGTTAAACCTATCGAAACATGCACACTTTATCAATTAAAAAAATATATGCATTACAAATCTAACAGAAGAATGCTACAAGCTCAATATCTCTTGTGATTTCTCATATTATTACAACATTCATCACATTATCACAACAATCCCTCAATAAATACTAACTACCACACTTTTATTGCTAAATTTTTATGTATCTCATTCTCATGATGTTCAATTTTTTGTAGGAGAATTTGATATCACATGTGACATCACAGATGTGTCGCCTTCTTCTATTTGTTGAATCATGTGTGATATCATAGGTGATATAACATATTTTACCACTTGTGATATCACAGGTGATAGCACGTGTGAAATCATGGTTGATTTTTGATTTAATGGTTAGGGTTTGAATATTGGTAGAGAAAGAAAGTGGAGTGCAGTGTGTGTGATTTGGGGGAAAGTGGGGTACTGATAGTTATGATGTAATTTACATATCTAGTCCCTCCATTTTTTTGAAAAGTTTACATTATTAGTCCCCATGTTTTTTTCCTTAAATTTTGTTCTTTTGATCCAATGGTCAAGATGTGTCCAATGGTATGTAGCGAAAAGTGAGTATGCAAAATAAAACAACTCTGTGAACATATTAGTGAGATTGGAACAAAGTTGAAAATTTTAATACCTAGATAGTGTAATATAAAAGTTTCTTAACTAACTCGGGAAAAATGTGATAGTCCGTTTCTATTTTATAGACTTAGCCCTGTTTGTATTGTATTTAGTTATTTACCTGTGAATAAAGCGTACTTCTATCCGTGTTTATAAGTAATGTGTAAAAATTAGTTATTGTAGTTGATATGCCGATATCGTCAATAAAAGTTTTCACACAAATTTGTATTGTATCATTTTCATTGCGTCTTGGCATTTAGATTTTTTCCAGCTCTCTTCTACATGTGTTGTTGTTCTTAAGCCGGGTACAATAAGTTGAATTTTTTATGAGAAAATTATAAGAAAATGAAACAAGTGATGAGTTGTGGGTTGAGACGCAGCGAAGATGGCATTAATTTAGGAAAAAATTAATCTTTCAACTCATTTAATACTATCGTATACAAACGCTCTACGGCAACGCACGGGTTAAAATCCTCTTTTACTTCTAAAGACTAACCCAATTATATAAACTAACTTTCGATCAAAGTAACATTTATGTTATATTTTCCATATGGAATGAGTTATCCATCTATACTACTTTATTAAGCATTTAGAATTTTATTTTTTTTAAATAGAAATGCTTAAAAATTCACCCTACACACTTGCTTATTACAGAAATATTTGATCAAACATTAAATATTAGTAACCAACATATTCTCTAAAATGAAATTAATTTATGTAATTAATAATACAAATTATTGTAACCGAAAACACTTAAAATACAATTAAGTAAATAATCATTTTTAACTTTAGGTTACACAATTTTAAATTAATATTAAATTATAAGTTACTAGCTTATAAACCCGTGATAAATCACGGGCGGCTTATAAAAAGGCATTTAATTGACATTGTTAAATACCACGAGTGCCTATAAACCTGTAAAAGTCATGTGTTACCATATAAAAATTTGAAATAACATTGTGGCAATATTCCGGAAAGGATACTAATAAATACACTGGGATGCATATTCTAAGATCCGAAATTAATTCCTAGATATAAGTTTAGTAGTAATGAACCATAACCATCTAAACTAAATCAATATGCATCATTGCACTTGTATCAAATGGGGTTTCCATGCTTGTCACTGCCATTATAGTTTCCATTCTAAAAAAAAAATCAAAGCATATTTGAATTAAAATTAGAGTCCAATTTCTAGATAGGCTTGGGAGTGAAAATGCTAAGTAAAAGATATACACATTTCACACTATTTAGTTTTACTTTTTATTAAACCCAACTGAATACAATCATTCTAACTTATTTCATTGGACTCTTAGATAGTGATTGTAGGTTTAAATTAACATAATGGTGTTATTGCACTATATACATAAGAAGTCACCAGAACATAGTACTTCCTCGTGTTCTATGAGTCATTAACATATGAGAAGAAACTATGGTTTAACTTTTAAACAAATTCAAACTTTACACAGTGAATTGCATATCAGAAGTGCCATACATATTACCTTACATAGGGGTATTTTCACAACCATATTTAGACGATCTAAATAAATGAGAGCATAGCACTTGGTGCCATCATGTAACACAAATCACAAAGTAATCACAAAATATCTTTGAACGTTATTTATGTTTGTGAACAAAATATCTGCTAATTCTTCAAAACCTGCACCAAGTTGACATGAAATTACATCTAACATGGATAAGCCTTTATTTCCTCTATGATATTTGTTTTTATAGAAACATTACACCTGCTAGCTGCACCCATTTTGCCACATCTAGATATAAAACCTCCATTTGAAACAGTTTACTAAAAAATGAAATGGGTCAATTCAGGTTGTATTGTCCCTAGTGGGCCATGTAAAAATAGCTATATGGGGTTGAAAGTTTTAACGCATACAAGATCATAAACAGTTTCGTTCAAAATAACTTTTTCCATGATCAAAAGCATATTTTGAATCAACTATTTATATAAAATCAGCAGAAAACGTCAACCCAATCCAGACATGGACTTGTTAGACCCATATTAAACAATAACCCATTTCAACTGGACGAGTTTTGATTTGTCATTTGACTAACCCATCTTGCGACTTATAATAGTAGGACATGGCACAAAATAAAAGTAAACCATGCCTTTTGTAAAATGGAAGGCGAGATTTTTCTCAATGCTTGATCAAAATGTACAGCTTTAATCGTATGTGGCAGTCCATTCAAGAAGCTTTGTGACAATGATCCTGGTGTTGCCTCGTAATGACCCAATGTAGAAGTGTAGAAGTAAGTAATAAGATTTGAATTACTTTGTTTTTCAACTCATTCCCCATGATTGCAGCCTTCACAAAAGGATCAACATCCTACCGAAAATAACGTATTAAATAATCATATAGTTTGGCATATAATCTCGAGTCTAACCTCCATAAGTAAAAAATGTCTACTGAATTTGCATCATGGTTTACTAAAGTAAGTGCAGTATATAGATCCACAACTTCCAACAATCATGGACCTAGCTACTTGCCTGTTATCGCATCATGGTGTATAACACTAAAACTGAATAAATTATTAATCATTAATACCTGTTAGTAAAATGTTAGCTAACAACAACCAAATAAGTTGTCTTAATGCAAATTGTAATTCAATAGAGCATACATATAATAAAGTCAAAAATTGATAAACAGTAAATGAAGCATTCTTATCATTTTCACACATTATCTTTATCAGGTATTTCATCAAACAGCTTGTTTGCGTCATATTTAGTAATAAATCTACATAGAGCTTGCTTCAAATAAGTTACGTAACTGCCACACACAAGATTACTATGCAAAAATCTTAGAGTAAACGCATCAACAATATGACAATAATCGTATTACTCCATAAACAATTAACATTAAATTATAAGTTATTTGTTTTAGCATAAAAAGGACCATGAAAAGATGAAAAATTCGTTTTATAGAGTGATTGTGTACAATTTGTTAACGTGGTGAAAGAATAGATGTTGTCTTGAGATGGTAAATTCAACCACAATGTTTTTGCAATATTAAGAATTGACATTTTTTTTCTTCACATTAACACCAACTACGACGTGTCATCACTATTACTGTGTACCAAAACACAACAATTGTTGCTTTGTCCTTTTTTAGTTTCGATGCATTGCGCATGTATTACTATAATGTATAAAGATGATTGTGATGTTTCAATTTATGATCAGGGGCGGAGTCACCTTGTAACTTGTGGGGGGAAAGGCCCCCGATAAAGCTTCACCGGAATGGTTAATTAGTAGGAAAAATGATTAAATTTGTTGCAAAAATAAGTGGTGCCCTCAACATAGAAACTAAAGTGCCCTCCTCAAAAAAAAGAAAAGAAAAAAAGAGCATCAATTCAATCTTCAAATGTTACCAGAAATCGTTGATTGATAGGGACACGTAAAAGGAAGGTAGAAGATGAAAGGGAAGATGAAAACAAAGTTAGGACATGGGGAAGTGGTGACATTAAATATATTTACCAAAACATAGTTTATTTAAGTTTGCTATTTTTAGTTTTGATTTAACTTAAATCATTTAGCTGCAAGCTTTACTTTTAAATTTGGGATATGTTATAAAGACCCTATGTTAAGCCTAAAATTATGTGTCATGATCTTGATGGTTGTAAAATAAGTGGGTCTCTGTTAACAACAATCAAGATCATGACACATGGCTTTGAGCATTTTTTTAGACATAATTTTAAGTCTCTATATCATATCTCTTTAAATTTTAGTTTGGGTGACACTAAATATATATCTACCAAACATATTTTATCTACTGATGTGTGAACTTTTTTTTTTTTTTTTATGGATGTTGTGGTCTTATAATCTAGTAGCCCCACTGGTAATTAGATGTGTTGTTGTGCTAGTTTAAAATTAAGCTTCAAGTTTTAAGTCTAGGTTCTATTCTTCAAAAAAGGTTTATGTTAACATTGTAAAAAAGTCCATCTTAAATATTTAAGCATTATATAAACTATTTATGAAGGTCGCATTACTACGATACAAGTTTAGTCACTTTTAGCTTTTCTTATTTTTATTTATAGGTTGCACTTTTATATTTTATAAGCGATAATATACTAGAAGTCTAGTTGATATTAATTAAAATGAATTTGATGATCCAAAATGCATTATTAGTTATATGTCGCTCGTTTGATAGTGTTAATTGCCTAAAAGAAGAGTTTCTTTGCGTTTCATTCAAACCGATTCGACCCGACTGACTTTGACTTCTACTAAAAAAATCAACTCGTTATCGAATCATTCTCATCGTTTGTTGCCCCATTCAATTGGATTTCCTGGCTCCGCCACTGTGTATGATATTGTGGCGTATTTGGTTACATGGGTACTCATCCTTGTAATGCGCGGGTACAAGCTAATATAATTATAATATAACACATTTCTTTATTACGATGGTAACATTCATTTATTGGTTTAAAATGCTTGTACAATGCTTAATTATAAAGCAAAACCTACAGTATTTTGAATTAAGTTTTACAATTGTTCGGTTAAACATGTGTAAACCAAAAAGACTTGGTTAAAGGCACATATATGAGCAAAATACACCATACGAGTTTAGTACATAATAATCAATTTTATTAGAACTAGAGATTATTTCAATTTATTAGGTAATAATAAAGCTTGTATGTTTCGCACACCATATCACAGGCGATGACTGAGTACGTAGATTAGCAGGAAGAAGTTGCAGAAACCTGAAGAGTGTAAAGATTTGAAGGTGGAATATCATTTACCAGCATCATCATACAAATTAAGCGATAAACGGGGGGCAAGAAGAACCTCAAGTGGTGTTTTTTTGTCAATAGTAATTCCCGCGCCTTCAGTCACATCAATTGGTGTTTTCGATGGTTTTTTTAGCGTATATTGTTGTATCAAACTAGCTAAAGTTATCCGCAACTCTTGGAGTGCTAAGTAATAACCAGGGCACATCCGCCTACCGCTACTAAAGGGAATCAATTCAAAATGGTTTCCCTTTACATCAAGATCCTTTTGACTTGTCAAGAATCTCTCTGGCTGAAATTCATTGGGGTTTGACCAATTATTCGGATCACGATGAATCCTGGAAAGATTAACCAAGAGACGAGTACCTTTTGTGATATAGTAGCCTCCAACAACGCAGTCTTCTATGGACTCATGAGGCACTGAAAGAGGTGCAGCTGGGTATAAACGCAATGTTTCCTTTATGATTGCTTCAAGGTAGACCAAGTTCTTCACGTCTGACTCCTCCACGAGCCTGTCCCTTCCAACATGCTCATCAATTTCCGCTTGGGCTAGTTCTAATGTTCTTGGATTGTTGAGGAGTAATGTTAATGCCCATGTTAAAGTCGCAGATGTCGTGTCTAAGCCAGCTGTTAGGAGTTGCTGTGAAAAGGAGTTTACACAAAAAAATATTTGATTATGTTATAGTCGATCAACATTCTAGCCTAAAAATGTAGAAAAAAATGGAATAGATTGCGAAATTAGGTGATAATGAAGTTTAAGGTTACATGACATGTTGCTTTCACAATGGTATCATGGTCGAACCCGGGAAATTCTTTATCAGAAGCGCCTTCGAGAGTAGAAATTAACACATCCATTAAGACTTGATTTCCTTCATGTGGCACTGCTGACTCTCTTTGAGCTTTTTTCTCCTCGAACCATCCCTCAATAATGTTGTCCAACTCGTTAGCTGTCGCCTTCATTGCTTTGGTATATCCACCCAAATCTAAAGGCTTGAGATAAGGGACAAAATCTGACACCACAAACGCGCCTAATAACTCAAAGAATCTTCTGATGACTACTTGAAATCTAGTTGCTTCTTCATCATTTGCCGCAAAACGCTTTCCTGAAATAATTCTAACCAAAACGTTTAGCACCAATTCTCCAAACCAATGACTCATGTCCACCTTCACCATATCAGAGTTTCCACTCTTATTGTTCTTTAACCAAGCATCATAAAGACTTCTTATCGATGCTCTGAGTTCTGATACTCGTATGTTTCCAAGCATCTCAACTCGTCGTTGAGAGAGCATTTCGAGCACAATTACCTTACGAATTTGTCGCCAGTAATCCCCATATGGAGTAGATCCTAATACGGCATAGTTATACGCCATGAGTTCAAATGCTTGTGCTCTGGGTCGACTTGCAAATGCCTTGTCATTTGTGGTCAAGCAATTCCTAGCTAACTCTACATTACTGACCACCAAAGCTTGGTGAGAACCAAGCTTGATGGTGAAAATAGGGCCATGTTCTTCTGCCATATCACCTAAGACCTTATGAGGGAGCTGAGATGCACCTAAAAGGTGTAAGTGTCCTATTATTGGCCATGCACCTTTTGCTTGAGGTGGTGGTTTTCTATTCTTGTCATCATTAGCCCTCTTTTTGTTGCGGATGTGAAGTATGAAAGCTATTACAACAACAGAAAAGCTAGTTGCTAAAATTGTTGAAACTGAGAAATGGAAATTCATTGTTGTTTAACTAAAAGCACAACGTGAATGCATACATATTTATAGATGGTCAAAGTGTTGAATGTTGAAATTTCTATTACCGGTCAAACCTTTTGAATCTGCTATTAATTAGTTCAAACGAGTTTCAGTATTGGTTCAATAACCCAAATCACATGTTAGCTGTCCTTGAATCTGCTATTTTAATCTTGCCATACTTGGCATGCTATGTACCCATACTCTTTTGTCCTTGTAACCATACTCTATTGTCCTCTGTTGTCCCAGTTGTCCTTATTACTTTGTATGTATATATACTTTACATTACCAGCAACCATGCTAACTTACAATCCATATATACACATAAAATAAAATGATTTTACAATCTGCTGAAGCCAACATTTTGGGATGCTCTTGGTGCTGAGCTAACTTACCAGCAATCTGGAAGATGGAAGATAACATGATTTTGGACAATGTTGAATCTGCTGAAGCCGTTCCAATTGAAAACGAGGTTCACGTTCTACCTGTTTTATTTTAGCTATCACATTACTACATCGTCTAATAGTTTGTATCTTATTTGTACTTGTTAGATTAACAATGAAATACTCAAAGCTTTTGCTCCTATGGAAGTTGATTCTGTGATCGTCTAATAGTTTGTATCTTATTTGTACTTGTTAGATTAACAATGAAATACTCAAAGCTTTTGCTCCTATGGAAGTTGATTCTGTGATCAACCCCGCACAGGCTTCTACTGAAATTGAGGTAAACGCGATATACCAACATTAATACCTTTTCTTTTATATTGGGTGTGAACGAAAATCTCGACTTTGAATAAAACATACGTGTTATATTAAAATGCAGTATTGGACTATTGGGCTCTTGGGCCATATATATCTGCCCATAAAACAGTATAAAAAACCCAGGTCCCCGACGAGGGAGGAAAGAAATAACGAATAACACAACAAATTGTTTGAAATAATTGCAGTTCCTATCATTATGTTAACCAAACTCTCAGATATTATAATTTAAGAATATGAAACTTCTTTTTTCAACTTACTTGCCCTACAGAGGAAACACCCTTGTCTGTTCTACCACATCGTGAATACTGCAAACCCTTCTTGTCACTAAGTACAAGTCTTGTCTTTTCCAGGGCTTTGAAAATCTCTACTACAAAAAAAATGTCAAAGCAGACACAGATTTTAGTTACTGAACTTTCTAATAGCGATGGCATGGTAATTAGATAACTGTAAATTAGAGAGCAAACTTTATAAGTTTTTATGTGTATTGATCATGCTAACAAGAAGATAAGTTAAAGATCTACAGACATACCTACACTGAGCGATTTATAAAACTCAACAGATCCGGTTAGATCTAACGAAACAAACATCACTGAGACCAAACAAACCACCAAGAGATGGCTTGATATCAACACAAAAACACGGCCACACCAAAGACGCAGCAACATCCCAAAACACAATACAGAGACCACCAAAACTATCAACTGATAGCACACAAAAAAACCATTTGCGATGGAGGATGCGGTGGCGATGGTGGTTGTAGGAGCAGCAAAAGATTTTTTTTGAAGGGTGTGAGCAGATTTGTAGAGAGAGTGAGATATGATTTTGTGTGATTCTTTATTTAGAGGAGAGATTGTATTTTTGTGTGTGTAATGGATGGATCGGGCCTCGTGGTGTGTTTCAATTTCAAGTGTGTGTTTGAATCCATTAACAAATATGCAAATATGCAAGAAATGGTGAACCAAGCTTTGATTGACTAAAAGGGAAGTGGGTAGGACTGTAGGAGGGTAGTAGGTCATGGGTAAAATGGACTTGATGTCGGTATGAAACAATAAACTAATGTAAAGTATAAACTAATGTCGGAACCAATAATTTGGACTTGATGTCGGTATGAAAAAAATTGGTAATAAAGCATCTTGTTGTGATAGTGTTTGAGGTTTTTGTTTTTCAGATATGCTGTTGCTAAGGCCCTTTTGTCGGAATCTGCATTGCGCCACCCCGTAAAGGTATAGCTCATTTTAAAAGGGACCTACTAATCTTGCACCCTCTAAAAAAATTTTAGGGGGTGTTAAAGTTTCCGTGCCAATCATTGAGATATTGGTCCTTTTTTTTGTACAAGTTTTTTTTTTTTTTTTTTTTTTTTTTTACTCTTTATTTTTTTTGTCACTTTTTTTTTATACAAGTCTTTTTTTTTTTTTTTTTTTACTTTTACTCTTTTATTTCTTTTATAAAAGTAAGATTTTTTTTACTTTTTTATTTCTTTTTTACTGAATAAAGTATATAACTTTTTTACAAGTTTTATTTTTTTTTATTAATCAGTTTTAAAACTTAAAAAAAACGTAGTCGGAAATTTTTTGAGGCTCAGTTCGAAGGTTGCAAAAGTGAGATGTTATCTCACTTTGCCGTCCATTCGGTTTTCATCATCGCCTCGGAAAATTTTTAGGCTCAAAAATCATCATCGCCAAGTATTTTTCATCGACAAAGTTCACATTCACAATAGTAAAGATTCTCAAATCTGCATAAAGCAATTCACTAACAGTAAAGATTCTCAATCAATCTGCTGCTTTCCTTCGTTATAAAGAATATCACATTCACAATTCACAGCTCATACCACAAAGAAGCAATCACAGCAATCACAGTTCATACCACAAAGAAGCAGCAATCACAGTTCATACCACGAAGAAGCTAACTAGGGGAAAATGTCGAGCTCACCATTTTATACCAATGAGGTAATAAACTTTACAATATGACATGCAAAATTTATAAAAAACGAGATTTTTAATAGACTCAGATTATTATTGTTTTATCATTTTGGCTGCAAATTTGAAGGTTGCAAAGTCATTTTGCCATGCCATTCGATTATGCCACGCCAAATCATTTTCGCTGAAAATCAACAAAAGTTTTTTTTTTTTATCATCATCGCCGTATCTCGAATTTTTTTTGACCATTTAAAAAAAACCAAGTTTAGATAAGCAACCATTAGAAGTTTCAGATACGCAACCATGGCTCAAAAATACCAAGTTCAGATACGCAACCATGGCTCAAAAAAAATTCCAACTGCCATGGCTCAAAAAAAATTTCCAACTGCCATGGCTCAAAAATACCATAGAAATATTTCCAACTGCCATGGCTCAAATACCATTTCCAACTGCCATGGCTCACAAATAAACTTAAACAAACACCTTATTAGGAAAGTACCTAACACAAGTTAATTTTACGGGGTGTTTGTTTAAGCTTATTTACCGGCTTATGACTTTCATTAAGCCAAAAAATACCATGCGTACAATATGAAAATACCGGCAACTCAGTAGATGAATCTTGTAAAGCTAATCTTTTTGTCAAACCAGTAAAAACTCAATTTGTGCATGTTTTCGGCTTATTTTTTTGGCTTATGTTTTCGGTTTATTTTTTGCCTCACAAAAAAACTGAGCCAAAACAACCAAAAACAACCATGAGCCAAAACAGCCAAAAACAAGAGTTGCAACGACGGCGGAAATGGTTCATTTAACCACTATCATAAACTTCAAAACCAAAAAATAACCACTATCATAACCACTATCATAAACTTCATCCATACATAACCACTATCATAAACTTCAAAACCAAAAAATACCATGCGTACAATATACCAACTTCAAAACCAACTGCATCCATATATACCATGCACCTCATTAGACCAACAACAACATCAACCCATATACCATCACGAAAACCGAATCTAAAACTTTAGATCTAGGGCGCGTCGGTGAGAAATACCGCACGTGCCCTATGTTAAAATGATCACCTTTTCCCGATCTATCGTTTGGTATATGGGGTGAAAATATCCGGTGGTGCGTGGCCGGAAACATTTGTAGTTCGCCGGAAAGTTAGTAGCAAATAGAGAGAGAGAAGAGAGATAAAAGAAGAGAGTATCACATTGAGAGAGAGAGAGTAAATATGGATGCAGTTGGTTTTGAAGTTGGTATATTGTGGGCGGCACCCGGTTTTCAATACCGGGTTTGCCTTCTTTTTTTTTTTTTTTTTTTTTTTTTGAAAAGTAAAAGTTATTTGTAAAAAAAAAGTAAAGTTTGTAAAAAAAAAAAAATAATAATAAATAAGGTTTGTTAAAAAAGTTATTTGTAAAGTAGTTAAAAAAAAAGTTATTTCAAAAGTAAACGTAAATTTGCGTAAGGTTTGTAAATTTATGTAAGGTTTGTTAAAAAAAATTTGTTAAAAAAAATAAAAGTAACAATAAAAATAAAACTAATATAAAAAAATGTAACAATAAATAAAGTTGTATTTTTTATAAAAGTTTGTTTTTTATTTTTTAGGTGTTCGGTAATGAAGATGCTTTAATTGATTGGGTGAAATCTACTGCTGAATCGATTGGTTTTCTTATTGTTAAAGGAAGAAGTAAAACAGATAGGGGCTATAAGTACTCTATCGAATTGTTGTGTTCTAGATATGGGACGTCTGCACGTGAAGGTTTAGAAGATGAACTTGAACGGCAGAGTAGTACCGCTAAAATTAATTGCCCATTCAGATTACTAGCGAAATTTCATAAACGTAAAAATGGTTGGATATTGAATGTCAAGTGTCTGAGGCATAATCATGTATTCGTAGACTCATTCCATGGTTTTTCACAAGCCATGCGATTAAAAGAAAATGAGTTCGTTTTTGTGAAGCAGATGACAGAACAGCATGTAGCACCACGAATTATACTTTCTGCAATAAAAGAGAGCGATCTGAATAACGTGTCTGGCATTAAAACGATATACAATGCACAAGACAAGATACGTCGCGCCAATCGTGGTGATTTGACTCCGATACAACTCCTGTTAGTACATTTGCAGCGTCAAGGTTATACATATTACCCTAGGATAAATGACCACACAAATGAACTGGATGAAATATTTTTTGTTCACCCGACGTCATATGCCTTGTGGACAACATATCCGGAAATCATGCTGATGGACTCCACATACAACACCACGATGTTTAAACTGCCATTCTTTATAATTGTTGGGGTTACTCCAACAAACACAACATTCTCAATGGCGTTTAGCTTTTTGGACAAGGAAAAAAAGACAAATTTCAAATGGGTGTTGGAATGTGTTAAGTTGGTGATACAAGAACAATATTACCCACGGGTTATCGTCACCGACAGAGATTTAGCGTTGCTTGGGGCATGCGAAGAAGAATTCCCAAACGCTAACAGATTACTCTGCCGATGGCATATCAATCAAAATGTGCTAAAGCATTGCAGACCCAAATTCGATTCGTTAAAGGAGTATGAGTCCGTTAGATGGACATGGGAATTGATGGTTACAGCTCCGACCGAAGATGTGTTCACGCATTATTACGAGCACCTACAAGATTTATTAGCCCAAAAACCGGGTACTTAACCATTAATTCTTTGTTTTATTATTTAATAAATAACTACTCGAATTGTTTTCTCACTTTGTTAATTCTTTGTTTTATCAGATGTTTTTCAGTATTTCCGTAACTGGCTGCAAGATTACGACAACATGTTTGTGTCATACATTACCGATCAATATCGCAGCTTTGGCCAGACAACAACATGTAGAGTTGAGAGTCAACACGCGCTGTTGAAGTTATACTTGGGCAACACACAGTCCAGGATGTTAAGATATACGTAGAAAACAGTTATTGATTTATATTGTAAATGACACAACATGTATAGACGATTACTGATTTATATTGTAAATGACAAAACATGTATAGACGATTACTGATTTATATTGTAAATGACAAAACATGTATAGACGATTACTGATTTATAGCAAACGACTCGTCATTTTTTGTTACAGATTTCTTAGTTTCTAGTTATATTGTAATTTTGTGAACCATGTATCAACTATTAATCTATAACAAGATTGGTTCTTGTGAACCATGATATTACTAATTTATGTTGTGAATAATTATACAAATTCTTTTGGCCAGATGCAACAACAAAATCCTTACTTGTGTCGTTGTCAACGTGGATTAATAATTGAAAGAACATCCCACCAGCCCAGTACTCGTGGTCTGAAGTATTATGCATGTCCTTTCTCAAAGGTAAATAATTAAACGTTTGCTTATTTGTGTAAATATATCAATAACTTGTTTGTTTAGAATACATTTCTTATAATTGTTTCGTCATGTAACAGCCAGGGACTAAAGACTATGGGTGTCGATACTTCATGTGGAAGGAAATATTTCAACAAAAGTACTTTGGTGAAGCCTCTTCTTCAACGCAGTGCTCAAACTGCGAAACTAAAGATACAACGATCAACATGCTATTGGCTGAAAACAATTTGTTGCAGGCAAAAATAAAGGCGTTGGAGGCTTTACTGGAATTAGCAAGAAATCCAGTTGATCACGCGTGTCAGCCGAGTGGAATACTCTATGAGCTTATAGATGACATTAATAATCTTCATGTGGAGTAGATTTCGTTGTAATATTGAAAACATTGTTGTTTTACTTGTTTAATGTTTTATTGTTATTGTTAAATTAAATGGAAACAAACACACAATTAAAAAGCATAACGTAAAATAAATATCATATAAAAACACTACACAATTAAATACACTATACATATAAAAACACTACACAAATAAATACACACTATATATACTCTACAAATAAAAACACTATGTATATACATTACACAAATATAAATTATATACAAACACAAAAAAAAAAAAAAAAAAAAAAAAAAAAAAAAAAAAAAAAAAAAAACCAATCATTGAGCCAATGATTGGCCTACTATGGGGTGCAAAGGAAGGATTTCATGGGGTGCAATATTAGACCACCCCTTTTAAAATTTGACGTATATAACCTTTTTGACTAAAGGTCTTTGTAGGTCTGCTCCACCGCTGTCGACCCTAGCATCGTCTCGGCATTTGATTCTACTGCTCTTGGAAATGCATAGTTTCTTTTTAGTCTTTTGTTACTACTTTTGTGTAAAGTTGTGGTAAAAGAAACCATGGTCTTTTTTTACAGTCTGTTGTTAAGTTTGTTGGTAATTAATTTTAATGTTGTTATAGTATTACTGTCTCATTCATGCATACTTGGGTGTGTTTGTTGGAAAATTTTTGGATAATTTGTTGGTTTTGCTACCCTTTTGTAGGTAACT
Source organism: Chrysanthemum seticuspe (assembly GCA_019973895.1). Lineage (NCBI taxonomy): Eukaryota > Viridiplantae > Streptophyta > Magnoliopsida > Asterales > Asteraceae > Chrysanthemum > Chrysanthemum seticuspe. The sequence goes on along the minus strand of BPTQ01000001.1, from coordinate 320,314,874 downwards.
TTGTTGGGTAATATTGTGTAATTTTTTTAAATTGTTAAAACTATTTTAGTATCTTGTAAATATAAATTATTAAGGGATAATTCCATATTTACCCAATCTAAAAATGAAAATGTCATATATACCCAAAATACAACTTTTGAATGCAAGATGTACAATGCATTTAAAGCATGTTTTGGGTAAATATGACATTATCATGTTTAAGTTGGGTGAATATGGAATTGCCCCAATTATTAATATGTGAATATTGGCTTAAATGTGTGAGTTTTGATAACTTGAAAAGTACTTAAAACTAGACGAGTACCCGCGCCTAGCGGCAGCTGTTTCTAGCGTCAAATAATTAATGATTTGTGATATTGTGGTGAGTGTTTTGTTTAGCGTTTAAAATAGAACGTGAACCGATGAAAATGCAATTGCAAACGGTTGTACTATACGATAATTAAAGTCTAGACAAAATTTTTAACATCTATCAAACAACATATAAAATCATTTAATGAAAATGAAAGTAAACATTACATCAGTTATGGGATAAAAACTAACAACACACGTTACTTGTCGCGTAAAAACTAACAAGGATGGGATTAATGGTGACCAAAATTAGCGTGAATATGATTAACCCAAAATAAAATAAAAATTGGCTAATTTTGGCTATTTTGTAAAAGATTTGGGCACATTTAGCCTCATCTTTTTTTTAAATGAGCGTATTTAGCCTATTGAAAAGTTAAATGTGCACTAACGGGCACATATTTTCTCATAATTGTAAAATATTATAAACGTTTTTGAAGAAAAACTTATAGATAATATATTTATACAGCGACAAATCGTTTTGTGTTAAAAACAATTTTATGGGTTCTAAACGAAAAATAATAAAAGTTTGAAGATTTGGGGATTAAACATAACGTTTTGAAACCCGGTTCGACCCGGGTGGTTCAACCGGTTGAACCATTCCCGTCGAAAAACGGGTCGATTTAAACCGAGTCAATATGACAGGTTGGGTCAAAACGGGTCAAATTAAACAGGGTCAACCCACCGGGTTCGAAGCGTACTGGGTCAACCCGGTTTTCGATATTTGTTAATAGTTTCAAATATTTACTTTTTTACTTTTTGGTTTGTCCTTTATATATAATATAGCAGGGTACCCGCGCGTTGGGGCGGCGAGTACCTTGTGACGATTAACCGGAGAAATATATCTCGGTGAGACCTGATTCACCAGTTTGTATCAGTTTTAACGGGTCCTCTCTAGTTCGTTTCTGGATGGCTGTTATTGGTTAGCCGAACCGATGGCGACACCAGTTTCCGGTTGAACCCGTTGGTCCGGTCCGATTTTTAAAACTATATGTACCATCAACTTGTTAGCTTGTGTGAAGCTTTGTGTGTTTTATTAATTTGTATAATGTGTATAATAACATGTACTTTTCATTTTAGGGTGTTTTAAAAATAACATTAATTATTGTGTTTAATTATTTTATATTTAGAATTATGTTGTAGCTTGTTTAAATTGTACATTGTGAAAATTTCATTGTACTTTTTAATAAATGTTGTTTTAATTGATTGTTTTTAATTTGGTAGATATGCTTTTAATTAGTTGTACAATGTGAATAAATTATTTCAAGTGCTTAATCATATTAGTTTTGTGCCCAAATCATAGATTCTGTTCTCCAAAGTTGTATCTGTTATTTTTCCATGATTCACAGTATCATATTAGTGTTTTTTGGAAGTCTTCATATTTTTCCATGTTCTTTTACTATTTTTCTGCATTTAAATTCATTTTTAAACCTTTTTAATTAGCATTTAATTCAAATAATTAAGAAAAGGTTCAGAAAAATATCTTTTCAATTTTCCTAGATTAAGAAAAAGATAAAAAGCCAAAATAAGTTAATGAAAAATGTAAACGACTGCAACATTATTTTGAGGTAAAACTATGACACCAATAACTCAAAATATATAAGTTTGAGATAATTGATTACTATATTAGTTGATAAATGTATTCCTTGGCTAACTCTGTTTCTTACGTTTTGCGCGATTGTGTTTTCAGGTTGCTTCAAAGTTTTATATCTTGATCCGCTCCACTTCACTACGTAAACGGGTAATGAGTTTTTCTTTATTTCTTTTCTTCATTTAAGGATAAGCTATTGTGTATGACTATGTTAGATAGATGTGCTTGCTCCTTGTCAACAAATAATGTGGATATTAAGTTATGGAACTTTATAAATATTTTGGTGATCACTTGTGGATGCATAAATGAACATCTTGTTTTATATATACTTTTGATAAAGCTCAAAAGTTTTTATTGAATTTTTAAGCTAGGTTTAACTAGAGGTGGCTTCATCAATTCAATCCCATTAATTTTAGTAGACTCAAAAACTCATTTGTTTGCATAAGCTGTTCACCAAACTGCTGATTAGCAAACGCTGAGAGGCTGTTGAAATTAACTTATCCAATCACCTTTGAAATGATCAGAATCAGATTATGCCTTATGCCTTTGAAGTTGTATCGATCAAATGATAATCTGTTTGAGTGTTTGACAAATTCTTGTTATTTAATTTTAATGGCCCCAACCTTCCAAATGTAAGTTGGCTTTTAATGGCTTTAATTTTAATAGTATTGTTTAAACAATTACTTTATTTTAATCTTATTGCAAATGCTTTATTTTGATGGTTTTGTTTAAACTTGTTAAGGGTATGATGTATAGTCACACATGATCGGGCTTTGGTACAATCAGAAGAAACAAGATGATAAAGCAAAAGGTATGATAAAGCATGTGACAATATTTTTAGCGGATGATGTTGCAACGTTAGACTTTTGTATGCGACACTATTTTGTTTTACCATTCACCTTTAATTAAAAGAACAACAAGAGCTTCAACAGATTGTTCACCTGTCAATAACCCAAACTTCAAAAATAGAACAACAAACATGAACAATCATTTGAGCCAAGGATTCCTTACATTTCCTTTGAACAACGATAGTGTCTTGGTAGAAAAGAAAAAATATAGGAGAGAAGCCTTTTTAAGATGGAAAAACAAAAGACACAAGACTGATAGTCGTTGTCCTTTAAGAGAAAGTAGCTCATCATTTACGATCACTGATATTAGTGTCTTGGCAGAAAAGAAAAAATATAGGAGAGAAGCCTTTTTAAGATGGAAAAACAAAAGACGCAAGACTGATAGTCGTTGTCCTTTAAGAAAAAGTAGCGCATCATTTACGATCACTGATATTAGTGTCTTGGCAGAAAAGAAAAAATATAGGAGAGAAGCCTTTTTAAGATGGAAAAACAAAAGACGGAGGGCTGATAGTCATTGTTCTTTAAGAGAAAATAGTGCAACATTTACGATCAATGATATTTCTGAACAACCTGAACCGTCAAATCTGTCTGCATTAGTGGTTAGTGAAACAACATGTATGTAAAATGATAAGATTTGTGTTGTGCTGAGAAGACCAAGGCCTGGTCTGTATTAGTTATTAACAATCTCGATAAATACCAGATAGGTCGCCCACTAAGAAGAAAAGAAGGTGTAAATCTCGAAGCCAAGGTGTGTTTCAAAATAATTATTCTATATTCACGTTAGTATTTTAATACACGAACTACTCATTATGCTCGGTACTAGGACACGCTCCTGCAATGGGAAGAGACTTGTTGTATGCTAATACATTTAATTACTTATGTTTGCCAGGGTATTAATCTTCTTGACGATATTGCTGCGTCAGTCCAGCAACATACAATTGTTGCTTTCATACGCTCCTACGAGACAACCTTTCGTGGCCAAGCTGAAGTGAAGGTTAGTGTCATTAAAGCTTACAAATTAGATGAACGCCCTACACCCAATCTCATCAGCCTTCAACCAGAAAAACAAGCATCTCAATCCACTCCACCTAATGTTAATCCATCCATCACTTCCATCACCTGCCTTCCAGAAAAAGAGCCCGCTGAACCTGTTGCAAATCCATCTACTGACAAAGGGAAAGAACTCTTCACCCCATCTACAAAACTCGTGTTGGAAGAAATCAACTCTACAATTGAATCAAAATCTGTCAAAAGATCGCTTCCGTTTTCTGACAAAAATCTCGATACTGAAAAAACTAAGACCCTTCTTGCTATTAAGAAGGAGGTTGGTGATCAGGTGATGAAAGGAAGTCCAACCAAAAAGACAAAAGACTCAAAATATACCCAAAAAAATGTGAACGTTCTTGCTATAAACAAAGACCTTGGTGATCAGGTGATGAAAAGAAGTCCAACCAAGAAGACAAAAGACTAAAAAGAATCATGAATGTTATGTGCAACTTCTTTTGCTTCCAGCTTATGCAATTTCCCGTTACGAGTCTCATCATCATTTACTTTTGTTTACTAATGTAATGAATGATCCTCCTATGATATGGCTTTTGTTACAAGATTTCCATGCGCTCATTACATACTTTCAAAGTTCATGTGAGCATTGAAAATCTTGGGTATTGTAAGTGTGATTATATGTATATGATTGTGCAATATTAACTTTTTTGTATTGTGATGTGTACAACTTAACGTGACAATATGTTTGAGATACAAAATATGTCCACCCAAAAGAGGAATTTGAACCACAAATGGGCCGTTCGTAGAACGGCCAAAAAGAGTACCTAGTATATATATATATATATAGAGTTAGGATCAAATAAGAAGAAGATTACTTAAAATAAGAAGGAATAAGAAGAACTATAACCGTAAATCCGAGATGCACCGACCTAAATTAGATGCATCCCTATAATCTTAGATGTATTCTAACGCACCATAGTGTGTTTTCTAGCTTTTAATCAGATGCATATACGCATATTAGATGCATTTCATGATTTCTCGTGTTTTTTGTTCCTCTACACGTGCCGAAATCATGAAAATTTATTTGCACCATCTATACATCAAATTAACTTTCAAAACTCAAGATGTTGCATCTATATGAATAGAAATGCATCTAATGCAAGTCGTTGCATCTCAAATGCGTAGTTTCGTTCACTTCTCACGCTTCTTATTTTAATTTACTTCTCACTAGATCCCTACTATATATATATATATATATATATATATATATATATATATAGGGAAGGGATCAAGTAAGAAGAAAAACTAAAATAAGAAGGATAAGAAGGATTTTTAGCCACACCTTTGAAATAAGAGGGAGAAATTTAATGGGAGATGCATTCATATTTGTAGGTGCATCTGAAATGTGTGGTTGTGGTTTCTTCTTATCCTTCTTATTTTAGTTTTTCTTCTTATTTGATCCTAACTCTCTCTCTCTCTCTCTCTCTATATATATATATATATATATATATATATATATATATATATATATATATATATATATATATATATATATATATATATATATATATATATATATATATATATATATATATATATATATATGTATATTAGTGGTCGAAGCCCGCCCAATGGGCGGACATGTCTTATAATTATCGTTGACATAATTTGCTATAGCGAAAGAAGGAGGGTAATCGTAAAGAAGTAGTGCAACTAAGGTGGAACTTTTCGACCTTGATGTGTGGGTCTTGAGAGGCAAGAAGATTCGTGACATATTGTCTGAATCTCTTAGACCACTCTTTAGACCATTTTTGACGTGGATATAATTTGTCATCAAAGTCAAGATTTGTGATTGAGGCCCGGAAAGGCTTCAATCTATACCTCTATATATGGGCCAGATTGAATTACCTTGTGGCACCACTTAGACCAAGAGGAATCATGTAGATGGTTGAGTATGGAATTTGCATGTAAACCGTTTTCTTATCTTATGAATGGTCAAACTGAAATTGAAGTACGCTTGATTGGATATTAGTAGCAACTACCGCATGTGTACATGCATTGGTATTATCGACCGATGAAAACGACATTCATGGGGCTTAGATCAACAATTGGTTGTTACAAACCACATGTAACTTTCCTTCAATATTATTTGATACATGTATACAGTTACCGTCGGTGTTATTGTAACTTTAGTGCCGCGTCATGGCTATTCACTGCCACATCATAATTGATATTGCATGGATAGCAACGTCAATGATTCATTTAGAATCATTACTACTCAATTCAAAGTGACCATTTAACACAATAATATCTATTCAAGAGAAGGTTCAATGTTTACGTGACCAATCCCTAAGTAATGTGCCATTGAGTACAAATCCAAAATCGAAATCAAATTTCAGTTTTAGTGCTTCCACCACTTCTTGAATAAATCTACCATTTTCCATACCTGAAGGTAGAAAAAGATCTAAAACATACTCAGCATTAGTCATCCATCCGAAAAGCTCAGCCCATGTCACCTAGCATGTCCAGTATATCAGTAGTTAGAACAAATAATTTTGACACTTTAAGCTGTCAATTATTAGCATAAAACTTATTTAGTATGGACTAAGCCCGGTGAACATAAAAAGTGAGAACTTTCTTCATATCTACAAAATTTTCTAGCATACACATTCTTCCTAAATACAAAGGCGTAAATGAGTAACCACGACGTCTTCATAGAAAGGGGTTGTTGTTCCTTTCCAAAGAAAGCACTTCTGGGTTTCATTTTGTCCTGATTAATCAACATAACGATCAAGAGAATTTGTAGAACTTGATCAGGCATCTTTACTGGTTGGGGTTGTGGGACAACAATAGGTGGTGGCATTGGAGTTGGTTTTGGTGGATCAGCGGGTTTAGGTGGATCGGGTTTAGGCTTTTGGGGTACTGGTACTACGGCTGGGGTATACTAATCGGCAAAAAGCATACATCACTATACAAAATTAATGTCTAATTCATTAGGAATAACTGATATAGAAGACCAAAAAGAGTGTGGGAGAAGTAGGGAATGTGATTATTTCCACGTTTTATTGACCAACCATTCTCTATCTTGTTTGTTTGATAAATATCAATGTTTGGCCATTAGTTTTGCTCAAATGATTGCATGTATGAGTTCATGAAATAAAAATGGTCATATTTCAGATTGCTGTTATCATTGCTCAATAAATTTTTTAGTCTTGGCCCATATTAGAAAAGTCAACATTCATTAGTAAAAGAATGAAAAAGTGAAAAAACAACCTGCATTTCCAAAATGAATGGCATTTGAGTCTCACCTATTTTACCATCAATTGACAAAGATGTGACAGCAAGCAATTGCAGCATCCATGGTTTGTTCTTCTATATATTGAACAATATTAATAAAAAAAATTAATCATAAGGAATAACTTACTGCTAATTCATAGACTGCAAGAAATTTGTCCAAAAAGTTTACAGATAGTTATGCTAGATATGCAAAAAATGGTCCAAACTGATATGAGTGTGTACCTAAGACAAAATATAATCAAAATAAGATACGTTATAAACATATAATAATACTACTTAAAGCTAACTACCGATTTGTTACAGGTTCGTGATGCTAGAATGGGCTTCGTGCGTGACCTTTGGGTCACCTAGTTGATTCTCACGCCCATGCCAAATGCCCCTATAAGTTTGCCGTGAAAACAAAACACAAAAATGTCACTTAAGAATTATTGTAAACAGTAATACATCACTCAGATACTTAAAATCTCATAATCATACAAGCTTAATCACCGATAGCAATTGAAATTGAAATCTCAACAAACATTGGATTCTTATCATCTAGTGAACTTTGTATCTCTATCTACCAAGTAACACATAAAGAAAACGGTGCCTTTTGTAAGACTCGGGTTTAGTATAGCCACGTATATAGTCTTTACATGAGGTAAACAATAAATTTATTTAACAAATTGTTATAGAAAATTACATAAATATGTGCATTGTCAAACAGATATAATACTCTTACATACAGCAATTCTTTCACTTCCTCCTATCCATACTAAATCGCATGAAATTTCTTTCTATAAATATTTCAAAGAATTTAAAAACTAAACCTGGTCTACCAAGGCAAAAAGAATAATAATCCCAAAAGCCCTCAAGCTGTCACCCAGACAGATCGACAACTAAAATAATATATCGTTTACTCAACTAAAATAATATATCGTTTACTCAACCTTGATCTCGTTCACATGATTTTATAATTTTTTTGGTGGCCATGGGAATATATTCAATGAAATTATGTTAATGTTTTTTAAAGCATACCAGCAAGCAAAGCACCAGGATATGAAGGTGTAATCGATTGAATATTTAGAAAAGATTTTTATAAGTGAATTATAAAAATGGCAATAATTCACTTATAATGCAACAATGGAATATTTTTTAAAAATGTCCTTCCTCATCAGCAGTTGCATCCTGGTACTGATGATACTCGGACACAATATTGTTCATGTTGCTCTCGGCCTCAATGAACTTCATCTCATCCATACCTTCACCAGTGTACCAATGCAAGAAAGCCTTTCTCCTGAACATAGCAGTAAACTGCTCACTCACACGCCTGAACATTTCTTGAATGGAAGTCGAGTTAACAATAAAAGTAGATGCCATCTTTGGACCAGTTGGTGGGATATCACAGACGGTGGACTTCACGTTGTTTGGGATCCACTCTACAAAGTAAGAAGAGTTCTTGTTTTGAACATTAAGCATCTGCTAATCAACTTCCTTGGTGCTCATCTTTCCACGGTAGATGGCTGATGCAGTCAAATAACGCCCGTGACGTGGGTCAGCAGCACATATCATATTCATGGCGTCCCGCATTTGTTGGGTGAGCTATGGAACAGTTAAAGCATGGCACTGTTGGGGATCCACGTGAGGTAAGTGGAGCAAAACCAACCATGAAGAAATGGAGACGCGGGAATGGGATTAGATTCACAGTAAGTTTTCGAATATCAAAGTTGAGCTGACCAGGAAACCTCAGACAGCAGGTAACTCCAGACATTGTTGGAGAAATGAGATGGTTCAAATCACCAACTGAAACAAAAATTGTAATGTTAGTCAATTTATGCAATTGATATATCTTCAATATGAAGAAATGAGATAACAAAATCGATTTAAGAATACTTACAGCTTGGGGTAGTTAACTTGAGAGTTCTGAAGCAAATGTCATACAATGCTTCATTATCAAGAACCATACACTCATCGGCATTTTCCACAAGTTGGTGAACAGAGAAGGTGGCATTGTAAGGCTCAACAACAGTGTCGGAAATCTCAAGAGATGGAAATACAGAAAAGGTCATCATCATTCGGTCAGGATACTCTTCTCTGATCTTTGAGATCAAAAGTGTACCCATACCAGAACCTGTACCACCTCCTCGGGAATGGCACACCTGGAAACCTGCATGTCAAAAACCATTAGCGTTTTTTCAACCAATGATACGTGGGATCAAGCTGAATCACATATATTGATAATACATTTTAGCATAAGTTACAAAAAAAATCAACCATCAAACATCACGTTGTTATTTGAGTAAGAGATAAAAATAACAACTGTTATCAATCTCAATAATACCATGTTTATTATTATATTTCGGTAGCATTACTAATAGATGCTTAAAAAAAGTTCAGATTCTGTTGAAATTAGATAATGTTAACCATCAATTGCAACTTCAGACCTAAGAAAACAGCAAATGATAGACAACTACAACATTTTGCTTTCATTCTGCACTATTCAAATTATGATAACTTGTCAACAGCCAGCCAAATTTAAGTGTCATAATCACATATCAGGATTTCACGAAAACCTATTTGTTACTTAATTACCTACATGATTCCAATAACAAATTAACATAAAAATTGATCTCGATAGTGTCTAAAACAAAAACTACGATAGCACATCCCTAAAGGCTGGCAATCAAACCTTTGCCAAAAAAAAGGTTCGTAGTATTGTACTAAATTGCTTTCTGATGATATGATCAGATGCAAGTGGAGACAGGACCGATGTCACTATTCCAAAAAAGAAAAATCATTTCAGAGGTCTTACAGGTGTGTATGCTATCACATATTGTTATTTTACCACCATTGTTCACCTATAACGTGCCATGGAATTCTGAAGGTTACGGATATTATTGATTTTCAGGTGAAACCAATAGCAGTTCTCTTGAAGGCTTGGTATGTTCATTACTCCTAATAGTTCGCTTTTTTAGCTAATAATGAGTAGTGTAGAAGATTGCGGTTCTGCTGTTATGCTAGTATTTTTATGTATAGGAGACAATTATGGTCTGACTAATTCTAATTACTGCATTGATTTCATTTTTTATGATGTTTATGTTTCATCTTGAATTGTCAAGTCACGGTGTCATGTAAAGGGGGAAATCATGGGGCAGGTCGGGTAAAGGGTCAATTTTCAAGCAGGAACATGTTAGAAGGGAATTTATTATTATTATTTTGAAACGGTTAAAAGGCAGAATTTAATGCGGGTTAAAACAGTTTGGGACAGTTTTGAGGGATCTGCCAATAATTGTTATACCTTTAGGGGTGTTTGTTTAAGCTCATATGTTGACTTATGAGCTTATTTGATTTTGGCTTATATTTTGTAAGCCTACTTTTCTAGCTTATTTTAAGGCATATGGGCTTTTATAAGCTTGCTATATCATAACATACTTGTATAAGCCCATAAGCCGAAAAATTGAGGCGTATGAAATATAAGTGGAAATCAAGTAAGTTCATAAGCCAATATATAAGCTTAAACAAACACCCAAGGGTATTTAACTCTGCTGACCCATAAGCCTCAAAATAAGCCAAAAATTTGAGGCTTATGAAGTAGAAGCCGAAATCAAATGAGATCATAAGCCAATATATACTTGAGGCATTAGACAGCAATAGGTGGCATTTAACTCTGCTGACCCATTTAACTACTTCATTTTTAGCTTAATTTTGACCCAGTGGAGAAAAGTAGAAGTGTGATACTACCCAAACAAACTTAATTTTTTAAGTGAACGCGTCTAAAGTGTCGCCTCTAAAAATGCATTATGGCAGTTCTTCAGCCTTGGTACCCTGTATCAACTTCTTGTGTTCGTATATATTACAATATTAGACATAATTACAAAAACCATTTAGGAAAAAATGACCTGATCTTTATGAGAATAGCAGTTTAAGATGATCTCGAGTATCCTGTGCGAGAAATTTGAACATTAATATAGCCCAAAATGACCTTTTTCTACTGGGTTGAAGTTGCCTCCTATAGCTAACGTTAATTTATTGACACGAGCTGACCCGTTAGATGTTATCAATATTCAGTAGCATTGAGAAATATATAAGATACTCTACGGTTAGCTATAATTTCGATTAACTCTGTTGGTTCATAATGTTGTACATTTATTATGAATGAGAAGATCAATAAGCAAAGAATAAATGGACAACCAAAAGGATTAAATGTACCTTCCCGCCTAGCAACTCAGCATCCTCCCAGATCAGATCATATGGATTCCTCTTTTTTCACTATCTAACCTGGTCAAAAGATGAACATATACGTAAATAAGCAGTCAGAGATCTGTCGCTCTCCTATTTATATTGTCCAAAGAAATAAAGGCAGAAACCAAGACTCCATCACCATCATTAGACCATTTGAAAATCATATCAACTAATGCTTTTATACCACCAGCTTTAGCAAATGCTTTTACATCAACTTTTCACTTAGATCTGAACAATGAGCATTTCTACCTTCTTAAATCGCTTATAGTTAATTAAAAAAAAGGTAATTCAATGCACATTATGCTATATATATTAAAGGTTATGACGTTGATGTGAATGGTGTACATTTCGTGTACTAAATTGCTTTCTGATGATATGATCAGATGCAAGTGACAGGACCGATGTCACTATTCCAAAAAAGAACAATCATTTCAGAGGTCTTACAGGTGTGTATGCTATCACATATTGTTATTTTGCAACCATTGTTCACCTATGACCTGCACTTTCAGTTCCGCAAGGGATCTGTAGGCAAGAGAATGTGACGCAGCCTTAATTATGTCTTGGTACTCTAACACTTCATCATCTTCCACCTTTATCTGAAATACAACATATACTAAGCAAGTAAGCCATTGTAATTATCTTTCATTCACAGTTATTTTCTGAATTATGGGATTGTTATGTATAAAATTTATATCTCATTGCACATTTATTTTAAACCTCACTCAGAAAGGGTTAACTCGCTAATTTTATAAGTTTGAGTATGAACCTAATAAACTATAAAGAGATCAAATCCTCTACCAGCTGATCTTGTCGAAGATCGTCCCCTTTCTTGATAATGATCTTCAAACATCAAACGTCGGATGTTCTAAATGAAAGGCTCACAGGATGTAGTGCACTTTTAAATGTTGATGAATCTGGTGGGATGATCCCATTCATAAGAACAGTTGTTGCCAAAGGTGATCGTATAGGCTGAAAATGACAAGGATCAATATGTTTATCAACATGTTCATGATAAGTTGCATATGTAGGAGCGCAATTGTAAGAATATGCAAGAACAAATTACCTCCTCAAGTATGTAAGTTCACTAAAAAGGCTAGAAAGCAGATGACGAAGCTTTTCAATCTTCTTCTGAGTTCCTCCTCTTACATTTCATACATCTCTCATTGTAGAGCACAGTTGAGCTGTCAGTTCCGTCGGGTGAACAAAACTCTGCCACAACTTCAAACCATTTCTACTGTCACAAGCACCAATCCATAACTATAAAATTAAAGGTAATAAATGAGCTCAATGGCAGCTGTCAAAACATGTGGGGGGTAATATCTTCATAAGTAAAAGCAAAATTAGGGGGAGGGGGTCTGGGTTGAGAAACAGGTCAAAACTGGCATTTTTATGTGCATGATTGAGTTAGGAGGTTTTATGCATCTAGAACTAAACTTTAACCCGTTCCTTAGCTTTTTTTATTTACCTATGTCACCCCTTCAGAGATAATGCATAACCCGAATCAACCCATGCATAAGTAACAGGTCGTATGAGTTAGGAGGTTTTATGCATAATTGAATATAGAACTAAACTTCAACCTATTTTTTTAGCCTATTTTTACTTTTATTTATCTGCCACCCTCAGCATAACCCAAATAAACTCATGCATAAGTAAATGTGTAGCAATTGCCACCATTATCTTTTCAAATAAGTTTAGACATTAAGTAGTTAATAAACAGAAAACGCACCTTCATCATATGCACTACTAACCAATTATTGTCCAAATCTAAAAAAAACCAAGCGTTGATGAAAATAAGAAAAATGTAAACAATATGTTTTGAAGGAAAGTATGACATGAGAACGGATTGATTAGTTAAAGTAATGACAACAACATCATTGCATCTACGGAGTTACCCGATTCAAAACTTTCAGTAGAACATACCTTATAAGCAACGATATCTGTGACCAATAGCATTTGACAACCATTGCGAGCCGAGAGGAACATCGCCGGTAAATCGAACAACTTGTGCCCGAGTTGCTCCTTCGATGAGCGTAAAGGTGAGTTCCGCAAACCTTTACCAGTACTGAAACATAAGATAAAGATCATTTAGCACAATGATAAGAAATCGAACTCAGCTTATCTATGCCATATTAAGAACCTATGCAAGGTGTTTATCATATCTTTGCTTCCTTCATGATCAAATCTTTTCCTTTTCGAAGATTCTTTATATGATGTGTACGGTTTTAAAATCGTCTCACTGGAAACATATATGATGCGATATATAAAATCTAATATGAATAATTAAAAAAAGCTACCTTCTTAAGAGCATTTTCATAACTTGCTTGCTTTACTGATTAAAGAAAAAGCCAACATAAGTCTTCTAACATAAGTCTTTAATAACATTGTTGACATACCAGCAGTATCCCATAGTCCCAAATTCACGATACTTCCTTCCACAACCATTCGTTTTCACCAACTGCCCATGATGTCCATGGTTGCAAACCTGTGACGAAGAAAACACAAAAATGTAAACCGAACATTAGAAGAGATTGTGAGGAAAAAAAGGATATTAGGGTTTTGTTTAGGGTTACCTAAATTGTAGGGATTCTCTTACATGATTGGTTGCATACATTTATAATTTTGGACTTGCAACATATATTCCAAAAAGTTGTGTTGCCTTAGTGGTAAACACACTTTTTATTCTACCAACCAACCAAGGTTCAATCCTTACAAGACTCATTTTTTATAAAAAAATTTCGAAAATAATTAAATAAAATCCAAATTTCGAAAATAATTAAATAAAATCCGAAATTTACAAAATAACAAATTAAATTAAAAAATATTATTGCTTAGGTGGATTATATATGGATGACATGGCTAATAATGAATTACTGGGCAATGAGGTGGCATTTACGTGGCATTATCTACGTGTAACGCCTCCTGTTATATATATATATATATATATATATATATATATATATATATATATATATATATATATATATATATATATATATATATATATATATATATATATATATATATATATATATAGGGGAGGGTTAACGTGAGATCAAACTTAAAGTTGTAAAAATAAGATCAAGTCTAAAAAACCACTAAAACATTTATAAATTACAATTTTAGCAATAATACACATAAAAATAATATTTTAATACAAATTAACATTTTAGCAAATAATAACCAAATGATACATGAGTTTGGATTAGCGATACACCTGATACACATTACTCTAATAAATATTCCAAAGTTTGATACACAATACAAAAACCTGATACACATTACACTTCTAATCAAAGTGTATCACCTAGGTTTCGTAAATTTTAAAAATAAATCTATCAAAACTTTAACAATTTAGTTTTAGTTAATAAAAAAATTATTTTTGTTGTAAGGAGAGTGTCGCTTGTCAAATTTTAGTTGGATCTCATTTTAACAACTTTAAGTATGATCTTATTTGATCTAGATTATATATATATATATATATATATATATATATATATATATATATATATATATATATATATATATATATATATATATATATATATATATATATATATATATATATATATATATATATATATATATATATATATATATGTATGATGAGTGTGTAAATACTCATCATTTTTGTACAAATTAGACTGCAAAAATATCTGAAAACACTCAGAAATGCATCAAAATGATAAAAATATCACAAATAAGTGTTTTATGTGTTTTAAATGCAAAAATATCAAAATCTGGTGAAAAACGTATCAAGTTTGCATAATTGGCAGTTTTAGTCCCCCAAGTTTCAAAAGTTGTCAAAAACAGTCCCTGGTAAAACCAAATAAAGAAAAATATCATTTTAAGTCCTTAGGGATTCAAAAGTTGTCAAAATTGGTCCTTGAGATTCAAATTTACAAAATTACAACTTAGGTCCCTGAACTTTGGAATTTGGCAAAAATAGTCCTTGGAAAATCAAAAAAATGTCAAAACTAGTCCTTGTACTATTAAAGTTTGTCAATTTCAGTCCTTGTGTTAACTTTGGAGAAATGGCAGGATTGGTCCCTCAAGATTGAAGTAATTGCAGTTTTGGTCCTTGTCTTATTAACTAAAGCCTAAGACTTGTCAAAATCTTTTTAGACCCCTGCCATATTACCCTTTGTGACCCCCTGTCACTTTCATTTTGACCCTTTGGTCAAACCAAGTCAAACAAACACCTTTGCCCGCCACCACCTGCTTCTTCCCCAACCAGTTGCCTGCAACACTCCTCTGCCCCCTCCCATCACCTTTTCACCTTATCCTCCTCCCCTCATCATCACAAACACTCCACATTAAATGCCACCCCCCCTAGTTGATAAAACACAGCCTACAAGTCAAATCATTGCTTCCCGCCAAAATGACAAAAACGGCCAACACACTCAAAACTCAACCATTGGCTCCAAAAAGAGGTGGGATTCTCTCAGAAGGCCACGTGGAAGATGTCTAAAGCATAAAAGAGGAAGAAAGGAAAGAGATGAAGGCAGTAGTTAATTTTTAGTTTTCATGTATTTCGTTTTTAATACCAATGTTTTAACTTAGCTTCAAAGTTGTAATTTCCAGTTTAAATACATCAATCTTAAGTTAAAAAATCATTGTACTAAGTTTTTAAGTGTTAATTCAAGCTTATGTTAAGTTTTAAATTTCATGGTTCACTGTTTCAAGTTTAAATATCAAACTGCATTATCCAAGCTTCAACAAGCTTAATTTTAAGTTCAAATAAGCTCATTGAAGCTTCTTATAGCTTTAGGTGAGCTTATCAAGCAGGTACAAACAGTTTTCATCTATAGTCAACAAAAGTCAACAGGGAAGGAAATTTTGGTTAAACAGACATAGAAATGGAATTTGGTGATGCAGACATGGATTTGGGGTGATTTAGAAGCAGTATGTTTGGTTTAGAATAGGTGGTAGTTCATTGGTTTAGTTTCAAGCAACTGTGGCTAAAGTCCCATTTGTAAGTGATTTTCAAGGTCTCATTGCATATGATGTGTTTGTAGTTGTAATCTGTTAAAACCTGTTCAACTAGTATTAATTAAGTTAGTTTAACTTAGTTTTATCAGTAATATTAGCCAAAGTAGAGATTAGATCAGTTTTATTTACCAAACAGTTAAAAAAGGTGTGTTTGGATTTGCTGATAAAAAAGAGCTCCAGTGTATGTCTGTTGTTATTTATACTTGTTTCATGTTACAATAGTACCTAATAGCTTAACCAAGTCATAATATATAGTCATTGTTTGTTAAAAAGTCAAATTTCCTTTTAATTTGCTTAAGCAGTTTACTGTTTAAGATTTAGATTGTGAAATTCATAGAATTAGCTTAAAACTTATAGACATAGCTTAATATCATCTTATAATAACTTAATCCATCATAATTAGTCCTTAAATCAGTATCAAAGTTCAAGAAAGTCAACTTTTCATTTTGTGTCAAAAAGTCAAAACTTGAAAAACCAGTTTTTAGCCAAACTAGCAAGATTTTTCACAGGTTCATTACTGGGCCAAATCAAGTAAAACTTTGGGTGTTAAAAGTTCAACTGGTCTCATTGCTTTTTACCATTTTTGTAGAATTTTTCAAATTTGTTTAAAGCTTCAAAAGAGCTTGTGGATTGGGTCTCAAATCCCCTGTGCACAAGCTCAGCATTGACTAAGTGTGCACAGGTGATTTGCTAGCCTTGCACAGGGCTCACCTTAGCTCTTCATGGTCTGGTTTTTGGTTTAAGCATAGTCAACCAGATCTAGTTTAGGTCTCCACATTTGTTTTTTTTATTTCTAGCTTATTTGAGTGCTTATTTTCAGGCTGCAAAGTAGGCCTCAGAACCTGTTTTTAGCTTATAATCTCACCACATCAAATCTGTTAATCTTGCAATCCAGAGGTTAAGGCTCATTGTTTCTTGCTTCATTCTAGTAGTTTTAGCATATTATTGCTTCTGTTTCAGTTTGATAGCTTGTGGTGATCATTTGGCTTATTCAAAGTACTTATTGATAAGCACTTACAATAGCAGTTTCATTTTCTTCCAAACAACACCATGTTTTTCTATTTTTCCTAGATTCAGGATATTAAGTTAGACTTTTCCTGAAATTTTCATAATTTTTCATAACAGTTTGCTATTTTTCTTATTTAAAAACAGTTTTTAGGTAATTTTAAATAGCTTTTAATACAAATAAATCAGAAAAAGTCCAAAAAAAATAATTTTTCAATTTTCTTAGGTTTAGATAAATATAAAAAGTAAAAAAAGTAATTTTCCAGATTTTTCATAGTTTATTTTGTAATTTTTAGTAATTTAATTAGTTTTAAATAATTTAAAATTCATAAAAAATAGAAAAATAATCAGAAAAATATAAAAATAGTTTTGAAAATTCTATTTTGTTATTTTAGATTTTTCCAAGTCTTAATTTTATTTTTCTAAGTTTATTTCCTATTTTCTTGTAATTTAGGTTATTATTTAAAAGTTAAAAATAGTTTTTAATTAATAAAAATTAGATAAATAGTTATAAAAATAATTTTCTTTTTCTTAAAATTTTCTTATATCATTAGGTTTGTAAAAATATCATTTTCATATTTTTAGGATTAATATTGTGTAAGCTTCACGTTTTTATTTGTACGTCACGTAGTTTTTAAATTAAGTTTTATAAAAAATAAAATCAAAAACATCAGTTTAAAATTAGTGATAGCGTTTATTTAATATAGTTAATCTTTTTAATTTCCTTTAATTTGCATTTAAGCCTTTGTAGTTTATAAATTAACTCAAAATCCTTACTAATCACTATCCTTAGTGGTTATTCGACAATCTGATTGTGTTAAACACCAGTCATCCTCCGTGGGACTTAACGACCCGGGAATCCACTGTATTCTCCTGGACTTCATTGTATTGGTTTTTGAGCAGTTTTAAGTCTATTACGGTTGGCCATTCACAAGTGGCTAGCTTGTGTGATTAGACTTGACTAGTTCGGAACCGATCAAATTTTGGCGCCGCTGCCGGGGAGGCTGTAAGCGTGTTCTAAACATTTTTCTGACCCGTACTTGCACATATACCACAGTTTGTAATAAGTTTTTGTAAAGTTATAACAAAATCAAAAAGTTCATTAACACTTTTCCTAAAGTGTTAAAAACACCAAACAAAATACAAAACAACAAAACAATCGTAACGTTTTCTAGCTTGTGTTTCTTTTAAGGTGATTCTTAAAGAAATACGATTTGGTTAAACGAGACGATACCAAAAATATTGTCCAAAAGTTTTTAAACCCATCAGCACAAATCTATACCTACGTCTTTTCAGTGTTACTTAAATATATACATAAAAATCAACCACCGCAAATCAAGGCAGTACACCTACTAACTGGGGGTGTGACCATAATAAGTTCCCGAACATCAGATTTAAAACTTGCCTTTGTGTCCTTGTGATTTGGTGTACCTTTTTCAAAGAAGCCATTTCATTTGTGATTATTGGTTAAGTTCACTTGTCGTTTTGCCTCGCATTTGTTTTGAAAACTGATTTTTATACTTAGTGCATGCGTACTCGTTCTTCCAGTTCTACAAGTCCACTTTCAGAACTTGGAAAGATTCCTCGTAGACGTAGAGGACGTTCTGCTCCTTCAGCCGTGACTGAGGAACGTCTACCACCACCACCACCTGCCGTAATGGCAGAAGACAAGCCGATGAATGAGCTTCTCCAAGCACCCATCGAGGGTTACGAAGATGCTATTGTTGTCCCAGCCATCGTGGCTGATACTTTTGAGCTCAAAACCGGGTTACTTAATCTGGTAACCCAAAGCCAATTCTATGGTTTTGAGCGGGATGATCCTCATGCACACATTCGATGGTTTAACAAGATTGCATCTACCATCAAGTACAAGAACGTCCCACATGAAGCTATCAAGCTTCTTCTGTTCCCATTTTCTCTAGAGGGACAAGCCCGTAATTGGCTTGAGAAACAACCCCCTCGTTCCATTGAGACATGGGAAGATCTTGTCACAAAGTTTGTGAACGAATTCTATCCTCCATCCCGAACTACAAGTCTTAAGAATGAGATAATGAAATTCTCTCAGAGATTTGAGGAATCATTTGGGGAGGCATGGGATCGTTACAAAGACTTGCTCCGCAAGTGTCCGCATCATGGTTTTACCGAGTTAATGCAAATGGATACTTTCTACAATGGTCTGAACCAGACTAATCAAGACTCTTTGAATGCCTCCGCGGGAGGTAATTTCTTGAGCAAGACCACAAAAGAAGCCTTGCAAATCATTGAAAACAAGTCCCAGGTCCGTCCTTTCCGCACAAAGACATATCATACTGAGTCTAATGCTGGACGTTCTACTTCATCTCCCGTGAGTACATCTAGCACCGATGCTAAGATTGACAAACTCACGGATATTGTTCAGGCTTTGGTTCTTGCTAACCAAAAGAAAGTCACTTTTACACAAGCACCATCATATGGTGAAGTGAAGAAAGTTGAAGTTTGTGTTACTTGTGGTGGTCCTCATGCATACTACAACTGTACTGCCACCGATGGTAGTCCGTTTGAAGCCAATGCTATAGCCGGTACTTCAAATCAAGGAGGTAATCAATACCGTCCTCAGAATGAACCAAACTACCGAGCTAACACTTATCAGGCACCACCCGGTTTCAACCAGAATCCTAACCGGAATCAGAACCAACCAAGAATGAACCAAGGTTATCAAAACCAAGGTAATTTCTATTCCGGACCCAATCAAGGTTTCCAACATCAAGGAAATCTTAATCAAAACACTTACAATCGAGGGAATCAATTTCAGGGGAATATGAACCCTAATCAAGGGAATTCTGGCTATAACCAGAACATAAGGCCTCAAATTATCCCTCCACCACCTCCTGTATCAACATCTGATGAGCTTTTAAGGCAATTCATGAAGACTCAAGAGGAGACAAACAGGGTGTTGGTCAGTCAGATCGCTGAATTAAAGAAGTCTTTAAATGATCGACCCTCGGGCTCAGGTACTTTACCTAGCAACACGATCGCTAATCCGAGGGGCGATGCAAAGGCGATCACAACCAGAAGTGGTACTTCATATGATGGGCCCGCTATTGCTACTACCTCTTCTTCTTCTTCTCTCCCGAAGGTAGTGGAAAGTGAACCTGAGGCGACAAAGGACAAGGAACTTCCTACTAATAAAGGAGGTACCAACAATGTCCATCCTCAGGTTGTCCAGAAACCAAAATCCAATCCAGGAGTTGTTTTTGAACCTCCAGTTGGTAACCCTAAATCCAAAACTTCTATTCCTTACCCATCACATTTACATGAGCAAAAGCTCCGCGAGAAAGCCAGTCAACAAATGGAAAAATTCTTTCAAATTTTCCAAGAACTTCATTTTGACATAAGCTTCGCGGATGCTATTATGTTGATGCCCAAGTTTGCATCAACTCTCAAACACATGTTAAGCAACAAGGAAAAGCTGTTTGAAATGGCTAAGACTCCTCTGAACGAGAACTGCTCTGCAGTTATCTTGAAGAAGCTTCCCGAGAAGCTTGGAGATCCTGGAAAATTTCTCTTACCTTGTGTATTTCCAGGAATGGTTGAATGCTTTGCCTTAGCTGATCTTGGTGCAAGCATAAACCTGATGCCTCATTCAGTGTGGAAGAAACTCTCTCTTCCGGATCTTACTCCTACATGCATGACTCTCGAGCTTGCAGATCGTACAATATCCCATCCTCTTGGAATTGCCGAGGACGTATTTATGAAAGTAGGAAAGTTCCATTTTCCAGCTGACTTTGTAGTTGTTGATTTCGATGCTGATCCACGGGTTCCTCTCATTGTTGGAAGAGGATTCCTGAGAACGGGCCGTGCTCTTATTGATGTATTTGAGCAAGAAATCACATTACGTGTTGGTAATGAAGTTGTCACCTTTAACCTTGATCAAACTTCGAGGTACTCCGCAAACTATGATTCTGAGTCGGTTAACCGAATAGATATCATTGATGTTGCTTCTGAAGAGTACTCTCAAGAAGTTCTTGGTTATTCTCATAATTCTGTGAGTGGGAATCCCACCACATCTTCTCAACCTATCATAGCCAATTCTACTCCTTCTCTCACTCCGTTTGAGGGAAGCGACTTCATCTTAGAAGAGATTGAAGCATACTTGGCTAGTGATTCTGTTCCATGGGAAATTGATCACGCTCCAATTGACATCGAGGGGGACATACTTCTCATTGAGAAAATGCTTAAAGATGATCACTCATCAACCCCTCGCACTAGTGATGCAATTCCAGAAGAGACTAATCACCATGAGATTAATCCGGAGGGAGATATTCTTATTCTTGAAAAGTTGTTAAATCAGGACACTTCTCCTCCACTCCCTCCCGTCAAACTTCATAACAAGGAAGTCAAGTCAGTTGAGAAAACTGAAGAATTTCCTGAAGTCGAACTTAAGGACTTACCGCCTCATCTCGAGTATGCATTTCTTGAGGGTGATGATAAATTGCCTGTCATTATTGCTCGAGATTTGAGTAAAGATGAAAAGACTGCTCTCATAAAGGTCTTGAAGTCACACAAGCAAGAAATTGCTTGGAAACTCTCCGACATTAAGGGTATTAACCCTGAGTTTTGTACTCACAAAATCTTGATGGAGGATGACTTCAAGCCAGCAGTTCAACATCAGAGAAGAGTAAATCCAAAAATCCATGATGTTATCAAACAGGAGGTTATCAAACTTCTTGATGCAGGATTGATTTACCCTATCTCAGATAGTCCTTGGGTTAGCCCGATTCACTGTGTTCCAAAAAAGGGTGGCATAACTGTTGTCACGAATGAAGAAAATGAGTTAATTCCAACTCGATTGGTTATGGGATGGCGTGTGTGTATTGACTACCGTAAGTTGAATGACGCCACCCGTAAAGACCATTTTCCTCTACCCTTCATGGACCAGATGCTTGAGAGATTAGCAGGGAATGAGTACTATTGTTTCCTTGATGGTTTCTCGGGTTACTTTCAGATCCCCATTGATCCACAGGATCAAGAGAAGACCACATTCACCTGCCCATACGGAACTTTTGCCTACAAACGTATGCCTTTTGGCTTATGTAATGCTCCTGGCACGTTCCAACGATGTATGATGGCCATATTCCACGACATGATCGGGGAAACAATGGAGGTGTTTATGGATGACTTCTCAGTCATCGGGGATTCATTTCAGACATGTCTCTCCCATTTAGACAAAATGCTTAAAAGGTGTGAAGACACCAATCTATGTCTAAACTGGGAGAAGAGCCACTTTATGGTCAAAGAAGGCATAGTCCTTGGCCATAAGATTTCAAAAAACGGGATTGAGGTCGACAGAGCAAAAGTTGATGTAATTGCTAAACTGCCTCATCCTACTACCGTCAAGGGTATTAGGAGTTTCCTTGGTCATGCCGGGTTTTATCGTAGATTCATACAAGATTTTTCTAAAATCGCTCGGCCTATGACCCATCTTCTTGAAAAAGAAGCCCCTTTTATCTTCTCTCCTGAGTGCGTCGAAGCTTTTGAAACACTAAAGAAAAAGCTTACGGAAGCACCCATTCTAGTTGCCCCCGACTGGGATTTACCCTTTGAGCTCATGTGCGATGCAAGTGATTTTGCTATCGGTGCAGTCTTGGGGCAACGCAAAACCAAGCATTTTCAGCCTATCCACTACGCGAGTAAGACTATGACTGAAGCTCAAACCCATTACACCACTACAGAAAAAGAACTATTAGCTGTGGTGTATGCGTTTGAAAAGTTTCGGCCATACCTCATCTTGACCAAATGCGTGGTGTATACGGATCACTCGGCTCTCAAATATCTCTTTGCAAAACAAGATGCAAAGCCGAGATTGCTCCGTTGGGTTCTCCTCCTCCAGGAATTTGATATCATTATACGTGATAAAAAAGGAGCTGAGAACCTGGCTGCTGATCATCTGTCCCGATTAGAGAACCCTCACCAGGATGTTTTCGAGAAAAAGGAAATAAATGAAACATTTCCTCTCGAAACACTCAATGCGGTTTCTTTTCGTGGAGACTCTTCTACCCCATGGTTTGCTGACTTCGCAAATTACCATGCGGGTAACTTCATAGTGAAAGGGATGTCGTCCCAACAGAAAAACAAATTCTTTAAAGATGTTAAACATTACTTCTGGGACGACCCCTTCTTGTTTAAAATTTGCGCGGATCAAGTCATCAGGCGATGTGTATATGGTCAGGAAGCTATTGACATTCTCAGAGCTTGCCATTCTGGACCTACTGGGGGACATCATAGCCCCAACTACACAGCCAAGAAGGTGTTTGATTCCGGATTCTATTGGCCCACAATTTACAAGGATGCCCACGAATTTGTCAAAGCCTGTGACGCTTGTCAACGTCACAGGAATATCTCACAAAGGAATGAAATGCCGCAAAATGCCATTCAAGTGTGTGAGATCTTTGACATCTGGGGCATTGACTTTATGGGGCCATTTTCTTCTTCTCGCGGTAATAAGTACATACTCGTGGCCGTTGACTACTTGTCAAAATGGGTTGAAGCTAAGGCTTTGCCTACCAACGATGCCCGAGTTGTTGTGAAATTCTTGAAATCTCTCTTTGCTAGGTTTGGAACTCCACGAGCTATAATCAGTGATCGTGGTACACATTTCTGCAATGACCAGTTTGAAAGAGTCATGCAGAAGTATGGTGTAACTCACCGTCTCTCTACTGCGTACCACCCCCAAACAAGTGGGCAAGTGGAAGTTTCCAACCGGGGGATTAAAAGAATTCTGGAGAGGACGGTTGGCGAAAACCGTGCCTCTTGGTCGGATAAGCTAGATGACGCACTATGGGCCTTCCGTACAGCTTATAAAACACCCATCGGGTGTACTCCATACAAGCTTGTGTACGGAAAGGCATGTCATCTGCCGGTTGAGCTAGAGCACAAGGCATACTGGGCCTTGAAACATGCCAACTTCGATATTCAGACAGCTGGTGATCACCGGAAAGTTCAAATGAATGAATTAAATGAACTCCGTGATCAAGCATACGAGAACTCTTTGATCTACAAAGAAAAGACAAAGAAGATTCATGACTCTAAAATCAAGAACCGCGTTTTCAACGTTGGTGATCGAGTCCTTCTTTTCAACTCAAGATTGAAGATTTTCTTGGGAAAGCTTAAATCCCGTTGGTCTGGTCCATTTACTATCGCTAAGGTTTATCCTTATGGTACCATTGAGTTATCTCAACCCGATGGTCCAAACTTTAAAGTGAATGGTCATCGAGTGAAGCATTATTTTGGAGAGGACATTCCCCCTGTGGTTGTCCCGGATCTACAAACCTTCCCCATGAACCAATGAATGCGGGGATCGAGTCAAGCTAGCGACTCGGTAATCAAAAACAGTAGCATGCCATATGGGTTGTCACCTATATTTCTGAGCTGTCTGAAGTTTGTTACGGTTAGCCATTCACAAGTGGCTAGCTTGACAGTTACTTCTTTCTACTTTCTACCACCCTAGTGTGGGGGAGTTGCCCCACATGTTGTGTATATATAAGAGTTTCATGAAAAAAAAAAAAAAAAAAAAAAAAATCATGATAAATAATGCCCGTAGTATTTCCCTTTTACGTTCTCAGTTTCGGCATAACCGCCGATACTTTGAATATTGGGGGCAATATTCATTTCTAAGTGTGGGGGGGAATTCTCACGAATTTTATCATATAATTATACTAATTCCCCCAATTTTGGCCAAAAAATTTTTTTTTTGGAGTAAGTGCTCTTCACTTACTCATCCTTTGGTTATCAGTCCGCCTTGTCTAATAAACAAAAGGATTGGCTAATCCAGGAGCAAACGGCTCTTGGTAAAGATATCTCAAATCCGTTGACGGCTTGCAATTTGCCCAAAATTGTATGGTATTCAGCTCACCATATCCTAAAAAGTGAAGAGTTGGCTAGCCCGCAAGTTTATGGCTTGTGGTAAAGGCAGTGGAAAACCATAATTGGTAATCAGCTCACCAAAGATATTTTATCTAAGAGTTGGCTAGTCCAGAAGCAAACGGCTTCTGGTAAAGACAAATCAAACCCGTTGGAAGCTGGTGATTTGCTCAAAATCATTTGGTTATCGGTGTACCAAGGTTCTTACTTGAACTGAAACATTTGGCTACTCCAGAAGTAATGGCTTTTGGTAAAGAGATGAAATCCATTAAATTTTTCTCAAAACATTGCTAGGGACTAGCAATATCTTAGTGTGGGGGATTGATGAGTGTGTAAATACTCATCATTTTTGTACAAATTAGACTGCAAAAACATCTGAAAACACTCAGAAATGCATCAAAATGATAAAAATATCACAAATAAGTGTTTTATGTGTTTTAAATGCAAAAATATCAAAATCTGGTGAAAAACGTATCAAGTTTGCATAATTGGCAGTTTTAGTCCCCCAAGTTTCAAAAGTTGTCAAAAACAGTCCCTGGTAAAACCAAATAAAGAAAAATATCATTTTAAGTCCTTAGGGATTCAAAAGTTGTCAAAATTGTTCCTTGAGATTCAAATTTACAAAATTACAACTTAGGTCCCTGAACTTTGGAATTTGGCAAAAATAGTCCTTGGAAAATCAAAAAAATGTCAAAACTAGTCCTTGTACTATTAAATTTTGTCAATTTCAGTCCTTGTGTTAACTTTGGAGAAATGGCAGGATTGGTCCCTCAAGATTGAAGTAATTGCAGTTTTGGTCCTTGTCTTATTAACTAAAGCCTAAGACTTGTCAAAATCTTTTTAGACCCCTGCCATATTACCCTTTGTGACCCCCTGTCACTTTCATTTTGACCCTTTGGTCAAACCAAGTCAAACAAACACCTTTGCCCGCCACCACCTGCTTCTTCCCCAACCAGTTGCCTGCAACACTCCTCTGCCCCCTCCCATCACCTTTTCACCTTATCCTCCTCCCCTCATCATCACAAACACTCCACATTAAATGCCACCCCCCCTAGTTGATAAAACACAGCCTACAAGTCAAATCATTGCTTCCCGCCAAAATAACAAAAACGGCCAACACACTCAAAACTCAACCATTGGCTCCAAAAAGAGGTGGGATTCTCTCAGAAGGCCACGTGGAAGATGTCTAAAGCATAAAAGAGGAAGAAAGGAAAGAGATGAAGGCAGTAGTTAATTTTTAGTTTTCATGTATTTCGTTTTTAATACCAATGTTTTAACTTAGCTTCAAAGTTGTAATTTCCAGTTTAAATACATCAATCTTAAGTTAAAAAATCATTGTACTAAGTTTTTAAGTGTTAATTCAAGCTTATGTTAAGTTTTAAATTTCATGGTTCACTGTTTCAAGTTTAAATATCAAACTGCATTATCCAAGCTTCAACAAGCTTAATTTTAAGTTCAAATAAGCTCATTGAAGCTTCTTATAGCTTTAGGTGAGCTTATCAAGCAGGTACAAATAGTTTTCATCTATAGTCAACAAAAGTCAACAGGGAAGGAAATTTTGGTTAAACAGGCATAGAAATGGAATTTGGTGATGCAGACATGGATTTGGGGTGATTTAGAAGCAGTATGTTTGGTTTAGAATAGGTGGTAGTTCATTGGTTCAGTTTCAAGCAACTGTGGCTAAAGTCCCATTTGTAAGTGATTTTCAAGGTCTCATTGCATATGATGTGTTTGTAGTTGTAATCTGTTAAAACCTGTTCAACTAGTATTAATTAAGTTAGTTTAACTTAGTTTTATCAGTAAGATTAGCCAAAGTAGAGATTAGATCAGTTTTATTTACCAAACAGTTAAAAAAGGTGTGTTTGGATTTGCTGATAAAAAAGAGCTCCAGTGTATGTCTGTTGTTATTTATACTTGTTTCATGTTACAATAGTACCTAATAGCTTAACCAAGTCATAATATATAGTCATTGTTTGTTAAAAAGTCAAATTTCCTTTTAATTTGCTTAAGCAGTTTACTGTTTAAGATTTAGATTGTGAAATTCATAGAATTAGCTTAAAACTTATAGACATAGCTTAATATCATCTTATAATAACTTAATCCATCATAATTAGTCCTTAAATAAGTATCAAAGTTCAAGAAAGTCAACTTTTCATTTTGTGTCAAAAAGTCAAAACTTGAAAAACCAGTTTTTAGCCAAACTAGCAAGATTTTTCACAGGTTCATTACTGGGCCAAATCAAGTAAAACTTTGGGTGTTAAAAGTTCAACTGGTCTCATTGCTTTTTACCATTTTTGTAGAATTTTTCAAATTTGTTTAAAGCTTCAAATGAGCTTGTGGATTGGGTCTCAAATCCCCTGTGCACAAGCTCAGCATTGACTGAGTGTGCACAGGTGATTTGCTAGCCTTGCACAGGGCTCACCTTAGCTCTTCATGGTCTGGTTTTTGGTTTAAGCATAGTCAACCAGGTCTAGTTTAGGTCTCCACATTTGTTTTTTTATTTCTAGCTTATTTGAGTGCTTATTTTCAGGCTGCAAAGTAGGCCTCAGAACCTGTTTTTAGCTTATAATCTCACAACATCAAATCTGTTAATCTTGCAATCCAGAGGTTAAGGCTCATTGTTTCTTGCTTCATTCTAGTAGTTTTAGCATATTAATGCTTCTGTTTCAGTTTGATAGCTTGTGGTGATCATTTGGCTTATTCAAAGTACTTATTGATAAGCACTTACAATAGCAGTTTCATTTTCTTCCAAACAACACCATGTTTTTCTATTTTTCCTATATTTTGGATATTAAATTAGACTTTTCCTGAAATTTTCATAATTTTTCATAACAGTTTGCTATTTTTCTTATTTAAAAACAGTTTTTAGGTAATTTTAAATAGCTTTTAATACAAATAAATCAGAAAAAGTCCAAAAAAAAACAATTTTTCAATTTTCTTAGGTTTAGATAAATATAAAAAGTAAAAAAAGTAATTTTCCAGATTTTTCATAGTTTATTTTGTAATTTTTAGTAATTTAATTAGTTTTAAATAATTTAAAATTCATAAAAAATAGAAAAATAATCAGAAAAATATAAAAATAGTTTTGAAAATTCTATTTTGTTATTTTAGATTTTTCCAAGTCTTAATTTTATTTTTCTAAGTTTATTTTCTATTTTCTTGTAATTTAGGTTATTATTTAATAGTTAAAAATAGTTTTTAATTAATAAAAATTAGATAAATAGTTATAAAATTAATTTTCTTTTTCTTAAAATTTTCTTATATCATTAGGTTTGTAAAAATATCATTTTCATATTTTTAGGATTAATATTGTGTAAGTTTCACGTTTTTATTTGTACGTCACGTAGTTTTTAAATTAAGTTTTATAAAAACATAAAATCAAAAACATCAGTTTAAAATTAGTGATAGCGTTTATTTAATATAGTTAATCTTTTTAATTTCCTTTAATTTGCATTTAAGACTTTGTAGTTTATAAATTAACTCAAAATCCTTACTGATCACTATCCTTAGTGGTTATTCGACAATCTGATTGTGTTAAACACCAGTCATCCTCCGTGGGACTTAACGACCCGGGAATCCACTGTATTCTCCTGGACTTCATTGTATTGGTTTTTGAGCAGTTTTAAGTCTATTACGGTTGGCCATTCACAAGTGGCTAGCTTGTGTGATTAGACTTGACTAGTTCGGAACCGATCAATGTAGAATCCGGATCGATTGAGAATGTTTTTATTTTGAGAAGATTGAGAAGGTTTTAAAAAACGACAGTTTTTAACTTTGATTCATGTTTTTCAAGCGTAAAACTCATTTTAATGTGATTAAAATTCAAAATGTGTAAAAAAAATTTAAATCAATGTTAAAAATCTATCGATTTTGCGATATATGTAGAATACTGAATCATCTGTACAAATTTAATGAATCAACATCATAACTCGATTTTAACAATGATTTGTGAATCAATTTGTGATTTTTAGATTCGATTTACCATAAAATGATGTTTACTTGTGAATCAAATAAAAAACATGAATCAGTTTGTTCAAATAAAGATTTCTCAATCTTCTCAAAATAAAAACCTTCTCAATGGAACCGGAGCCTATATATATACACACACACTAGCTTCAAAGATGGGCGGCTAGCTCCAAAAATTCTTTAAAAGATAAAAAAAATATATTAAAATGTTTGATACAATAACTTTAGAAATATAACATTAAAATGAAAAGAAAATAATGTTGTTTTTTAAACAACTGTAAGAAACAATACAGATACTTAATTATGGAGAAAAAGATAATAATAAACAAACTCACAATCAATGTCATCTTAATTTCTTTCTATATAGTTTGGCTATAGTCTATATATATATACACTCGCCGAGTACCCGTACCTAGCGGCAACGGTATCTAATCGAGTACTTGATCCTAGCGGCGGCGGTATCTAGCAGTGAAATCGCGACTGCTGACAGCAATATCTATTTTTGACTAAATTTTGACGACGAATAATTTTTTCAACATATCGTTTTTGTAGAGTTGGGAATCATTTTCGGTAATGTTGTTTTAAGTTGGAATGTTTTTATGATGGCATGGTTGCATAGTTTTTATGTTAGCGTTGTATTAAGTTGCAATAGTCAATTAAATCTGAAATAATAATAGATTTAGGCATTGTATTAAATAGCCAAGTACCCGCGCCTAGCGGAAGCGGTATCTTCTCGAGTACTTGCTCCTAGCGGCAGCGTTATCTGGCCGAGTAACCGCACCTGCTGGCAGCGGTATCTATTTTTGACCAAATTATCACGACTAATAATTTTTCAACAGATCTTTTTTGTAGCATATGGGAAACCTTTTCGGTAATATTGTTTTATGTTGCAATGTTTTTATGATGTCATGTTTGCATAGGTTTTATGTTAGCGTTGTTTTAAGTTGCAGTAGTCAATTAAATCTAAAATATTAATAGATTTGGGCGTTGTATTAAATAGCCGATTGCTTGCGCCTAGCGGTAGCTGTGTATAGTTTTTGACAAAATTTGCTTATCGTTGACTTTTTTTTTCTTTCTTTTTTTATCTATGTATCGGTTAAAGCTAAGAATTGCATGACTCGAGCATAGTATCGCGCATCACCTAATGATGAATTGTTCTCGACATTTATACTCTGAGTTACTGTTATTAAAGAGTGATCTTTGTCATGCTTTCACTTCCAAAAAATTATGCACTGTCACTTTTCTTGAAATTTTAAATTTGGTAATTCAAAATTTTCAAACGTACTCTCAAGCACTATATATTGTGAGTAAGAACCAAGGTTTTAAATTTCGCGATTCGTGACTTGATGGTATGAGCAAGCCTCACGCCTTTGCAGCAAAGGCAAAACTTTTGTGTTTATATGACGTGACATAAAGTGACACAAAATATGAAAATATTTATATATTTCTATCATTTCATATATCGAGTTTACAAAAAGATATAACATAAGATGACGTGACAGCATAACCAAGCCTGACGCATTTGCGCCAACTTTATTAATAATTCAGTAGTACATTATTAATCACCTATAATGTTTTCTATAATATATTGCTTGTAAAAGAAAAGAAAAACATCCATTGCACTTTTTTGAAAATAAATAGTTTTGATAAAAGTTGGAATACTTAATTCAATCATGTACACTCAAGCATGTACACTCACATGATTCCTGCTTTTTCTAAAGTTGTATCCTGTGATGTTAGCTTTCATAATAAGCTTCCTACCTAGCCTCATATTATCTCGATAACTGATGGACGTTAGGGTCATGCTAATGAGGCATCCCATATGGGGTGTTGTATTTTCCCAATCATTAGGGTGAGGTGATGGGGAGAATGTTTTTTCTCGATTTTCGTGTCAAAATATTAAAAGGTTTGTGTTTTTGGAGTGTTTGGGCTGTTGTGGCAGTTTATACATAACTTTTTTTTATAACTTATAGTTTTACAAATGTTTTTTTTTTTTTTTTTTTTTTTTTTTTTTTTTTTTTTTTAACAACTTTTTTTTCAAGTTTTATAACCTTTTTTACAGGTTTATTTTTAGTTTTATAACTTAAAAAAAAAAAAAAAAAAAAAAAAAAACGTAGTCGGAAAATTTTGGAGGCTCAGATTCGAAGATCGCAAAGTGAGATTTTATCTCACTTTACCGTCCATTCGGTTTCGGTTATCATCATCGCATCGGAAAATTTTAAGGCTCAAATTCGAAGGTTGCAAATTGAGATAAAAATCTCACTTTAACGTCCATTCGGTTTCGGTTATCATCATTGCCTCACAAGTGTCACAAGTTCAAAATTGCGCAAGTCACAATTGCACAAGTCACAAGTTTTGTAACAACTTTTATAAAACTTTTAAAAAATACAACTTTTAATAAATATCAAACAGAAAATCATATTTTTTTCAAGATATAAAACTTGTTAGATCTAAAAAACTAAGCAACGAAAACCACAACATCATCACAGATGATGTTAGGTCACCATATTGTATCACTAGCATCAATATGTTAGAAATAGATAAGAGAAGTGATCGGATGAACACACAATACACAAACACACGAATGATTATAAACCTTTAGGCGTAGGAAATGTGAAAAAGTGAACAACCAACCTTCTAAGGAAGGTTTACAAGACTATTTATAGGGAAGATGACTAGGGCAACACATCTAGTCTCTTCTACTATTTATTGGGCTTGGACCAAGGCTTATGGGCTTTCTACATAAGCCTTGCCTTAAATACAGACATAAAAGCCTAATTAAGCAACCTATTACATATTAATTACAAACACTTGAAATATAGTTTAGGAGTGATTCCAACAATATCCCTCTAAGTGTTGGTAATTAATTTCTTAAGTAATATTGAAACGTTGTTGGTGCTGATGTAATAGTTGCTTTGACGTCTTTTGACATTCTTCTTTCTTGTGAGAAGAAGTTCCTTGATTCCAACAATCTCCACAGTGTGAGGATCTTGTTTTTCTTTGACTTTTTCAGCTTTGACGTCTTCATATTTTTTTGTTCTTTGTTCTGGTGTGGATATGGTGATGTTATGTTGAGGTAATCTACATCAGGTCCGCTTCGTTGCTCAGGTGTCTCCACGTCCTTCTCCAACATGCTCACACGCTCTTTGACGTTGGATTTCAGTGTTTATGTAGTTCTCTTTAGTCTTTAAACTTTGTAGATTCTTTGGCTTTGACTAAGAATCATTCTGACTTTTGTGTTGCCTTTCGAGAGAACTTCGATATGTGTTGTTGTTGGTATGAGCATGTGGAGAATCTGTACCATCGTCTCCCAGGAGCATCCATAAGAAGAAAACATAAGAATGGGTTAGTGATAAAACACCAATCGATCATTGTGTTCGTTTCTTAAAGAGTTGACCACTACGATTACGATTGTTCTTCTGATGAATGTCTAGATTCCATTCACCTTGGTCGGGCAAATCAACCGTCCGAATCCCATAAGGGACAGTTGGCATTACATTAACAAGTTCAAGTAATGACCCACATCTTTA
Organism: Chrysanthemum seticuspe; assembly: GCA_019973895.1. Classification (NCBI taxonomy): domain Eukaryota; kingdom Viridiplantae; phylum Streptophyta; class Magnoliopsida; order Asterales; family Asteraceae; genus Chrysanthemum; species Chrysanthemum seticuspe. Next base: position 320,282,184 of record BPTQ01000001.1, on the reverse strand, counting down.
GGACTCGATTCTTAAAAGGAATCTCTGTGGAAAACTAGAGGGGGGGATTGAATAGTTTTACCAATTAAACCTTCCTTTTAATCTATTTAGATCGACTTATGTCAATCTATTTGGATGTGTGTGTTGGATGTTGATAAACAAGCATATAAAGGTAAGTAATGAAAAGATAAAAGTAAGAAGCACAAAACCACAACACGAGTATTTATAGTGGTTCGGCTACAAGGACACTTTCCATGCCCTACTCCACTCCCCGAGTCACCTACTCGAGAGTTTGTAATCACTACACCAATCTCCTTATGGCGGAGAAGCCTTCACAACGTCGCCTACCCTTTTTCCGGTGCTAGGCTAACCACCGGGTTCTTTCACTCCAAGGTGAACCACTCCTACACAACATCGCCTACCCTTTATAAGGTACTAGGCTAAGTACCTAGTTCTTTCACTCCAAGGTGAACTACACCTTCACAACGTCGCCTACCCTTTATTAGGTACTAGGCTAAGCACCTAGTTCCATTGCAATGGAGGAACTACTACCACACTACACCAAAGACTAATCCCAAAGGAGATCTATTCCTTTACAACATCATCAAGGATATCAATATCCTTGGATCCTATACTAGTCTATCTTGTACATCGAAACACACCATATCGAATGTACATCTAAGGCACCTTTCACTAATGCCTTTGACTAGATCTACAAGACACCTTTCACTAATGTCTTGTGTCTTCACTTCTAAGCACCTTTCACTAGTGCTTCTTTGTCTTGACTTCTAAGCACCTTTCACTAATGCTTCTTTGTCTTGACTTCTAAGCACCTACCACAAGTGCTTATCCTATAGACGATAGATACCTTTCACTAATATCTTCGTCTTGACACTTGAGACATCTTTCACTAATGTCTTCAACACTACACTTTTTTGAAGAAAGAAAGAGATCATCAACAAGAAGACTTCAGTAGCCTTGATGATGAGGAAGCATGGAAACTCATGGACTTGAGCTTGCTCGATTTCAAAGGTGGTGATATTGCCTGTAAGAGGAACCTAAAAGATCACACAAAAACAAAACTATAAACATAGATCTCTTGGATCTAAGGTTAGTGAGATTTAACTCAGGGGAGAAAGTATGTTAGAAATGGGTTTGAAAGGGGTGAGGAATAATGAAGAAATGGCTCACTATTTATAGAGGAAAACGCCTACTGTTCCCCGGATCCCACGGATCCCTTCCACTTGGGATCCGGCTAGCACAAAGCTAGGGATCCGTGGAACGCTCCTCTTTACCCATGGGTATTTTTGGTTATGGGTCATGGGTTATGGGTTGATCAATGGTTTTCTTTCTAGATACAATATACCTTAAGGATACATTGAACTTGGTTAAGTGGTATACATAAAACCATGGGTTATGGGTCAATACCATTTGCTAGTTTTTACCTTAGTGTATAGTTGTTTTTACCCATTTTAGTATATACATGTTTTTACCCATTTTAGTATACTTAGTTTAAGTATATGCTAACTCAATATGTAAACACTAGTTGTTGTACATATGTATCTAAATCATAAAATCACTTATACTTGTTAACCCAATATGTAAACACTAGTTGTTGTACATATATATATATCTAGATCATAAAATCACTTATACTTGTTTTTGTGTTTATGTGAAAATGTGAATATGTTAGAAAACTATTAGTTCAAACCATTTACGTATTTTATTTGTTTCCTTAATATGATTTTACGTTTGTTATTGACAAAACATTAGAAGATCGTAAAATATAAATAAACTTTTTTACGGCTTATTTGTATTAACAATCTCCCCCTTTTTGTTGATGACAAAACATAAAATTATTTTAAGGAAAATCTAAAATTCGTAAAAGTTTGAATTTGTAGTTTTTACTTTCTTCTCCCCCTTTTTGTCGAAACAAAAAGTGTTAAAAGAAACTAACACAATTTTTATAAGAAAAAGTATGTAAAAATGTAAAGAGAGCAAGTGACGGGAATGGTACTCGTCTTAACTCCCCCTTGACGAGTCCATCCCTATGTAAGGGCGTCAAGAAAGTAATTCTAATCTAGTTCATTTGCAACTAACTTTTGAAAAAGATTGCGTCTATGTGACGGGTGTGCTCCCCCTAGATGATTGCAATTTATGCAACGGGAAGTCATGAAATATAAATCTAAGATTGCAAGTAATTTTGCAATGTATTGTTTTGACACCAAGCTCCCCCTAGTTTTAGGGTGTCAAAATCTTCATGTGTTAATTGAATAACTATAAAACAAAGGTTAGAAAGCAAGTATAATTCACAATTTCCTGCAAATGTGGTCCAAGTTAGTAGAAAGAAAGCATTCTGTCTCACGGATCCCTCGGTTCCCTCCTAGTAAGGATCCGTCTAGGCAATTTTGAGGGATCTGTATTAGCTGATAAATTTCAGCAAAGGTGATATAACAAGTAATGTTATCACATAAATGAGATATGAATACAAAGTAATCATATGCTCAACAAAATAACAAGTAGCATGTAATTCCATTTAATAAAACAAGAGTTATGATATACATGACTCTAAAAACTAAGAAAATAAGAAAATACATGATTAGGAATTTCTAAACCAACTAACGCTTGATGCTAGGACACCACTAAAATCTTCTAGCTCAAGTTTTGTTTAGGTTTGATCTCGTCGAAACATTCGAGGAGATGATAGAACATGAAACGTTGGTCTTCTCGTACTTCATGTATCAAACTTTCAACATGTTGACAATGATAGCAATCTTTGTCATGGCTAGGTAGTGGTGGTGGATGAAATGAAATGGCTTGATGCAAAGGATCAACTGAAGCGGCTTGTGAAGCTTCAAACGATGGAGGGATTGGTGGAGGCGCATTTGAGAATGGCTCGACCAAGGTTGATGGTGGTGGTAGAGAAGTGTTAACTTCCATATGATCGGGTGGTTGACTTTAATGATTTCTCATAATCCAAATGGGATTATATGATGGAAACGGCGAAAAGGAAGCCGGAGCAAGTTTTGACTCAACACCTTGATTTTGAACCATTATTCCTCCTAATGAGGAGAATGTTGTCGGCAGAAGCGGATGAGATGGCCTAGGTGGCAAGTCCTCTAAATTGTAGAGGTGTGGTGATGATTGTGGGGATGTAAATGAAATAGCTCTAGGAACCAATGGTGATGGTTTAGTGGAGATGATATTGTTAGGCCTTGGAGGTATGGTGGTGTTTGGAATTGGTATATTTGTGGGTACTATCCTTTTCGGAATTGGTTTGATTGGATGAGGAAGGATCCTATCATTTGTTGGCTTGACCGGAGATGATTCAGTTGAAGAGATTTCGTGTATAATACGAGCCTTTTTCGTGGGTGGTTCTTTGGTGGATAAGTTACTACTTGGGGTTTTCCTCATGATGATATGATTTCAAGAGGTTGCAAGAGCTGAAAGTTAGGATGAGAGTGATGACTATGGAGGTCCTAACAAGGTGGTTTATAAACCAAGAGATTTGGCAAGTACATTTATGTCTTCAGCCACTAAGATTCATTGGAATGTGATGATTAACATGCACAAGAGTCAACTTCAGGGTTTGCACTGATCTAGGAACTCACTTAAGATGAGATGGAGTGTTTGAGTTAGGAAGATGAGTTGAAATGATTGTTTTAGCAAGATTTGACTTAAATTGTCATTCGGATCCCACGGTTCACTCCTCCGAGGGATCCGTCTAGGCTAATCCTAGGGATCCGGCTATCAGTAGCTATGGAAGAGTGGAAATGATGTTTTTTAAGATCTAAGACCTATAACATCTTGAGTGTTTCAGTCCTCCTAAGTGTTTTAAATGAAGGGGTGCTTAAGTGCTTGAAGGCAATGAGTGTTGTAGCTAATGATTGTCTTTTATGGAAGGATTTGGAACTTTCATGAGTACCAATGAATGAGCAAGAATGACACTAAAGATTTGGAGTGTCAATTGAAACTAAATGCTCCTAGAGATCAGGTTGTGTTTTTAGGATAGTGTTTTGGAAGATATCCTAGAAGCTTTGAGATAGGAAAGCTAGATTTTGATCAACTTTGATCAATTTTGAGATGAGGATGATTAATGAGCAATTATGCCATAATCGAGAGATTTTTAAGGCTAGATGTGAAGGATCAAGTAGAGAATGAAGTGTGGGTTTGAGAGCAGAAGAGTAATGGGTTAAAAATAAAATGGTAGATCTACAAGAGTCTTAGAGTGTGATCTAGGTGAGTTGTGTGTGAATAGGAAGGATCAACCTATCTTGATAAGGACTTAATTTGCCTTAAGACACTATGTTTTAGCTTAGTGTGAAATGTTCTAAGGATATGTTTGAAATATAATGCTTGCAATTGCATTTTCTGTTAGCCGGATCCCACGGTTCCCTAAGTGTAGGGATCCGTCTAGCACAAACTTTGGGATCCGCCCATCTGCTCAACAGAACCTTTACTAGAGGTATGCAATGATCTTGACAATGCATTATATCTCAAGGATAGTCTAAAGGGAGTTCTAAGATATCAAATGTAAGATGTTTTATTTCATAAAAGAAATTGGATTACATTAATAAAGCACGAGTACAAGAGAAATGATCCTATTTGAGTTGTTACTAAGTTCCTTGAGTGTATTCGTTAGATGGATCATCAAATGGTTGATGAGTGTTGGCGGATTCAGGAATGAAGAACGTCTTCATGTGAGAGATGTTCAGTGGTTCCATCATCTTGTTCACAATTACATACAACGGACTTTGAAATTGAGGATGGTGAAACATGAGGTTATGGTAAAGGCGCGTCAAGAACATTCCATAAGGAATAAGTTTGTTCTTGGATCCTTGAAGATTTACAATTCGCCTTGCAAAGAAGTAGGCGAGATTGTATGGTTGTTGTGTTAGCAGACTATACATCATGTGAGCACAACAAGCGGGAAGGATTTCTCGATTTCCCTTAAAGCTCCAAACGTTTTCATGTAGGATGAGCGCAAGGGGTTTTTACTCTTCAAGAATATCCCGTGTGTGGATGATGTTTGGATGGGAGTGATGAGGTTTGCATAAAATGCGGATTAAGTCTTGTGGAGAAGGAATATGAGAGCAATATGGACTATTTTCTTCACGAAAGTTGAAAAGAGAGTCAAGAGACCAATCTTCGGTGAAGGAACATTGTCCATGATTGGGAATTCGGAGGATGTTGGCAAATTGCCAAAGGGTTAGAATAAACTTTTGGTTTTTGATCCAAAACCAAAGAGAAAGAGAGCGATCCTCGTTACGAACGAGTTCGACTTGGTGGAAGAATTCCAATATGAACCTTGGACATATTTTCTCATTGATTTCGAGAAGACATTCTAGTCCTATGGTTCGGAAAGAGGTATTGATACCTTCTTCGAATTGTAGAGAGGTGTCTACAATACGTACTTCATGGAAGTGACGAGTTTCGAGATTGTTGAACCCACGGACATGATTGCCAGGTGTGTTGGGTTCAAGAGAGATGTTAGGAGTGTAGAAGCTTGTGAGGGAAAAATCAAACTCGTATTCGTGCGACATAGTTGAATCTAGAGAAAAGACGAGTTAATAGAAAATGATGATTGTGGTTAACTAAAGATTATCTAACGTTTTTATTAGATTTTTATTAACAATAGTTTTTAACAAGAGAAACACTTAACTTACTCAAGGTTTTGACTTTCTATTGGATTATTATTTTTAGAAAGATAGTGGCTTTTAGTCTTGCATGAAAACTATTTTCCAGTAATACGGATCCCACGGTTCCTTTACAAAAGGGATCCGGCTAGTATATCTTCCGGGATCCGTGGATCTGTAGTAGTAGAAACAGATTTGATAGAGACATAGGTTTTACAGTTTTTATACCACGAAATATGTTTTATCCTACATTTTCTTTTAGCATGCATACATGACTTCTAATGTATCACGAAAGAATCTAAAACATATAGATCAAAAGAAATGAAAAACACATTATAACAAAAACAACCTAGATAAACTAGATTACTAATAATATTGCATTTCAATGCTAAGGATGATACAAAGGATTTGGTATATGACCCCAATATAGATTAACAACACAAAGTAAATGTCTCCGTATATGAACTTCATCATAGGGAACACAAGTGTGATGAGTGTTAGGGCGATGAGCACGAGCGCGATATAAACCATGTTTGATGACGGATCTTCTTGGTTTCGGTTGAGATGGAGTGAGGAAGAAGATGAAGTTTTTGAATGAGAGGAGAATTTTGAAATTGGAAAATTTGAAAAAGTGATGGTTTGATAGAAGGGTCGACGGTGGGAGTATAAATAGGGAAAGGGGAATTTTTGAAATTCATGTTTTGTTTCATTATTGGATTAAAAAGAAATAAAACATAAGTTATATATACTATGACAATAGACGAGAAATATAACACGTATGTGAGAAAAAAGCATCCTAACGAAGCTTCATGTAAATCATGTGTAAACACAAAAATCTACTCAAATAAATGCCTAACAAATAACACTTATTTATTAAACTAATATCATTTAGATATAAGTGGAAAGTCATACCTCGAAAGTACTTAGGAATGTCTTTACAAATGACACAACAAATGTCACTTAGACGATTCCCGCTCCTTTGCGTTTAAGATACCTTCTTAAGGAAGGTATTCTTGTTACCAAGCAACTCCTAAGGCTTGGTGGGTATGAGCTTTGACTAATCAACATGACAAGGAAGATTAGTGAAATTAAATGGAAAAGAAAATAGGAAAAATGTTGTTATCAAATCAACATCCAAACATATCATTTTTGAAAAACATGGTGTTTGTTTTTATGAAAAACCTTCTTTGTAGTTTTCAATTAACTATGGATTGTATCAAGTTTTAAAAGTACAATATACTTCAAGAAACTTGGTAACGAAGCTCTGATGCCAATTGTGGAAAACTAGAAAGGGGGTTGAATAGTCTTACCAATAAAAACTTCCTTTTAATCTATTTAGATCGACTTATGTCAATCTATTTGGATGTGTGTGTTGGATGTTGATAAACAAGCATATAAAGGTAACTAATGAAAAGATAAGAGTAAGAAGCACAAAACCACAACACGAGTATTTATGGTGGTTCAGCTACAAGGACACCTTCCTTGCCCTACTCCACTCCCGAGTCACCTACTCGAGAGTTTGTAATCACTACACCAATCTCCTTATGGCAGAGAAGCCTTCACAACGTCGCCTACCCTTTTTCCGATGCTAGGCTAACCACCGGGTTCTTTCACTCCAAGGTGAACCACTCCTACACAACGTCGCCTACCATTTATAAGGTACTAGGCTAAGTACCTAGTTCTTTCACTCCAAGGTGAACTACACCTTCACAACGTCGCCTACCCTTTATTAGGTACTAGGCTAAGCACCTAGTTCCATTGCAATGGAGGAACTACTACCACACTACACCAAAGACTAATCCTAACGGAGATCTATTCCTTTACAACATCATCAAGGATATCAATATCCTTGGATCCTATACTAGTCTATCTTGTACATCGAAACACACCATATCGAATGTACATCTAAGGCACCTTTCACTAATGCCTTTGACTAGATCTACAAGACACCTTTCACTAATGTCTTGTGTCTTCACTTCTAAGCACCTTTCACTAGTGCTTCTTTGTCTTGACTTCTAAGCACCTTTCACTAATGCTTCTTTGTCTTGATTCTAAGCACCTACCACAAGTGCTTATCCTATTGACGATAGATACCTTTCACTAATATCTTCGTCTTGACACTTGAGACATCTTTCACTAATATCTTCAACACTACACTTCTTTGAAGAAAGAAAGAGATCATCAACAAGAAGACTTCAGTAGCCTTGATGATGAGGAAGCATGGCAACTCATGGACTTGAGCTTGCTCGATTTCAAAGGTGGTGATCTTGCCTTTAAGAGGAACCTAAAAGATCACACAAAAACAAAACTACAAACATATATCTCTTGGATCTAAGGTTAGTGAGATTTAACTCAGGGGAGAAAGTATGTTAGAAAGGGGTTTAAAAGGGGTGAGGAATAATGAAGAATGGCTCACTATTTATAGAGGAAAAAGCCTACTGTTCCCCGGATCCCACGGATCCCTTCCACTTGGGATCCGGCTAGCACAAAGCTAGGGATCCGTGGAACGCTCCTCTTTACCCATGGGTATTTTTTTTATGGGTCATGGGTCATGGGTTATGGGTTGATCCATGGTTTTCTTTCTAGATACAATGTACCTTAAGGATACATTGAACTTGGTTAAATGGTATATATAAAACCATAGGTTATGGGTCAATACCATTTGCTAGTTTTTACCTTAGTGTATACTTGTTTTTACCCATTTTAGTGTAACATGTTTTTACCCATTTTAGTATACTTAGTTTAAGTATATGCTAACTCAATATGTAAACACTAGTTGTTGTACATATGTATCTAAATCATAAAATCACTTATACTTGTTAACCCAATATGTAAACACTAGTTACTGTACATATATATATCTAGATCATAAAATCACTTATACTTGTTTTAGTGTTTATGTGAAAATGTGAGTATGTTAGAAAACTATTAGTTCAAACCATTTATGTATTTTATTTGTTTCCTTAATATGATTTTACGTTTGTTATTGATAAAACATTAGAAGATCATAAAATATAAATAAATGTTTTTACGGCTTATTTGTATTAACAATCTCCTTAGCGGGATTTACAGCACTTACAAGTTCGAACTTCGAGTGTGTTAACAACATAGTGTGAGAACACATCTCTAATTCTAGCAAAGGCTGTTCCTGAACTGGAGTCCCTCAAGTAGGATAACACGATGTACCAAAGTACACCTATTGTTCAGGTGAGTCGCTGAGGTACACCGAAGCATCACCTCACGACTGTAGACCGTTTGAGACAACATTAAGCGTAACCCACAAGGAGTTATCGAAGTGACCTGCTGTCAGGGTTATTTGATGTTGACCCTGGCAGGAGTTTTCATTCAATCACTGAGGATCACAGTTGTGAACCTCTCATAAATGTTCTCGACAGATTGCTAAGAACTGTGTAGGACTCTAGAATAGTATCACTTGCGTCCTTATTGTTGAACGACAAGTGATGAAATGTCGAGTGTTCCTAAGAGATCTTTTGATGAATATCATGGCTTTAGACTCAATAGTGCACTTTGGTTTTCCTAAGCGGAGACTAGGGAGAGGGTCTCCTTCTTCAATACCAGCAATCTCTAAGAGAACGCTGATAGTTTACGTAGGGTTCCCTGTGAGAATGAAACAAGCTTCTATTGAGAGAAACTTGAGTGGCTAAGAAGGTTTAGTGCATACGTCACTGGGTCCATGACGACTTTGATCTTCAATACCGGTGTCATCTAGTGACATCCAGTAGCATATGTATTGAACCCGGTGTGTTGGGATACAGAAAGATAAAGTACTGAAGATTAACAAAGTACTGCAGAAAGACAAAGTATTGCAAGAAGTCAAAGTACTGCTAAGTTAAAGTCAAAGTACTGCTTATTCATCAAAGTACTGCAAAGATTAAAGTCGGTTGTAATTGATTAAAGATAGAAAGTAATGTTTATCTATAACTTTCTAAGTATTGTTTACTTGACGTACAAGGATAAGAATTGTAAACCGTCTAGGGTTATCCTTGAGCCTATAAAAGGACCCCTAGATTGGTATTAGATGTATGTAACATTATTAGAGTTTTAGAGAAGTTCGATATTATTAGATTTGTTAAAGAGTCTGCATAATAAGCAGAGTTAGAGTTATTAATAAAATCATTCGAAGTTAAAGTTATTCTTCTTAGCTTTGTTAAGTAAATTCCGCATACTTAATAGAGTTTGCTCAGTGTTTCATTGTTAATAACTAAGGATTTATCCAAGGTTATTAAACCTTAACAAGCTATTTAAGTTAGTTTGGTTAGAGTACATCGATCCAACAAGTGGTATCAGATAAATAATTTGATGACCATGAGAGCAGTTTCATTGTCTTCTTCAACTTCCATTCCATGCTCTAGCATCCTCATCATAAGATCAGCTGTAAGTGGATATCTTTTGTCTGCTAACATATGAATCATTGTTCCATCTTCTAGCTCTAAAACATGAACTCCAGATTCTTCAAAGAATCTCCAGCTAACAATCTCCCAATCTTCTTGGTTCTTCCAAATCTCAGCTGTGCTTTGGTCTTTAGTGTCCCAAATAGTTGTGAGATCCCCAAGCAAGACTAAACCAACTCCTTCTGATGGATTGTGTTGAAAGTAATCTAGCACACCAAATGATATAGCTGAACCTAAATCCTCACTATCTGCTGAGGATCAAGCTATTCAAGAGGAACTCAATCAGATGTTTTTTCAAGATGTACTAGCACATTCTTATAATGATGATCAAATGAGAGCTTATGAAGAAGCAAAGAAAAAGAACAAGACTGCAGAGTTCACTTCCAGTACTTTGGATGACAGTACTTTTGATCAAAGTACTAGTGCACCTACTGACAGTACTTTACCTACTGACAGTACTTTGGATGATTTAGATGATCCTACCATCCCTGGTTTGGAAGATACTGATGATGAGTATGATGATGAAGGTATTTTCACAAATTCCAATGAAGGTGCTGATTATACAAACTTGGATGATGCTTATGAAGTTCCACAGACTCCTACCTTAAAGGTTCATAAAGATCATCCTACTGGTCAAATTATTGGACCTTCTTCTCATGGAATGATTACAAGAAATAAAGCTAAGGGTTTTTCTACACCTCACTATGCTTTACTTAGCTTTGTTTATAAACAAAACAGATTAAATCATAAGGATCATCAGACATGCCTGTTCACTTGTTTTATCTCTCAAGAAGAACCCAAGAATATAGCTCAGGTATTATCTAAGGAAAGTTGGGTTGAAGCTATGCAAGAAGAACTTCTTCAGTTTAAACTTCAAGAAGTTTGGGTACTATGTGATCTACCTGATGGAAAGAAGGTAATTGGTACAAGATGGATGTTTAGAGTCAACAGAGATGAAAGAGGGTATGTTATCAAGAACAAGGCAAGATTAGTAGCTCAAGGCTATAGACAAGAAGAAGGAGTAGACTATGATGAAGTATTTGCTCCAGTAACAAGGATTGAAGCAATTCGAATTTTCCTTGATTTTGCATCCTATATGGGCTTTCAGGTTTATCCATGGATGTCAAGAGTGCCTTTCTCTATGGCACTATTACAGAGGAAGTTTATGTCAAACAGCCTCCTGGTTTTGAGGATCCTGCACATCCAAACAAAGTCTACAAGGTGGATAAGGCTCTTTATGGCCTTCATCAGGCTCCTAGAGCTTGGTATGAAAGGCTCTCTACTTTCTTATTGCAAAATGGCTACAGGAGGGGAGCTATTGACAAGACTTTGTTTATCAAGAGAGACAAGAAGGATGTCATGTTGGTTCAAGTTTATGTTGATGATATCATCTTTGGAGCTACTAAACAGTCCATGGTTAAGGAGTTTGAGCAGCTGATGCAGAAAGAATTTCAAATGAGTTCAATGGGTGAGTTAACATTCTTTTTGGGACTTCAAGTTAAGCAGTCAAAGGAAGGGATATTCATAAGTCAAGACAAGTATGTATCTGATATACTTAAGAAGTTCAATTTTGATATTATAAAGCCAGTTACTACACCTATCAAGTCTATCAACTCATTGGGCAAGGATGAAGATGGACAACCTGTTGAAGTCAAGTTGTACAGATCCATGATTGGATGTCTTATGTATCTCTCTGCATCTAGGCCTGATATTATGTTTGTTGTTTGTCTATGTGCAAGATATCAAGTCTCACCAAAAGTCTCTCATATAAATGCAGTGAAACGGATTTTTAGTTATTTGAAACAACAACCTAAGTTGGGGTTATGGTATCCAAATGATTCATCTTTTCACTTAGAAGCTTTTTCAGATAGTGATTATGCAGGTGATAATTATGATAGAAGATCAACAACTGGAGGATGCCAATATCTTGGAAGAAGATTAGTCTCATGGCAATGTAAGAAACAGACAATTGCAGCAACATCCTCTACTGAAGCAGAATATGTGGCTGCTGCAAGTTGTTGTAGACAAGTTTTATGGATGCAGAATCAACTCTTGGATTATGGGTTCAACTTCAAGAATACTCCTATCAATATTGATAATGAGAGTACCATTTGCATTATGAAGAATCCAGTTTATCATTCCAAGACAAAGCACATTCAGATTAGGCATCACTTTATCAGAGATTGTTATGAGCATAGGCTTATTAATGTGGTCAAGGTTCACACAGATGATAATGTGGCTGATTTACTCACCAAAGGCTTTGATGTTTCAAGATTTAATAACTTGGTGGTAAGCATTGGCATGATTAACTACTGACCTACATTTAAGGGGAGGACTATTTAGTGTAAGTATAGTCCTATGCATTGTTTGAGGGGAGGATGTTGATGTTTTATAAGTGTTTGGTATTCTTAAGAGGATATTGGGAAAGTACTGCATTTTTGGTTTATGAAAGTATTGCTTGGAAAGTACTGCAAAGGAAAGTACTGCACACGTGGAAAGTGCTGTTTGTCTTATCAAAGTACTGTTCCTAACGGTCATATTGAGGGGTAAACTACTCTAACGGTAACTTAGGGTGTGTTTGTTTTTTAAAAAAACGTCTTACTAGCCCTCTTACTCCCTCTTACTCTTACCAGTAAGAGGTGGGCAGACGTTTTGCTTGTTTGTTTTTTTCTTTTGAGTAAGACCCAGTTAGACATATAACATCTTACTCAGTAAGAGGTGGGGGACTTGTCTTACTGCCTCTTACTCGTTTTGTAAACTTTATATAATATATTTGATTGTTTATTAACTATGTTATATTTATGATAAAAAGTCTTGTTTCATATTTACATAAGTTACTTATTATCGCATTGCGTTGGTTTAATAAACAAATTGCAAAAACGAGCACTTAAAATCATTTGGACACATACAAAAACAAACAACATTATTTCGTTCAGATTTAGACTTTCTAGCCACCTCTTACCAGTAAGATGTGGTAGTCAGATTCAGACCCAAAACATCTTAATGAAACAAACACACCCTTAGTTATTACGGGCTGTGATTTTTTAAATCCCACCTATAAATAACTACTCTCCGAATTTCCCTCTCATATTGATACTTTAGATTCTTTTCCATATTTCTCTCACTTTCACCCATATTATTCGTTATATCTCTTACTGTGATCAAATAATCATCAATGGCGAATCGTAATACTGTTTCCAAACACAACATGGTGGTGAATTTTGAAAAGACTGAAGCTAATGTGGTTTTTCATGATATTATTGATTATCTCACTGGGTCACCAATTAGTTATGCACTTTTAGTGGAACCAGACATCATTGAGCCCTGGATTCAACAATTTTGGGAAACTACTAGGGTTCATATGGAGGATAATGAAGCATATATTCAAGCTAAAGTTGCTAGGAGAACTATAAAGATTACTGAAGCCTCCATTCGTGCAGATTTATTATTTGAAGTTGAAGAAGGGGCTGTTCGTTTTGATAAGCAGCTAATTTGGGATACATTCAGAGATATAGGGTATGAAGGATCATTAACTGGACAGACATTCAAGAAACCCTTATTCTGTCCACATTGGAACTTTTTGGTTCATGTGTTACTTCATTGCATTAGTGCTAAGAGTACCTCATGGGAGCAATTTAGGTCAAACATAGCATCTGCTATAGTGGGATTGGCTACAAATCATGTTTTCAATTTTTCAAGGCTAATTCTTGATGGTATGCTCTCACACATCTCCCATGGATCCAAATGGTTAATGTACCCAAGGTTTATACAAGTATTCTTGAACAAGCAACTTGCTGATGTACCCAAGCCTACACATTTACTACCTGTTGTGGTACAACAAGCAAAGATTTTTACCTTTATAGAGAGAAAAAGTGATCTCTTCACTGGAAGGTATACTCCATTAACTGCTTCTATGATGGAAGTTGTTCAGGCTATTCGAGATGAAGCTGGAGAGGGTGATGACACTGAAAGTACTGCTTCTCAACAGGGTACTGCGTCTCAAAGTGCTGCATCACAAGGTATTGCATCCCAAAGTACTGCTTCGCAAAGTACTGAAGCTCAAGAAGATGTTGTAGTTACACCTCCACCATCTCCACAAGTTTCTATTCATGACTCTCAGCAAGAATAACAAATGCCATCTTCTCCTAATGATTATACTTCAACAGATGGGCTTTAAACATCTGGAGGAGATGAGGGAGATGTGGCATCTGAAGGAGAAGTTCTTTCTAATTATGCTTTATCAAGAGAATTGACTAGACTGAAGAAATCTTTTGAGGAACAAGCTAAAGAGATTACAAGGTTGAAGCTCACGTTTAAAAGATTCAAGAAGTCTGTCTGGCCATTGGTTAAACATCATCGTCTATGGGTCAAGTCTCAGAGGAAGCAAGGCCGACTTGTTAAGGGATTTAAGAAGAAAACCAAAGGCACAAAGGTTCAAAAACCATCTTCTGTCCAATTGGGGAGGAATTTAGAAGAAAAGTATTTGAAAGAAGATGTTGTTTAGGAAGATGAACCTCAAGGTACTGAAGAGCATGTTAATATTGAAAGTACTGAGGACAAAAGAACTGAAGTTCAAGGTACTGAAGATCAAGGTACTGAAGATCAAAGTACTGCTTTTCAAGGAACTTTCAGGCAAGAGTTGATTACTCCAAGATTGTTAGATTTTCAAGAGGAAGCTAGTCCTTCAACTGTTCCACATGAAGAAGAAGCTGGTCCTTTAACTATTGTTCAAGAAGAAGCTACACCCAAAACTGCAAGTGATGATGAAACCATCGCTGAAATCTTGCATGAATTGTCAAAGCCAAGAGGTGTTACTATTCCTGGAGTTGTAGAGGAACAACCAAGACCTTCTCAAGCTGCTATTGATCCTAAGGACAAAGGAAAGGGCAAGATTATAGAGACAAAGAAGAAAAAGAAACCTTCTTTAGCACAGATAAGAGCTGCTCAAGAGGCTATGAATGAAGAAGCAGCTAGAAAACTACAAGCTGAACTGAATGCTGAAGTTGTTAAAGAGGAAGCTTTGAATGAAGAAGCAGCTAGGAAATTGTAAGAAGAATTTAATGCTGAAGCTGTTATACCATAACCTCATCCTATTTCTTCTCTACCAAGAACACCAAATCTTGCTAAAGAAAGGAATGCAATGATGGCTTATTTGAAAGGTTGAGGATACATTGGTTTGAACAAGTTGAATTATGTTAATATGAAAGAGCTATATGAAGCAGTTCAGGAAGAATATATGAGACAAGTTGCTAATATCAAGGATTATAAAGAAGATGTTCAGAAACAAGATGTCAAGAAAGGAAGCTTAAAAAGAAAAAGAAAATCTGGAGTTGAAGATTCAAAGTCATCAAAGAAAATTGAGTTGAGATCTGAGATAGATGATGAGCTAAGAAATTACTTAAGAGTGGTAGAGTTTGAGTATTCTAAAGAAGATAATGAGATGAAGATGAATAAATCTCCAATAACTTCTTTTGAAGTTGTAGAATCCAAGGATGGAAGTTATCTGATGTTTCACAGAGAAGATGAAAGTTTCAAAGTATTCAACATGTTATGGGATTTATTGCACATCATAGATAGAGTGGATTTATTTCATCTATATCATTTGGTGCGAGATTACTTTGAACACAATCCATCAGAAGGAGTTGGTTTAGTCTTGGTTGGGGATCTCACAACTATTTGGGACACTGAAGAACAAAGCACAACTGAGATTTGGAAGAACCAAGAAGATTGGGAGATTGTTAGCTGGAGATTCTTTGAAGAATCTGGAGTTCATGTTTTAGAGCTAGAAGATGGAACAATGATTCATATGTTAGCAGACAAAAGATATCCACTTACAGTTAATCTTATGAGGAGGATGCTAGAGCATGGAATGGAAGTTGAAGAAGACAATGAAACTACTCTCATGGTCATCAAATTGTTTATCAGATGGACTACTATTGCTGATGATGATGAATAACTGGTATGAATTTTAATTGAATAAATTCTTTTTGAAATATCAGTACTTTTATTCAAAGTACTGCTGATCAAACAGTACTTTCAACAAAGTAATGTTTACAGATATAAACCAGTTAAATGATTTTTGAAAGAAATCTTTTGTTAAGTAACAAATATTTTGAAACAAAGGTTAATGAAATAAATGGTTTTTGAGATGGTAACATCTGTAGGTTATCAATCCACCATGGTTACAAAAGGATTGGCTAATCCATGAGCAAACGGCTCTGGTAAAGATATCTCAAATCCGTTTTTAGTTGACAACTTGCTAATAAGTTGTATGGTAATCAACTCACCATATCAGTTAATGTGAAGAGTTGGCTAGCCCACAAGAAAATGGCTTGTGGTAAAGGCTGTGGAAAAACCATTATTTGGTAATTAGTTCACCATAGACAAAAGAACTAACTAGTCCAAAAGGGTACAGCTTTTGGTAAAGACTAATCAAATCTGTTGATAGCTGATGATTTGCTAAAAATCATATGGTTATCAATGTACCGTGGTCTTACACACCAAAACATTTGGCTACTCCAGAGTTAATTGCTAAAAATCATATGGAAAATCCATTAAATTTTCAATGATTCACCTCTCACAGGAGTTTACACACCTGGAAGTGATGAGAATAGATTGCAACTTAAAATGTATTGATGTACAAACTATCATATGTTGCTGTGTTGCTGAAAAGATGGAGTTTTGCTGAATGATGCTGAAAAGAATAAATTCTAAAGATACTTTGATGATATTGATATAAGCACAGAGATTACTGATGAGTGTCTAAATACTCATCATTTTTATACTGTTAGAATGCCAAAAACATCTGAAAACACTCAGAAACACATCAAAATGATAAAAATATCACAAACAAGTGTTTTATATGTTTTAAATGCAAAAACATCAAAATCTGGTGAAAAACATATCAAGTTTGCATAATTGGCAGTTTTAGTCCCCCAAGTTATAAAAGTTGTCAAAATCAGTCCCTGGTAATTCAAAAACTTGTAAAATATCATTTTAGGTCCTTAGGATTCACAAGTTGTTTAAAATAATCCTTTGAAGATTAAAATTACAAAATTACAACTTTGGTCCCTCAAGTTTGTAAAAGTGTCAAAATTAGTCCCTAAGGTTTTAAAAAATAAGAAAATAATCAAAATAAACCTTATACTATTCATATTTGACATAAATGGTCCTTATGATAAACTTTGGAGAAAATTACAAGAAAGGTCCTTATAGTTTCTAAATTGACAGTTTTGGTCCCTGGATTTGTAAAAATGGAAATTATCAACAAAGGTCCTTGTACTAATCTTACTTGGCAGTTTTAGCCCTTGTGAAAGCTTTGGAAAATGTTCAAGTTCAAACCTTCAACTTTGGCTAAATTACACTATTAGTCCTTGTTGTTAACATAAACCAAACGGACCTTATTAATCCTATAACCCGGCTAAGCCCAATCCAACCCAAACTTGACCCGGCCCAGTTTTTAAAATCAAATAATACCGCCTACACTATTCACCTCCTTCACCACACCTGTTTAGCCAAAACCAGTGGTGGTTTTCCCTCCACCTCACCTTTACACCTCACTAACACCACTTGATTACTCTTCCCTTCCACCTCCACACAAATCCAACTCCAATTAATGCAGAAAACCCACTCCTTGAAAAAATGGCGCCAAAAGGGACAAATGTCAAAACTGGTTATCTGGCTCATTTCAACGGTTGGATTGTGATGGGATTTTCTCAGAGATGTCGACAAAGGAGATTGAAGTCAATAAATATCAAGAGGAAGCAACAGAGAAGGCAATCTAGAGTAATTTTAATTTTCATTGTCGTTTTAGTTAATTTTCTTTATCCAGTGTATTTTTAAGCTCTCAAGCACTTAATTAAGTATTCTCAGTGTATGTTGAAACTCTTTCAATAATCAATTTCAGTATTAAAGTTCTAATCTCAGTTTGTTAATTTTCAAATTTCAAAGAAATCTCAAAATGTTGAAATGTTGTTAGCAGTGGTTAGTTTGGACTTAGAAACTCATATAAGCTCCTAATAAAGCTTATCAAAGCTTTTAGATACTCTTAAAAGCAGTTTATTAGCAAAAATCAAAAATTCACAAAAATATCAAATAAATAGCTTAAAAATAAAAATCCATGGTGATTGTGATCAAGAAGCTGGAGCAAGGTAGCTTTTGGATTGCCTTGGTTTAGAGCTCTGAGGAGAGCATATAGGAATTGGTTACAGTCCTTGGTTCTTAGCTTTTACTTGGAATCTCATTTGTAAGCAGTTTGATCAATTTGGCATATCAATAGTAAAGTTGTTCTTTACCTTAAATTCCTGTTTGTTTATGCTTATTGGTCATATTTAATCACAAATAATCAACAAAATAGATAGGTTGTTCTTTTAAATCTGTATTTAGAAAAAAATCTTATCTTGACAGTTTTATTAGCATAGTTATAATTTCTCAGTTCTATGTGGTTATTGCTGTCATTTAGTGTTTCATTAGTCCTAGTAATCAATATTATAAGATCTGTTATCATGTACATGGATTGGATCAGTGAGTTGCTTTGAAAAACATCAAATCTGTCACATAAAAGGGTGTTTGGTTTCTCTTGTTAATCTGTGTTAAAGATTGTGCATACCTGTGTTTGTGGTTGTTTTGTGTCAAAATCAGTATTAATAACTCAGTACAAGCAAGAAAACCTATTTTCATTAGTGCAAAAGTCAAACTTCCTTTTAATCCTACTTAATAAGTTAACTGTTAGTTGTTAAAGTGTCATAATCACCACAGTAGTTCATAACCTGTTAACCTAGCTTAATATCATCTCATATTAGCTTAAATTAACATAATCAGATAGTATAAGCAGTTTAAAATTCATTTTAGTCAAACTATTTGGTTTTTAGAAAAGTCAAATGTGCCCTGTGCACAGAATTTCTAACCATTTTCATCAGCTTCTAAAGAGCTTATTAGTTGACCATTATCTGTGATTTTTAGCTCTTTGGATAGTTAACCTGGTCCTTTTCAAGCTCCAAGTTTTAAATTTCCAATTGCAGCTTATTTAATAAGCCTGCAAGTGCTTATTATTTTGTCCCATATTACTCAGCATTCACTGAGTTTTACTCAGTGATTTGTCAGATTTTGAGAAAGCTTCTCACAAGCTCATAAGAGCTTTTCATTGTCTGAGTTTTGGTATATTTGGTCTCAACCAGGTCTAATACAAGTTCCAATAATTGCTTTTTAGTTCTAGCTTATTTTGTGTTCTGTGCATAAGCTCAAAGTAGCTTACCTAAATCTGTTTTGCTTATCAAGTTCAAACATCAAATCTGTGTTACACTTGTAATCCAGAGGTCATGGTTTGTTGTTTTTAGTTGAAATAGAGTTCTTTTAGCTTAATATAGCTTCTGTGTAGGTTTGGTGGTCTTTGGTTATCATTTGGCTTTTTCAAGTGCTTAATAATAAGCAGTTACAACTGCAGTTGCTTATTTCTCCACACAAGCCTATGTTTTTCTATTTTTCCTAGATTCAGGATATTAAAATAGACTTTTCCTGAAATTTTCATAATTTTTTATAACTGTTTGCTATTTTTCTTAATTAAAAACAGTTTTTAGGTATTTTTAAATAGCTTTTAATACAAATAAATTATAAAAAGTCCAAAAAAATGATTTTTCAATTTTATTAGGTTAAGATAAATATAAAAGTAATAAAAAGTATTTTTCCATAATTTTCTTAGTCTAAAAAGTATTTTTTAGCATTTTAATTAGTTTTAAATAGTTTTAAATTAATAATAAATACATAATAAGTCTAAAAAATATATTTTTAGTTTTAAAATAAGTTTTATCATATTTTAGATTTTTCCAAGTTATAATTTCATTTTTCTAGGTTAATTTTGTATTTTCTTGTATTTTAGTGCAATTTAAATACTTAATAAATAGTTTTTAATTAATAATAATTAAATAAATAGTTGTAAAAATAATTTTCTTTTTCTAACAATTTTCTTTTATTATTAGGATTGTAAAAATATCATTTTCATATTTATAGGCCTTTTATTTCTTTAAAACTCACATTTTATTTTGTACGTAGACGTAATTTTATTTTAAACGTAAGTTTTAAGTTTTAGGTTTTAAACGTTCATCGACTTTAAAAATAGTGATAGCGTTTATTTAATATCTTTTATCTTTTATTTCTTTTAATTTGCATTTAAGTCGCTTTAATTTGTAAATCTTTTCTTTTAGTATAATTTTCCATCCAAAACCTTACTGATTGCTATCCTTAGTGATCATTCTACCATCTGATTAAGTGTTTTAACACCAATTCATCCTCCGTGGGACTTAACGACCCAGGAATTCCCTATATTCCTCTGATCTTAATTGCATTTGTGTTTAAGCTGTTTTAAGTCTGTTAGACTTGACTGTTTAGCACCAATCAATTACAAAGATATATTCTGAAGACAAAGACACAATCTTTCCTTGAAGATGGAGAAGCTAAAAGATAAATTCACAAAGGAACTTGAATTCAAGCAAGTAGATATCAAGTTAGGGGAGGATTGTTGGGATACAGAAAGATAAAGTACTGAAGAGTTAAAGTGCTGAAGATTAACAAAGTGCTGCAGAAAGACAAAGTACTGCAAGAAGTCAAAGTACTGCTAAGTTAAAGTCAAAGTACTGCTTATTCATTAAAGTACTGCAAAGATTAAAGTCGGTTGTAATTGATTAAAGATCGAAAGTAATGTTTATCTAGAACTTTCTAAGTATTGTTTACTTGACATACAAGGATAAGAATTGTAAACCGTCTAGGGTTATCCTTGAGCCTATAAAAGGACTCCTAGATTGGTATTAGATGTATGTGACATTATTAGAGTTTTAGAGAAGTTCGATATTATTAGATTTGTTAAAGAGTCTGCATAATAAGCAGAGTTAGAGTTATTAATTAAATCGTTCGAAGTTAAAGTTATTCTTCTTAGCTTTGTTAAGTAAATTCCGCATACTTAATAGAGTTTGCTCAGTGTTTCATTGTTAATAACTTAGGATTTATCTGAGGTTATTAAACCTTAACAAGCTATTTAAGTTAGTTTGGTTAGAGTACATCGATCCAAAACGGTGTCTGCCCTAAGTTGAATAATCTGGATGACTATTTCTTTTCACCATTTTCATTACGTTTCTTTTTAATTCTTCAAATCTTTCTTTCTCTGATTCTCATTTACTCCTTTTTTATAATTATACCTAAGGACTTCTAAATTTTAACTATTGGTGGCGTCCTTGGGTAGATCCCTCCGGCTCTGGCGTATCATAGGACAGTTATTCCTAACCTTAGTCACCTTATAACTCCATGACTAACCTATGTTGCCATAAAACAATTTTCATGAAAATCTCTCAAAGTGGTTATGAGTAAAAACATTTTGTGCCACTGTGAGAGTTTTGTATTCTGCAGAAATACTCCCCTCCACACGTGCTTAAGTGTTTTGACAGAAATCTGTACGGTGAGAGAAGAGCGCGCACTTTTTGAATCGATCAACTCAAGATAGACAATTCCCAGCGAGACACAGTTACGTTGCATAGTTAAAGAGTTACATTGTCAGCTTTTAACTGACAACTAGCTCTAGTAACTACCTTAAAGGTGTGAACAAACCTTGAAAGGTTGTCAAACCCGTCAAAGTTCATGTCTACCAAGAGTTTCTCGAATAGGTACAATCTACTTGGATAAGTATTGAAAGATAAATCATTTTGACGTATGACAGTTCAGATCTCGTCAATTCATTGGTTAAGTTTTTATCACGACGATTCAATCACAATTATCACAACATATTAGTATCACACAATTTTTCTCCCCCTCGAAAATGGCATATAAATGTTATTTTTGTTTGATATCGACTATGTCCATTTCGAGTTTTGTGGGAAGATTTCCACGAAGAATCATTTGTGAACAAAGGTTTTAAGCAAGGACTCCCCCTCAAGAAGTAATACTAACTTTTGAGGTTTTGAAAAACATAAGGAAAAGTACTTGTTCTTTTGAGCAAAACTTTAAAAAATGAAAGTTTTGATAAGTTTTAAGTTTTGATAAGTTTTACTCAAAAGTAAGAAGCTTTCGCTCTTTTTATAGGATTGTGGCACTAATGCGTACCACAGGGTCCTTTCATTACAAGTACGGGTTGTACACTATTATGTGTGCACAAGCCATTTAGGGAAATGATGTAATAAGTATGAGACAAATTAACTTTCCCCCAATTGATGAAGTTTCTGAACCAGCTCCCCCTAAACTGACAACCATCTTCAGCAGATTCAAAACTTTGATGTAGTCGACATTTCTTCTAACTTTTGAATTTTTCAGTATGCAGCAGAATTTGTAGATGAGCAGAAAACCACACCGTTCGAGAGAAACATGCCAGAAATCAATAAGATCTTCTCACGTATGTAGGCGCATCACACCAAACAAAAAATGGAGGATGAAATGAAGCAACTTCCCCCTGATTGTTATGGTCTATCAGAATAATAATCACCTGTGAATATGCAATTACTCAATAAAATGACCGTGTGTGCTGCGTCATAACGTCATATTTGGGTAACTTCACACATGATAACCCATGAAAGTTGAGATGATAACACTGAATTAAGACGTTTGAGCCACATATCGTCTCATTTCTTCCCCCTAATTAAAGAAATTCAAGAAAGGAGAGGGTTTTCGCAAAAAACATCAAAGAAGCATGTGGAAAAACAAGGAAGCAGTGACCACCTACACTCTCTCCCCCCTCGATGTTTTCAATGAATCAGAATCATACTCCACGTATGTTGATGATGAATTGAAGACAGCGAAATCATGTATGTCCAATTAATTGAACAGGTATGAAGAACCATAAATATCTCGTGAGAATCAATTGCTGATAAAACTTCTCAACTCATTCATTATGTTGATCATCAGATGTGTCATTGCTATTGGAAATAGTTTGATCTTCTGTTATCAGAGATTCGATTGAAGGTGCATCTCCAGCAACAACTGTTGTTGTAGATTCAGGGTGTATCTAGAATTAGAATATGATCAGGTTGTGAAGCGGAAACATTAGATACATCTGAAGCACGACTTTCAAAAGAATCTCCAAACAGTTGAGCAAATATAAAACAACAAAACAATCGTAACGTTTTCTAGCTTGTGTTTCTTTTAAGGTGATTCTTAGAGAAATACGATTTGGTTAAACGGGACGATACCAAAAATATTGTCAAAAGTTTTTAAACCCCATCAGCACAAATCATACCTACGTCTTTTCAGTGGTACTTAATATACATAAAAATCAACCACCGCAAATCAAGGCAGTGCACTACCTAACTGGGGGTGCGACCATTAATAAGTTCCCGAACATCAGATTTAAAACTTGCCTTTGTGTCACTTGTGATTTGGTGTACCTTTTTCAAAGAAGCCATTTCATTTGGGATTATTGGTTAAGTTCACTTGTGTTTTGCCTCATTTGTTTTGAAAATTGATTTTTATACTTAGTGCATGCGCACTCGTTCTTCCAGTTCTACAAGTCCACTTTCCGAACTTGGAAACATTCCTCGCAGACGTAGAGGACGTTCAGCTCCTTCAGCCGTGACTGAGGAACGTCTACCACCACCACCACCTGTCGAAATGGCAGAAGACAAACCCATGAATGAGCTTCTCCAAGCACCCATCGAGGGTTACGGAGATGCCATTGTTGTCCCAGCCATTGTGGCTGATACTTTCGAGCTCAAAACCGGGTTGCTTAATCTAGTAACCCAAAGCCAATTCTACGGTTTTGAGCGGGATGATCCTCATGCACACATTCGATGGTTCAATAAAATTGCATCAACCATCAAGTACAAGAATGTCCCACACGAAGCTATCAAGCTTCTTCTGTTCCCATTCTCTCTAGAGGGACAAGCCCGGAATTGGCTTGAGAAACAACCCCCTCGTTCTATAGAGACATGGGAAGACCTAGTTACCAAGTTTGTTAACGAGTTCTATCCTCCATCCCGAACCACAAGTCTTAAGAATGAGATAATGAAGTTTTCTCAGAGATTTGATGAATCATTCGGGGAGGCATGGGATCGTTACAAAGAATTGCTCCGCAAGTGTCCACATCATGGTTTTACCGAGTTAATGCAAATGGATACTTTCTATAATGGTCTGAGACAAACTGACCAAGACTCTCTGAATGCCTCTGCGGGAGGTAATTTCCTTAGCAAAACCACCAAAGAAGCCTTACAAATCATTGAAAACAAGTCCCAGGTCCGTCCTTTCCGCACTAAGACATATCAAACTCAGTCTAATGCAGGACCTTCTACTTCATCTCCTGTGAGTACATCTAGCACCGATGCTAAGATTGATAAACTCACGGACATTGTTCAGGCTTTGGTTCTTGCTAACCAAAAGAAAGTCACCTTCACTCAAACACCATCACATGGTGAAGTGAAGAAAGTTGAAGTTTGTGTCACTTGTGGTGGTCCTCATGCATACTACAACTGTACTGCCACCGATGGTAGTCCGTTTGAAGCAAATGCTATAGCCGGTACTTCAAATCAAAGAGGTAATCAATACCGTCCTCAGAATGAACCAAGCTACCGTGCTAACACTTATCAGGCACCACCCGGTTTTAACCAGAATCCTAACCGGAATCAGAATCAACCTAGAATGAACCAAGGTTATCAAAACCAAGGTAATTTCTATCCTGGATCCAATCAAGGTTTCCAACAACAAGGGAACCTTCATCAAAACAATTTCAATCGAGGGAATCAATTTCATGGGAATGTGAATCCTAATCAAGGGAATTTTCAACAACAAGGTCATAATCAAAACATCCGACCTCAAAATTTCCCTCCTAATCCACCTCCCGTCATTACTCCTCCAGGACCATCATCTGATGAGTTACTGAAGCAGTTTATGAAATTCCAAGATGAGATGAACAGATTGTTGGTCAGTCAGATCGCTGATCTCAAGAAGTCTTTAAATGATCAACCCTCGGGCTCAGGAAAACTTCCGAGCAACACGATCGCTAACCCGAGGGGCGATGCTAAGGCGATCACGACCAGAAGTGGTGTTTCATACAATGGACCCGCTATTCCTACTACCTCTTCTTCTTCTTCTCTTCCAAAGGTAGTGGAAAGTGAACCTCTGACTCACAATGGACCTACGACTCCAATGCCCCCTCCTCCTGTGGCAATGAGTCAAGTTACCAAGGCGACAAAGGACAAGGAACTTCCTATTGATAATGGAAATACCACACACGTCCTGCCTTCGGTAGTCCATCCTCAAGTTGTCCAGAAACCCAAGTCTAATCCAGGAGTTGTTTTTGAACCACCTGTAGCTCCCGTTGAAAATATCAAATCCAAATCTTCTATTCCATATCCATCACGTTTGAATGAGCAAAAGCTCCGTGAAAAAGCTAGTCATCAAATGGACAAATTTTTCCAAATTTTCCAAGAGTTACATTTTGACATAAGCTTTGCGGATGCTATCATGCTGATGCCCAAGTTTGCATCAACTCTCAAACACATGTTAAGCAACAAGGAAAAGCTGTTTGAAATGGCTAAAACTCCTCTTAAAGAGAACTGCTCTGCAGTTATTCTGAAGAAGCTTCCAGAAAAGCTTGGAGATCCTGGGAAATTTCTCTTACCTTGTGTATTCCCAGGAATGGTTGAATGCTTTGCCCTAGCAGATCTTGGTGCAAGCATTAATCTGATGCCATATTCAGTATGGAAGAAACTTTCTCTTCCGGAACTTACTCCTACATGCATGACTCTCGAGCTTGCAGATCGTACAATATCCCGTCCTCTTGGCATTGCCGAGGACGTATTTGTGAAAGTAGGAAAGTTCCATTTTCCAGCTGACTTCGTGGTTGTTGATTTTGATGCCGATCATCGGGTTCCTCTCATTGTTGGTCGAGGATTCCTGAGAACGGGCCGTGCTCTCATAGATGTATTTGAGCAAGAAATCACATTACGTGTTGGTAATGAAGCTATCACTTTTAACCTTGATCAGACTTCGAGGTACTCCGCAAATTATGATTCTGAATCGGTTAACCGAATAGATATCATTGATGTTGCTTCTGAAGAGTACTCGCAAGAAGTTCTTGGTTATGATCATAATTCTTCGAGTGATAATCTCACTCATTCATCTCAACCCATTATTGCCAATTCTACTCCTTCTCTCACCCCATTTGAGGAAAGTGACTTCATCTTAGAAGAGATTGAAGCCTACTTATCCAGTGATTCTGTACCATGGGAAATTGATCACGCTCCCATCGACATTGAGGGGGACATACTTCTCATTGAGAAGTTGCTTAATGATGATCCATCATCATCATCACTCCCTCCAGTCGAACTTCATAACAAGGAAATCAAATCAGTTGAGAAAACTGAAGAATTTCCTAAGGTTGAGCTTAAGGACTTACCTCCTCATCTCGAGTATGCATTTCTAGAAGGTGATGATAAATTACCCGTCATTATTGCTCGAGATTTGAGTAAAGATGAAAAAGCTGCTCTCATAAAAATCTTGAAGTCACACAAGCAAGCAATTGCTTGGAAACTCTCCGACATCAAAGGTATAAACCCTGAGTTTTGTACTCACAAAATCTTGATGGAGGATGACTTTAAGCCAGCAGTTCAACATCAGAGAAGAGTAAATCCAAAAATCCATGATGTTATCAAACAGGAGGTTATCAAACTTCTTGATGCAGGATTGATTTACCCAATCTCGGATAGTCCTTGGGTTAGCCCAATTCATTGTGTTCCTAAAAAGGGTGGCATAACTGTTGTCACAAATGAAGATAACGAGTTAATTCCAACTCGATTGGTTACGGGATGGCGTGTTTGCATTGACTATCGTAAGTTGAATGACGCCACTCGTAAAGACCATTTTCCTCTACCGTTTATGGACCAAATGCTTGAGAGATTAGCAGGGAATGAATACTATTGTTTCCTTGATGGTTTCTCGGGGTACTTTCAGATTCCCATTGATCCAAAGGATCAAGATAAAACCACATTCACCTACCCATACGGAACTTTTGCCTATAGACGTATGCCTTTCGGCCTATGTAATGCTCCTGGCACGTTCCAACGATGTATGATGGCCATTTTCCACGACATGATCGGGGAAACAATGGAGGTGTTTATGGATGACTTCTCGGTCATTGGGGATTCGTTTCAAACATGTCTCTCCCATCTAGATAAAATGCTCAAACGGTGTGAAGACACCAATCTTTGTCTAAACTGGGAGAAAAGCCACTTTATGGTCAAAGAAGGCATAGTCCTTGGCCATAAAATTTCAAAGAACGGGATTGAGGTAGATAGAGCAAAAGTCGATGTTATTGCTAAGTTACCTCATCCTACTACCGTTAAAGGTATTAGGAGTTTTTTAGGTCATGCCGGTTTCTATCGTAGATTCATTCAAGATTTTTCCAAAATCGCCCGGCCAATGACCCATCTTCTTGAAAAGGATGCTCCTTTTATCTTTTCACCTGAGTGCATCGTAGCTTTTGAAACATTGAAGAAAAAGCTTACTGAAGCACCCATTCTCGTTGCTCCCGACTGGGATTTACCCTTTGAGCTTATGTGCGATGCAAGTGATTTTGCTATCGGCGCAGTCTTAGGGCAACGAAGAAACAAGCATTTTCAGCCTATTCACTACGCAAGCAAAACTATGACTGAAGCTCAAACTCATTACACCACCACAGAAAAAGAGCTATTAGCCGTGGTGTATGCATTTGAAAAGTTTCGGCCGTACTTAATCTTGACCAAATGTGTAGTGTATACGGATCACTCGGCTCTTAAATATCTCTTTGCAAAACAAGATGCAAAGCCGAGATTGCTCCGTTGGGTTCTCCTCCTTCAAGAATTTGATATCATCATACGTGATAAAAAAGGAGCTGAGAACCTGGCTGCTGATCATCTGTCCAGATTAGAGAACCCTCACCAAGATGTTTTCGAGAAAAAGGAAATAAATGAAACATTTCCTCTCGAGACACTCAATGCGGTTTCTTTTCGTGGAAATTCTACCACCCCATGGTTTGCTGACTTTGCAAATTACCATGCGGGTAACTTCATTGTGAAAGGGATGTCGACCCAGCAGAAGAATAAATTCTTCAAGGATGTTAAACACTATTTCTAGGACGACCCTTTCTTATTCAAAATCTGTGCGGATCAAGTCATCCGACGGTGTGTTTATGGACAGGAAGCTATTGATATTCTCAAAGCTTGCCATGCTGGACCCACCGGGGGCCATCATAGTCCAAACTACACTGCCAAAAAGGTGTTTGATTCCGGGTTCTATTGGCCCACAATCTATAAAGATGCCCACGATTATGTCAAAACCTGTGACGCGTGTCAACGTCATGGAAACATATCTCAAAGGAATGAAATGCCACAAAATGCCATTCAAGTTTGTGAGATATTTGACATCTGGGGTATTGATTTTATGGGGCCATTTCAATCTTCTCGTGGTAACAAGTACATACTCGTAGCGGTTGACTATTTGTCGAAATGGGTTGAAGCAAAAGCTTTACCTACAAATGATGCCCGAGTAGTTGTGAAATTTTTGAAAGCTCTCTTTGCCAGGTTTGGAACTCCTCGTGCAATAATCAGTGATCGTGGTACACATTTTTGTAATGACCAATTTGATCGTGTCATGCAAAAGTATGGTGTTACCCACCGTCTATCTACTGCATACCACCCCCAAACAAGTGGGCAGGTGGAAGTTTCAAATCGTGGTATTAAAAGAATACTTGAAAGGACAGTAGGTGAAAATCGTGCATCCTGGTCGGATAAACTGGATGACGCACTCTGGGCTTTTCGTACAGCTTACAAAACACCAATTGGGTGTACTCCATACAAGCTAGTGTACGGAAAAGCATGTCATCTTCCGATTGAACTAGAGCACAAGGCTTACTGGGCCTTAAAACATGCAAACTTCGATATACAGACAGCCAGTGATCACAGAAAAGTTCAAATGAATGAACTAAATGAACTTCGTGATCAAGCTTATGAGAACTCTTTGATCTACAAGCAAAAGACAAAGAAGATTCATGACTCTAAAATCAAGAACCGCGTTTTCAACGTTGGTGATCGAGTCCTTCTTTTCAACTCTAGATTGAAGATTTTCTCGGGAAAGCTTAAGTCCCGCTGGTCTGGTCCATTTACTATCACTAAGGTTTATCCTTATGGCACCATTGAGTTATCTCAGCCTGATGGTCCTAATTTTAAAGTAAATGGTCATCGATTAAAGCATTACTTTGGAGAGGACATTCCATCTGTGATTGTCCCGGATCTACAAACATTCCCCATGAACCAATGAATGCGGGGATCGAGTCAAGCTAGTGACTCGGGAATCAAAAATAGTAGCACACATCATATGGATTTTCATCCATATTTCTGTCTTCTTATCCCCTTTCTACCACCCTAGTGTGGGGGAGTTTTCCCACGCTGTTGTATATATCAATCAATCATATAAAAAAAAAAAAAAAAAAAAAAAAAAAAAAGTGTATATATCAAAAACAAAATAATGGCCGTAATATTTCCCTTTTATGTTCTATGTTTCGGCATAACCGCCGGTACTTTGAATATTGAGGGCAATATTCATTTCTAAGTGTGGGGGGGAATTCTCACGAATTTCATGTAATTATTTCACCCAATTCCCCCGTTTTTGGCCAAATTTTTTTTTTGGAGTAAGTGTTTTTCACTTACTCAGCAAATGGTAATCAGTCCGCCATGTCTAACCCACATAAGGATTGGCTAATACAGGAGCAAACGGCTCTTGGTAAAGATATCTCAAATCCGTTTATGGCTTGCAATTTGCCTAAAATTGTATGGTGTTCAACTCACCATATCTTTAAACTAGTGAAAAGTTGGCTAGCCCGCAAGTTTATGGCTTGTGGTAAAGGCAGTGGAAAATCCATAATTGGTAATCAGCTCACCAAAGATAATATTGATAATTTATCTAAGAGTTGGCTAGTCCAGAAGGGTACGGCTTCTGGTAAAGACAAAATCAAATCCGTTGACAGCTTATGATTTGCTCAAAATCATTTGGTTATCGTTGTGCCAAAGTTTTTACTTGAACTGAAACAATTGGCTACTCCAGAAGTAATGGCTTTTGGTAAAGAGATAAAATCCATTAAATTTTCTCAAATCATTGCTAGGGACTAGCAATATCTTAGTGTGGGGGATTGATGAGTGTCTAAATACTCATCATTTTTATACTGTTAGAATGCCAAAAACATCTGAAAACACTCAGAAACACATCAAAATGATAAAAATATCACAAACAAGTGTTTTATATGTTTTAAATGCAAAAACATCAAAATCTGGTGAAAAACATACCAAGTTTGCATAATTGGCAGTTTTAGTCCCCCAAGTTATAAAAGTTGTCAAAATCAGTCCCTGGTAATTCAAAAACTTGTAAAATATCATTTTAGGTCCTTGGGATTCACAAGTTGTTTAAAATAATCCTTTGAAGATTAAAATTACAAAATTACAACTTTGGTCCCTCAAGTTTGTAAAAGTGTCAAAATTAGTCCCTAAGGTTTTAAAAAATAAGAAAATAATCAAAATAAACCTTATACTATTCATATTTGACATAAATGGTCCTTATGATAAACTTTGGAGAAAATTACAAGAAAGGTCCTTATAGTTTCTAAATTGACAGTTTTGGTCCCTGGATTTGTAAAAATGGAAATTATCAACGAAGGTCCTTGTACTAATCTTACTTGGCAGTTTTAGCCCTTGTGAAAGCTTTGGAAAATGTTCAAGTTCAAACCTTCAACTTTGGCTAAATTACACTATTAGTCCTTGTTGTTAACATAAACCAAACGGACCTTATTAATCCTATAACCCGGCTAAGCCCAATCCAACCCAAACTTGACCCGGCCCAGTTTTTAAAATCAAATAATACCGCCTACACTATTCACCTCCTTCACCACACCTGTTTAGCCAAAACCAGTGGTGGTTTTCCCTCCACCTCACCTTTACACCTCACTAACACCACTTGATTACTCTTCCCTTCCACCTCCACACAAATCCAACTCCAATTAATGCAGAAAACCCACTCCTTGAAAAAATGGCGCCAAAAGGGACAAATGTCAAAACTGGTTATCTGGCTCATTTCAACGGTTGGATTGTGATGGGATTTTCTCAGAGATGTCGACAAAGGAGATTGAAGTCAATAAATATCAAGAGGAAGCAACAGAGAAGGCAATCTAGAGTAATTTTAATTTTCATTGTCGTTTTAGTTAATTTTCTTTATCCAGTGTATTTTTAAGCTCTCAAGCACTTAATTAAGTATTCTCAGTGTATGTTGAAACTCTTTCAATAATCAATTTCAGTATTAAAGTTCTAATCTCAGTTTGTTAATTTTCAAATTTCAAAGAAATCTCAAAATGTTGAAATGTTGTTAGCAGTGGTTAGTTTGGAATTAGAAACTCATATAAGCTCCTAATAAAGCTTATCAAAGCTTTTAGATACTCTTAAAAGCAGTTTATTAGCAAAAATCAAAAATTCACAAAAATATCAAATAAATAGCTTAAAAATAAAAATCCATGGTGATTGTGATCAAGAAGCTGGAGCAAGGTAGCTTTTGGATTGCCTTGGTTTAGAGCTCTGAGGAGAGCATATAGGAATTGGTTACAGTCCTTGGTTCTTAGCTTTTACTTGGAATCTCATTTGTAAGCAGTTTGATCAATTTGGCATATCAATAGTAAAGTTGTTCTTTACCTTAAATTCCTGTTTGTTTATGCTTATTGGTCATATTTAATCACAAATAATCAACAAAATAGATAGGTTGTTCTTTTAAATCTGTATTTAGAAAAAAATCTTATCTTGACAGTTTTATTAGCATAGTTATAATTTCTCAGTTCTATGTGGTTATTGCTGTCATTTAGTGTTTCATTAGTCCTAGTAATCAATATTATAAGATCTGTTATCATGTACATGGATTGGATCAGTGAGTTGCTTTGAAAAACATCAAATCTGTCACATAAAAGGGTGTTTGGTTTCTCTTGTTAATCTGTGTTAAAGATTGTGCATACCTGTGTTTGTGGTTGTTTTGTGTCAAAATCAGTATTAATAACTCAGTACAAGCAAGAAAACCTGTTTTCATTAGTGCAAAAGTCAAACTTCCTTTTAATCCTACTTAATAAGTTAACTGTTAGTTGTTAAAGTGTCATAATCACCACAGTAGTTCATAACCTGTTAACCTAGCTTAATATCATCTCATCTTAGCTTAAATTAACATAATCAGATAGTATAAGCAGTTTAAAATTCATTTTAGTCAAACTATTTGGTTTTTAGAAAAGTCAAATGTGCCCTGTGCACAGAATTTCTAACCATTTTCATCAGCTTCTAAAGAGCTTATTAGTTGACCATTATCTGTGATTTTTAGCTCTTTGGATAGTTAACCTGGTCCTTTTCAAGCTCCAAGTTTTAAATTTCCAATTGCAGCTTATTTAATAAGCCTGCAAGTGCTTATTATTTTGTCCCATATTACTCAGCATTCACTGAGTTTTACTCAGTGATTTGTCAGATTTTGAGAAAGCTTCTCACAAGCTCATAAGAGCTTTTCATTGTCTGAGTTTTGGTATATTTGGTCTCAACCAGGTCTAATACAAGTTCCAATAATTGCTTTTTTAGTTCTAGCTTATTTTGTGTTCTGTGCATAAGCTCAAAGTAGCTTACCTAAATCTGTTTTGCTTATCAAGTTCAAACATCAAATCTGTGTTACACTTGTAATCCAGAGGTCATGGTTTGTTGTTTTTAGTTGAAATAGAGTTCTTTTAGCTTAATATAGCTTCTGTGTAGGTTTGGTGGTCTTTGGTTATCATTTGGCTTTTTCAAGTGCTTAATAATAAGCAGTTACAACTGCAGTTGCTTATTTCTCCACACAAGCCTATGTTTTTCTATTTTTCCTAGATTCAGGATATTAAAATAGACTTTTTCCTGAAATTTTCATAATTTTTTATAACTGTTTGCTATTTTTCTTAATTAAAAACAGTTTTTAGGTATTTTTAAATAGCTTTTAATACAAATAAATTATAAAAAGTCCAAAAAAATGATTTTTCAATTTTATTAGGTTAAGATAAATATAAAAGTAATAAAAAGTATTTTTCCATAATTTTCTTAGTCTAAAAAGTATTTTTTAGCATTTTAATTAGTTTTAAATAGTTTTAAATTAATAATAAATACATAATAAGTCTAAAAAATATATTTTTAGTTTTAAAATAAGTTTTATCATATTTTAGATTTTTCCAAGTTATAATTTCATTTTTCTAGGTTAATTTTGTATTTTCTTGTATTTTAGTGCAATTTAAATACTTAATAAATAGTTTTTAATTAATAATAATTAAATAAATAGTTGTAAAAATAATTTTCTTTTTCTAATAATTTTCTTTTATTATTAGGATTGTAAAAATATCATTTTCATATTTATAGGCCTTTTATTTCTTTAAAACTCACATTTTATTTTGTACGTAGACGTAATTTTATTTTAAACGTAAGTTTTAAGTTTTAGGTTTTAAACGTTCATCGACTTTAAAAATAGTGATAGCGTTTATTTAATATCTTTTATCTTTTATTTCTTTTAATTTGCATTTAAGTCGCTTTAATTTGTAAATCTTTTCTTTTAGTATAATTTTCCATCCAAAACCTTACTGATTGCTATCCTTAGTGATCATTCTACCATCTGATTAAGTGTTTTAACACCAATTCATCCTCCGTGGGACTTAACGACCCAGGAATTCCCTATATTCCTCTGATCTTAATTGCATTTGTGTTTAAGCTGTTTTAAGTCTGTTAGACTTGACTGTTTAGCACCAATCAATTACAAAGATATATTCTGAAGACAAAGACACAATCTTTCCTTGAAGATGGAGAAGCTAAAAGATAAATTCACAAAGGAACTTGAATTCAAGCAAGTAGATATCAAGTTAGGGGAGGATTGTTGGGATACAGAAAGATAAAGTACTGAAGAGTTAAAGTGCTGAAGATTAACAAAGTGCTGCAGAAAGACAAAGTACTGCAAGAAGTCAAAGTACTGCTAAGTTAAAGTCAAAGTACTGCTTATTCATTAAAGTACTGCAAAGATTAAAGTCGGTTGTAATTGATTAAAGATCGAAAGTAATGTTTATCTAGAACTTTCTAAGTATTGTTTACTTGACATACAAGGATAAGAATTGTAAACCGTCTAGGGTTATCCTTGAGCCTATAAAAGGACTCCTAGATTGGTATTAGATGTATGTGACATTATTAGAGTTTTAGAGAAGTTCGATATTATTAGATTTGTTAAAGAGTCTGCATAATAAGCAGAGTTAGAGTTATTAATTAAATCGTTCGAAGTTAAAGTTATTCTTCTTAGCTTTGTTAAGTAAATTCCGCATACTTAATAGAGTTTGCTCAGTGTTTCATTGTTAATAACTTAGGATTTATCTGAGGTTATTAAACCTTAACAAGCTATTTAAGTTAGTTTGGTTAGAGTACATCGATCCAAAACGGTGTCTGCCCTAAGTTGAATAATCTGGATGACTATTTCTTTTCACCATTTTCATTACGTTTCTTTTTAATTCTTCAAATCTTTCTTTCTCTGATTCTCATTTACTCCTTTTTTATAATTATACCTAAGGACTTCTAAATTTTAACTATTGGTGGCGTCCTTGGGTAGATCCCTCCGGCTCTGGCGTATCATAGGACAGTTATTCCTAACCTTAGTCACCTTATAACTCCATGACTAACCTATGTTGCCATAAAACAATTTTCATGAAAATCTCTCAAAGTGGTTATGAGTAAAAACATTTTGTGCCACTGTGAGAGTTTTGTATTCTGCAGAAATACTCCCCTCCACACGTGCTTAAGTGTTTTGACAGAAATCTGTACGGTGAGAGAAGAGCGCGCACTTTTTGAATCGATCAACTCAAGATAGACAATTCCCAGCGAGACACAGTTACGTTGCATAGTTAAAGAGTTACATTGTCAGCTTTTAACTGACAACTAGCTCTAGTAACTACCTTAAAGGTGTGAACAAACCTTGAAAGGTTGTCAAACCCGTCAAAGTTCATGTCTACCAAGAGTTTCTCGAATAGGTACAATCTACTTGGATAAGTATTGAAAGATAAATCATTTTGACGTATGACAGTTCAGATCTCGTCAATTCATTGGTTAAGTTTTTATCACGACGATTCAATCACAATTATCACAACATATTAGTATCACACAATTTTTCTCTCCCTCGAAAATGGCATATAAATGTTATTTTTGTTTGATATCGACTATGTCCATTTCGAGTTTTGTGGGAAGATTTCCACGAAGAATCATTTGTGAACAAAGGTTTTAAGCAAGGACTCCCCCTCAAGAAGTAATACTAACTTTTGAGGTTTTGAAAAACATAAGGAAAAGTACTTGTTCTTTTGAGCAAAACTTTAAAAAATGAAAGTTTTGATAAGTTTTAAGTTTTGATAAGTTTTACTCAAAAGTAAGAAGCTTTCGCTCTTTTTATAGGATTGTGGCACTAATGCGTACCACAGGGTCCTTTCATTACAAGTACGGGTTGTACACTATTATGTGTGCACAAGCCATTTAGGGAAATGATGTAATAAGTATGAGACAAATTAACTTTCCCCCAATTGATGAAGTTTCTGAACCAGCTCCCCCTAAACTGACAACCATCTTCAGCAGATTCAAAACTTTGATGTAGTCGACATTTCTTCTAACTTTTGAATTTTTCAGTATGCAGCAGAATTTGTAGATGAGCAGAAAACCACACCGTTCGAGAGAAACATGCCAGAAATCAATAAGATCTTCTCACGTATGTAGGCGCATCACACCAAACAAAAAATGGAGGATGAAATGAAGCAACTTCCCCCTGATTGTTATGGTCTATCAGAATAATAATCACCTGTGAATATGCAATTACTCGATAAAATGACCGTGTGTGCTGCGTCATAACGTCATATTTGGGTAACTTCACACATGATAACCCATGAAAGTTGAGATGATAACACTGAATTAAGACGTTTGAGCCACATATCGTCTCATTTCTTCCCCCTAATTAAAGAAATTCAAGAAAGGAGAGGGTTTTCGCAAAAAACATCAAAGAAGCATGTGGAAAAACAAGGAAGCAGTGACCACCTACACTCTCTCCCCCCTCGATGTTTTCAATGAATCAGAATCATACTCCACGTATGTTGATGATGAATTGAAGACAGCGAAATCATGTATGTCCAATTAATTGAACAGGTATGAAGAACCATAAATATCTCGTGAGAATCAATTGCTGATAAAACTTCTCAACTCATTCATTATGTTGATCATCAGATGTGTCATTACTATTGGAAATAGTTTGATCTTCTGTTATCAGAGATTCGATTGAAGGTGCATCTCCAGCAACAACTGTTGTTGTAGATTCAGGGTGTATCTAGAATTAGAATATGATCAGGTTGTGAAGCGGAAACATTAGATACATCTGAAGCACGACTTTCAAAAGAATCTCCAAACAGTTGAGCAAATAAAGTTTCCAATTCTTGAAGATTAAGTATAATGATGGTGTAACTGATGGATCATTATATTTTTGACGGTGAGAAACGGGTCCTAAGCAGTTGTACTTGTTGTTGTACCTGTATAGAAAGAAGAAGGGGACAAGATAGAAGAAAACCATTTAAGGTTAGATCTCAGGGATGTTGAAACTTCTTTTGGAAAAAGTCTTTGTCCTATATTGATCAACCTATTAGGTTTTTGAAATTTTTCAACGGTTTTATTTCTAACTGTTTGTTGAGTACACTTAGGTTTTGTTTTGCCACTACTAGCATTGTGATGTAATACACTAGAAGGCATCAAAATAGGTCGTGAACATAAGATTCCATCATTTTGGAGTAGCGCCCTTTTTCTAGCCTTTTCTAGATTATAGTTCTTGTACGCGTCATTTGAATCATATGAATTTTTAATTTTAATTCTCGGTTTAGACATAGTGTTAGAACTAATCCTAGATGGGCTAGGTGCAACAACTTGTTGAGATTTAACAAAAATAGGTTTAATAGAAACAAGTTTAATAGATGCAGAAGCATTTTTCTGAGGCCAAGAATGTGGAGTGACTGGTTTTGACAAATGATTATTCTCAACAACTTGGGAGGGAAACCGTGGTTTTGAAGATTTTGAACGTTCAGATTTAAATGCAGTTGGTTGTCTAACTACTGATTGTTTTCTGAAAGGTTTCCCCAAGATTGTTGGTTTGCAAAATTTGTTTCCACGCCCTTCTCAGTTAATCTTCTTAATTTGTTTTGTAAAGCAACATGTGCAAGCCCCTTTGCTTGAATTTGAGCCTTTAAATGCTCATTTTCTTTTACTAATGTATCCACACGATTACTTTGTTCATTCAAAGTTTTACAATTTGGCTCAGAATTTAAAAAATTATTTTTCATTTTGAGTTCAAGAGAGATGTAATGAGCCTCTAGTTTTGAAAAATCTTTTTGAAACTGAGCAATGGTCTTTTTTAGAAGAATGTTCCAGATTCAAGAGTTTGGTTTGATGTTTCAGAAGGAAGACAGTTATTTGGACAATATACAACACACTGGTCAACCTCTCCTTCATTTCTGAGTTCAGATTGCTCAATTTGTTGTATCACATTTGCAGGCATAATATGATCAACAGTAGATTGTACCTCAACCATTTGTTCTGTGTCTTTGTCATAGGTGGGTACGATATCTTCGTCAACCATTTGTTCTTTGTCAAAGTTGGGCTCTGTGTCATAGTTGGGTATGATGTCTGTACAGTTATCATCAATATCGTCCCCTGATATGCTGTTGTCATCCTGCTTTTCTGATTCTGTCCCACTGCTTATTATGACAGCCAAATTAGCATCCAATACTTTAGCCATATTAACTTCCTCTTCTTGAATATGAAACTTCTGTTCATTTACTCTATTGGCATGTACTTTTCTGTGAAGTATTCTTTCAGCGATTGTTTTCTCAATAGCTTCCATGTGTTGGAGCAATATATCTTTGAAATTTTGAGTCTGCCTTTGAGTGAACGCTAAGAAATACTTTGATGGATCTAAACACACCTTGTGTTAGTGATATTTTGAATTATATTTCTAAGCACGCGGAATATACTTAGTAATACTTAGAAGATGGATTGTATGATGTAGTGTAACTGAACAGTTTAACACAAAGCTCCAATATTATTAAGAAATAATACGAGTGATCTTTTTTGTATCTCTAGGGTTACACCTTGAAGCTTACGTGAGTATTTCGTACTCTAAACAATGACCTAGGATCTCCTTTTATAGCACAAGGAGTCCTTTCCAAGATAAGTATAATACTAACAATATAGAATATACACAAGATCTTTTCTATACTTATCAATACACCGATACATAACAATTATCCTAATAGCAGTGGTAATAATGTATTGGCAGTGGTAATGAGTTTCCACTACTAGTGTAATCTTTAGCAGTTTTTTCCACAGCTTATCAGTGGTAACTATTAGCTTTATTCCCAACAATCCTCCCCTAAACTTATGATTTCTCTACAAATCAATAAGTTTCTTCAATCTGCATCTTCTGTAAGGATTTGGGGAATTCTTTCAAACACTTCACTTTCTCCTTAACTCCTGAATAGCTCTTGAATTTTGATCTTGAAGCCTAAGTAACAATGCTCTGACCTTCTCATTCTCTTCATGAACTCTTATTGTTGTACACAACATCACAGTGAGAGTTCCAGCTCTGAGTGGGTATTCTTTCTCAGAAAACATGAATGCGTCCACTTCATCTGATGTAGAAACATGATAAAATTCACATGAATCATAATAAAACCATTTAGTACCATGACATGAACATGAGAATTTCCATAAATCATCATTTGTATCTGGTTCATAGAGCCTTCTTAGATTAACCCATAACTGCATTTCCTTCATATCTTTGAGATTTTCAGCATCAAACCTTTCTTGAACCAATCTCTACAAAGTATCCAGATCATGTCTGTCACATGCTTTGATGAGTTATTCAAATTGAATGAATGATGAAGTTTCACCACCTAGCCTTGTAATCTTCCATGTTGGAGCAAAATTGCTAGCAGTAAACACTTCCTAATCAATAATCGGATGTCTGACTTGCAGTGGTTCAGTATAAAAATCTTCTTCTTCAATCAATATCATTCCAGTCAGCTGTTCTTCAGTGAATTTCTCAGTTTGAACTTCTTCTTCTTTAGAAAGTTTTGTCTTCTTAAATATCTGAGATTCACTATCTTTGGCCTTTCTCTTCAGATGGATTCTTAGCATAAGGCTTACGTGTAAACTTAGGTTAGGGACTTATGCATAAGGTTTACTCGTAGGAGTAAGCCTTAGGCTTAGAAGTCCAAGTTTACGCATATCCTTCAAAGGATACGCGTAGTCTATTGTAGAACCTTATGCGTATGCGTTACGTGTAAGATTTCTCTTATGCATAACATCTACGCATAAGGTGATCCTTAAGTGTAGATTCCATTTAACCTTCATTCTGAAATTTGTACATGTAGAAGCCTGAATAGATCAATCATAACACACATATTAAAATGTTATTTCAATCACTTTCAACATCACATGGTATCACAAGTTAAAACCAGTTATGCGTAAGATAGGTTTAGGGTTAGACTTAAAACCCTAAGAATTCAAATCCTACTCGTAAACAATTTAACCATGGAAATTCAACCAAATGATTTCTGGGGTGTCTTAGAAGCTATATGAGTTGTTTACAACAAGTTTTAACATCAAATTCACCATGAGTCAAGAATACCCAATTCAACGCGTTCATAAACCCTAAAGTTTTATTTCTCAAATTTGATGTTTCTAGGCATGATTCAATGGTGAAAATGATAAATTAAACATGTAACAAGCATTTTCCAAGCATCCAATTGTACAGAAACACTCACAATTGAAAACCCCCAAATCCACGCATAAACCCTAAATTTGAAAAATGGTTAAATACAGTTTCTGGGTTGGATTTGTTGTTGGAAATAGTTTTAGGTTGATTATCCAATCTTATGTTCATACGCGTATGCTTATGAACACAAAATTACTCATATCTCAAAATCTAACCGTTAGAATCGTTTAAGATGAAAAACATATGTTTGAAATGATGCTAAGAAACGATTTTCACTTACAAATTTTGAATATGAAGCACGGATATGAGATTTAATCTTAGGCATGGATTATGTTAGTTGGAAGTAATAAATATGTGAAGTAAATGTGAAATTGATATTAGGTGGAGATTTTGTTAAAAATTATTTTTCACTTTTGACAATAATAGCCCCTCCACCTTAACCATTTTCAATCACGACACATAACTTCCATTTTGGTTAAGCAAAACGTGATTATTTTGGAAAGAAACTTGACGACACTCCCCCTCGACTTTAGAAATAGATAAATTTTAAAAATTTGAGTCCGAGGAGAGTGTGAAACAAGAAACGTAACCACAATTTTCAAAGAAACAACCAAATGAGGTAGCATGCAAGTACAAGGTTTTATGAGACTGAAAAATATTTACATTCTCCCCCTCAAAACTTGTTAGGGAAAAATAATGAAAGTTTTGATAGAACAAAGTGTTGACGGATGATTTGCACTTGCAATGTTTGAAAGAATTTAGATAGAAGAATATTTTTGTTTTTTTATCAGATTCTATATTTTTATATTTTTGTTTTTGAAAAGTTTATTTACAAAAGAGGTTTTGGTGTTTGACTAGTTTTAAGATTGTGTTAAAAGTTCGTCCAGTTCCTCTGGAGTCAAACACCTCATACCAATCCAGTGGATCAAATCAGTAAACCTAGCACGAGCTAAGGATTTGGTGAGAAGATCCGCCAGTTGGTTTTCAGTACCCACAAAATATAATTCAGCAGTACCCTTTTCCACATGCTCCTTTATGAAATGATATCAAAGATCGATGTGCTTAGACTTCGAATGTTAAACGATGTTGCACGAGATCGCAATAGCACTTCGATTGTCACAGTACACCGGGATTCTTTCAAATATGTAACCATAGTTCTTGAGTTGTGTTCTCACCCAAATGACTTAAGCACAACACAGAGACATGGCTACATATTCTGCTTCTGTTGAGCACAGCGATGTACTGTCTTGTTTCTTCGATTGCCATGACACCAATTTATGACCAAGGAATTGCAAACCACCTGAAGTACTTTTTCGAGAATATAAGCATCCTGCATGATCAGCGTCCGAAAATGCTATTAGTTCAAAACCAGAATCCTTCGGATACCAGAGCCCCAAATTAATGGTTGCCTTGATGTATCAGAGGATTCGTTTAGCCTCAGAGAGGTGTGTCTCAGTTGGTCGCGACTGATAACGGGAGCAAAGATATGCATCAAATAAAATGTCAAGTCTACTGGCTGTAAGATACATAAGAGACCCAATAATACTTCGGTATTTGGTAGGGTCAACCAATTTCCCATGCAAGTCAGCGTCCAGTTTTTTGGTATGTGCCATTGGTGTGGCATAGGTATCACAGCTTTGCATTCCATGTTTGTTTAAAATTTCAAGAGCATATTCGGACTGACTTAGAAATACCACGGGGTTATTGATGAACTTGTAGTCATAAGAAGAACGTAAGTTCACCCATCATGGACATTTCAAAATGTGTTTTCATAAGTTTTCAAAAAGCGTTTGAGTACTTTTTATGGGTTGACCCAAAAATGATGTCATCCACATAAATTTGAACGATTAAAATGTGTGCCCCGTGATATTGTATAAACAGTGTTAGGTCGACCGATCCTTTGACAAAATTATGGGATAGAAGAAAGGATGATAACTCATCATACCACACCCGAGGGGCATGTTTGAGACTGTAGAGAGCCTTGTTTAGTTTGTAGATGTGATTAGGGAAAACAAAACCTTCAGGCTGACTAACATAGACCGATTCTTTCAGTTTACCATTCAGAATTTGACATCCATCTGATAGACCGTTATGTTCATATGAGCCGCGAATGCTAGAAAAATCCGTACAACCTCAAGTATAGCAAACGGTGCGAATGATTCCTCGAAGTCAATCCCTTCTTCTTGTCTATAACCTTAACCACCAAACGTAACTTATTTCTGATAACCATACCTTCAGCATCCAACTTGTTTTTCCAAATCCATTTCAGACCAATAACATAGACCACTGTTGGTTTGCAACCAATTCCCATACTTCAAGAGGTTTAAACTGATTAAGTTCTTCTTGCATGGATTCAATTTAGTTGTCATAAGTCATTGTTTCTTTAATATTTTT
This sequence comes from Chrysanthemum seticuspe, assembly GCA_019973895.1. Lineage (NCBI taxonomy): Eukaryota > Viridiplantae > Streptophyta > Magnoliopsida > Asterales > Asteraceae > Chrysanthemum > Chrysanthemum seticuspe. The sequence continues at coordinate 320,239,970 of BPTQ01000001.1, read as the reverse complement.
GGGTTCAGATTGGCAAACGGTAAGTGCATAAATGCGTTGTTCACCGTCAGTCTAAAGGCGTTGTCTAGTTACGACCGGTTGATTCGGGTTTCCAATAATGTTCACAAGAGGATGGTCTTTAGTTGAACGATGTGTGGAGGGTTGATGTTGATATACATTATGCAGATTATGTGGATTCAAATGACTTGTAGATGATTCCGCAACATCAGAAGTTGCAGTTTCATTAGCGAAAGGTTTAAAGAACGCATTCGGATCATAATCTGTGGGTGTGAGTACATCTTGATTCATAAGATCATCAGCTGGTTCAGCGTCATTGGATGCGGTTTATTCGGCTATTGTTGTAGAACCAATTGGAGGTGCTTCTTCAACAATTGTTGTTGTTTCAGGCATATCAGGGATTGGAGTATTATCAGGTTGAGCAGTGGAAACATTTGATACATCTGGAGCACGTTGATCAATATCATCACTAAATAGAGGAGCAAATAGCTGTTCAATTTAATGACGAGTAAGTTGTAAGCTTGGTTCAGCTGATGATGGGGTTTGGGGAAAGTTTAGTCGGTTATGTCCGGGTTCAAAGCTGTTTTGCTCAGAAGCCGTTTCTGTAAGCTCATCGAAATTAGCGTGAATTGTTTCCATAATCTCCCTTGTACGACGATTTCAAATCCGGTATCCTTTAGAATTTTCATAGTATCCAAAGAAGACTCCGATGTCAACTTTAGCCTTGAGCTTTCCAAAATCATCACAATCATTATTCAGGTAACATAGAGACCCAAATACATGAAAGTGTTTGAGATTCAGTTTGCGGTTATGGATAAGCTCATAAGGTGTTTTATTGTGGCGTTTGGTTATCATAGAACGGTTCTGAGTATAGCATGCAGTTGACACGGCTTCAGCCCACAAGTAATCTGGAAGTTTTGCATTTATCAACATCGTTCTTGTAGGTTCCACTAACGTACGGTTTCATCTTTCAACAACTCCATTTTGTTCTGGTGTTCGTGTAATTGATTTTTAATGCTCAATTCCAATTTTCTCATTGTATTCACAGAGAGTTTGATTAACAAATTCTGTTCCTTTTTCTGTTTTGATCTGTCTGATTGTGTTCCAGAGCTGAACTTGAATTTTCGTGAGAAAGGTGATGATCATCTGTGAAGCTTGATCTTTACTTCGAAGAAAATAAACCCAAGTCCATCTTGAGTAGTCACCGACAATTACAAGAATGTAGCATTTGGCATTGATCGTCTACACACGCATCGTGTCACACACCCAAATTACCTGTTTTGCAGCGGAATAGAATTCCAGGGGGATGACTGTCATAGCACCACAATCACAGTTATATTGAACGACCTAAAGTGTCATTTGGAAAGCACATCGTTTGATATAATAGAGCATTCAGAGTTACAAAAGATAGGTCCCAAAAAGGTAGTCAACATTTGCGGAAATAAGTTTGTTACAATTGAAACGATGTTTTAAAGTGCATAAAATCCATGTGACACACATCGTCACCGCGACTCTATGATAAGTCCTTATGCATGCCATGATGAATATACCTTAGATACCTGAAAATACATTGCTAAAAGTGTCAACACAAAGGTTGAGTGAGTTCATAGAGTTTATGTAAATGTTTTATACGACCGCCACAAGTATAAGTTATGTATGACAAATATGTCACATAAAAATGATACAATTGCTATAAGCACATGACACCTAAGCTTGACTGATTATGATGTTCGCCCCAACAGAGTGTTTTGCCAAACAACTCAAATAATGATAATGAAATGAAATGCATCCGTTTGACCAGTTGGGACCACCAACCCGAATGGAGGAGTCACCCTCAATAGATCTATCCACTCACCCTGGCTTCTTCCAGAATTAACGGTTCATGATTATGAAATGGAGACATTCAATTGGCAATGAGGTAACTTAAGCAATGTAAAAGAATTTGAATATACTTGGGCTTGTAATAAAATAACGATGTGCAGTGTATTCTCCCCCGTAGGTTTGAAATAATGTATAAACTTGTAAAACGGGGCTATGAAAACTCACTTGGTACAATGATGCGATGGCAAAAGTGAGTATACTCAAATGAAGCGCAAATCTCTAACCGTGGCCAATTATGAATGATATGATCTATAATAAGTTATGATGTAATGTTATGCATGCAACTCGTATGATATCTATACCACTTGTGAATTTTTGAAAATAAAGTTTATCGTCGAAAAATAATCTTATAACGTCTTGACAATTTATAAATTACTTTACAAGTATTTTAGTTGAAATGATATCCTACGATAATCATTTAATGATTTATTATGAAATTATAGTTTTTCGTCGAAAAATAATATAATTTGACAATTCATGAAAGTGACTAAATGGCCTCGAAAAGCTAGACTTAAAATAGTGAATATCGAGTGTTAGAAAACAAACTCAACGGTTTTGGAAAGCTTGTAGCATTAACTCAAAGTCTTAGCTTTTAAATTTTTATCATAGAGGTCTCGATCATGGAGAAAAACATAGGTAAAGTAGGGTACTTGTACCAAAAATATAGTTTAAGGGTAGTTTTCGGCAAAGTTTGAGTGACCGTATTTTATTCGTTACAACTCCGTTTGACGAACGGTTGAACGTTTTGGAAAATAGGCTAGGCGAACTTACTTTTACCAGAAGACATCGTTTAATAAAAACTATTCCATCGATGTTAAAAATGACTCCCAACATGGTCCTTAGCGGCAACTAGTTTTTGGCTATTAGAAAATATATTAGTGTTTTATACTTGTAATAAAGGTTACGACAACCTTGTTTAAAATGTGAATAACTTAGTCGTTATAAGTCTGTTTTCTACGTTTTATATGTTCTTAACTTCGTGTTAAAGTATACTAATATATTTTTGATAAATCGACTCATTTAGATAACGCTTAAGACTCATTTTTAACCTTTAAAAATCTGGACATCATGCTGAATTTTCCGGAAAATATAGTTTTCGTCGTTAAACTTGAAAATAGCATAACTTCTTCGTTATAACTCCGTTTTAACCCGTTCAAGCGACCACATTTTTGTTTTAAAGTGTATTTTATGAATATCTAGCCCAAAATATTTTACAAATTTTCGAAATTTCCAGAATTAGCAAAAGTGATCAGACCCTTATTTATAGTTGTCGAAATGGATTTTTCTCTCGTAATACTTATTCTAACCAATTCAAATCAATGCCAAAGCTATTCTAAACCTACCATACACCTTCTTAGGGTGTCATGGGTTCCTAGACATCATCAAAAATGGTATGTTTCAAGGGATAATTATAGGATGATATATATTCATTATAAGTGCTTAAAAACAAATAAAAGTGGTATAGATTCACATGTAACTTGCATGTTTTCTTGCAAAAATGATGAAATAACATAAATATGAATATGAAATAGTTATGAAGATCATGAAATGCTTAGTTGAATGATGAAGGGATTTTTGAGCAATAGCATACTTAATAATCTTGAGGTTTTTATTTCAAACCCTAAACTAGATCACTAAAATGACTAAATAAACACTTGAGCTTGGAAAAATTATGGCTTCTCCTTCTTCTTCTTGCTATGGCCGATCACCACAAAGGACCATGGAGAGATTTTCTTTTGTTTTCACCTTTAAATGTGTGATATCTATGTGTTTTAAATAATTGGTAATCTTGTATATAATAAATATCTTAGAAAAAATACATATGTGTACATTTAGGTGTTAAAGTGAATTATTGAAATGATGAATCATAGGAGGAGTGTCGGCAAGAAGGATTTGGAAAGGGACATGATGTATTTTGTTGATTCATTATTTTTTTAAAGTTAAGTAATCTATATAGTTTGTACATTTAATTAGATATTAAGTGTAGCGTTAACTAAAAGTAGATTTTAACGGAACAAAATAAAATATATCGAAGTCGTAAAAATTATAAAAATACATTTCTCGCAAGAATTGAGTGAATAAATAATTATCGAGTAGTATTTACGAAAACCGTCGTAATTATATAAATATAATAATTTATATACAAAATAAATTTAAAACACCGGGTAAACTAATATTATAATTTTTATAATCTTAAAATGAGTATAAAAATATTTCAGAATATTTTTTGGATGTGTCGGATCAAATGTTCAAAATAAATGATTACGCGATAGCGTTTATTTAATAGGAAGTATACGTTTAATGAAAAATGCAAAACCATGCATGAATTAATATGATGATGATGTTGCTAATGATATGTAGACTAAATCTCGTCTATATGAAATGTCCTCAATGATTGCTCATGAATTCGCAGCTAAACCATTAAGGTTACGCGAATTTGATACTCGTAAACCTAGTTTACGATAAATGATGAATAGTGAATCATGAATAGTGATTTTATCCGGGGAATGAATAGTGTTTTGTGAATAGTAAAATTTTGAAATACGTTCTCAGAATATCAAATCGACTCTGAAAACGATGAATTGTTAAATGATGAATAGTAACTGATGAATAGTAAATTCCCGAGATAAATAGTAAATTTAAGAAATGACCTGAAAGTACGAGGTGTCACATTCTCCCATCCAAAAAGGAATTCAGTCCATGTTGTGTCCTACGGTGCTGTCGGTAAAAAGGTGGGGATATTTGAGTCGCATAGGGTCTTCCCGCGTTTTTCTGAATAGTACCACACCTTTCCAAGGCGAGACTTTCAACACAACTCTGTTGCCAACTTGAAATTCTAATGTTTTGCAACTTATGAAACATATTTCCAATATTGTTTTTCATATATCAACGTAGCTTTTCTATCAATTTGTTGTTGCTTGTAACTGATTCTTGATCTGTACGACTCCTTTGTTGTTTCATGAATAAGTTATGGATTAGTGAGTTGGACTTTCCTGATTTTGACCAGTGAATAAGTGATTGACACCTCAACCATAGAGTGCCTCAATTGGTGTAGTCAATATGTTCATGTGCTAACTGTTGTTGTATGGGAACTTGTTCGATGAAGTATGATTTGCCTAATCATTTCTAGAAAATCACACATGCCTTGAGTATATCTTCTAATGTTTGAATTGTTCTCTCGCTCTGACCATTGAGCTGAGGATAATAGGCGGTACTCATGTCCTAGTAGGTTCCATTGGAATCTTGAAATGATTGTCAGAATTCTAAGGTGAATCGAATAGCTTATAATAGGTAAAACTGAAATTGATACCACGTATCTCGTGCCAAATTTCAAAATGTTAAGTCTGTCGAAAAAGGACCTTATTGAAAAAAATAGATTATAGGCAACAATTGTGATTCCTCGAGTTTCTAGTTCTAGAGAATGTCATTACTTGAGTCTTACTTGCCTAAGGTGCTTAGTCTCCATTACTACAATGTTTATTGTTTGATGGTGTCTCTCCTAATTTCTCTTATCAAAATATTTCCATGCTATATGTTGTAAAGTCAGAAAACCTTAAATATTTAAGTGATGTGGCGTAGTGGTTGATTTTCAATATTTGTCTCGATATTGAGTGCTTCTAAAATATTTCATCACTTAGATTGTTATCATGCTAGCAAGAAAATAGATATCACCTCATACTATGTCGAACAATGTTTGTTCTAATTTAACTAGTAGATGGAGAGTCATTGATTGTCCGATATGTTCAAACCTGTTGCATCTCTTGATATAGAAGTGAGGTTACTTGGAATTTCTAGAGAACAAAATGCCTTATTGGAAGTTTATATCGATAACCTTAATTTAACCAAAATTTTCCTTTAAAGGAAACTCATTGAAGGGAAGTTCACATATTGTTGGGGCCATGTTTAATGGAATGTTCTGCAGTCTCAGTTAGAAGACTTGGTTTATCCCTATAGTGTTGCTTAGTGTGTATTCGCTTCGTACTAAATCTTGTAACTCGGTCCAGCTGATGCTTTTGAAATGATATAATTTGGCTTCTAGTCCAAAATAGTGGTTCGGAATGTCTCGCGATGTCTTAAGATTTTTATTGAGTTTTGAATCATCTTACTACATACTTCTAGTACTTGTTGGAAATTCTGAAATCCTTTCATTTTTTTCTTGTATCGAGGAATCCTCCTCATATATGGTATAGAAAGCCTTTCCTAAAAAGTCACTGGTAAAAATTTCAACTTATTGGTTGAGTGAGTGATGAATGGCGTAGGTATCTATAGAGTGTTAACAAAAGAGATGTTTATGCACCATTTATCTAATTACAAAGCTTTGCTTTTGAGTAAAGATTGTTTTAGGAAGTTTGAAAAGATGCTTGTTTATTTCATGACATAATCTTTCCTGAATTATACATAGGTGATCAGGCTTTGTATAATTGAGGACAAATGATGTGATGCTTGGTTTTGTTAAAATGGTATTATGTTTCTCCAAAGTTTTAGATGGTATTCAACGTTTTGTTTTGAAAAATAATAGCTCAAGCAATTTCTCACAGTAACATGAAAATCATTTCGCGTAATGATAGTAAATAGTTGATAGAATGTCTGAAAGTCACTTTATAGGGTGGTAACAAAACAAATTGTTTTAGAACTATGTGAAACAATTTTTCCTAAGATGGTAGTAACTTAGCTTGAAATATGATTTGTCGAATGGGTTGTAGGATACATGGGAGAACCTCATTGAATGGTAATAGTCTCCTAATTAGTCAGGAATAAAGTTGGCCTAATCCCTAGTAAGATAACGATATATTGTTTTGAAATGATTGGAAACTGGGCAATTGGAATAGAGAATGAAATAAACAAAGGTTGTGATTATCGTGGAGATAATAAAGGTTAAGGATTACATTTAGATAGAAAGGTACTTATTATCTGTTCCTGTTGATGGTCTAATCATGCCTCAAGTGTAGGAGCAGTAGGCTGTCTAGCAGCGACAGCTTTGAAACTCTCACCGTCCTCAAACCTATAAGATGGTGTAGTGTCTATAGTCTTAGTGATAGATGGTAATGGTGTGCCAAATCATGCACGCTTCCCAAGCTGCAAGTTAGATGTATGAGTAGTGTCCATAAGATGTGATGGCACGGATGGTGCTCTAGATGATAATGATGATGATGGAAATCCTAGTGGTAAGTTAGGAGATGATGGTGAATGAGATACTACTCTCTTTCATGTTGTCTCGCGACGTTTCAGAGGTAAAGCTAGAGTATGCACTATTGAACGACTAATAGTGGTATAAGTAACTGATGGTGGTTGTAGTACATGAGTAGCAGGTGATCTAAGAATGAGGGTAATAGAATGTACTCTCTTCCTTGCAGTAAACATCCTAATAGGTCCATTAGGACTAAGCCTATAAGTCCTACCAAATGGTATAATCTGTCCTGACAGAATGATAGAAACTGTCCTGATCCTACGGTAAATCAATGGTGATCGTGATGGTGTAGGTGCAACTTCGCCCTTCTCAAAGTGTTCAGTCTCCACATCAAATAATATGTGTGGTAAGTCTGGTGTAGAGTCAACTGATGTTAAAATTGTGATAGGGAATGACAGGGCATTCTCCACGTCAAAGTCTGATGTGAGTATGATGGGATGGGTATCTGAAGGCATTAATGTGACAATCGATTTGAAATGAAAGTAAATAACACGCAAAATGTGCGTATAAAACCGCATGTATAATGAATATGCACTTATGATAAAATGATGAGATGCGATGATGATGTAGTTATAGTCTAGGGTCAATGATGCAACCTAGTTCTCTATAACCGAAGCTCTGATGCCAATCTGTCACACCCCCAAATTAGCTGTTTTGCAGCGGAATGGAATTCCTGAGGGATGACTGTCATAACGCCACAATCACAGTTATATTGAACGACCTAAAGTGTCGTTTGAAAAGCACATCGTTTGATATAATAAAGCATTTAGAGTTACAAAAGATAGGTCCCAAAAAGGTAGTCAACATTTGCGGAAATAAGTTTGTTACAATTGAAACGATGTTTTAAAGTGCATAAAATCCATGTGAGACGCGTCGTCACCGCGACTCTATGATAAGTCCTTATGCATGCCATGATGAATATGCCTTAGATACCTGAAAATACAATTCTAAAAGTGTCAACACAAAGGTTGAGTGAGTTCATAGAGTTTATGTAAATGTTTTATACGACCGCCACAAGTATAAGTTATGTATGACAAATATGTCACATAAAAATGATACAATTGCTATAAGCACATGACACCGAAGCTTGAATAATTATGATGTTGGCCCCAACAGAGTGTTTTGCCAAACAACTCAAATAATGATAATGAAACGAAATGCATCCGTTTGACCAGTTGGGACCACCAACCCGGATGGAGAAGTCACCCTCAATAGATCTATCCACTCACCCTGGCTTCTTCCGGAATTAACGGTTCATGATTATGAAATGGGGACATTCAATTGGCAATGAGGTAACTTAAGCAATGTAAAAGAATTTGAATATACTTGGGCTCGTAATAAAATGATGTGCAATGTATTCTCCCTCGTAGGTTTGAAATAATGTATAAACTTGTAAAACGGGGCTATGAAAACTCACTTGGTACAATGATGCGATGGCAAAAGCGAGTACACTGAAATGAAGCGCAAATCTCTAACCATGGCCTATTATGAATGATATGATCTATAATAAGTTATGATGTAAAGTTGTGCATGCAACTCGTATGATATCTATACCACTTGTGAATTTTTGAAAATAAAGTTTATCGTCGAAAAATAATCTTATAACGTCTTGACAATTTATAAATTACTTTACAAGTATTTTCGTTGAAATGATATCCTACGTTAATCATTTAATGATTTATTATGAAATTATAGTTTTTCGTCACAAAATAATATAATTTGACAATTCATGAAAGTGACTAAATGGCCTCGAAAAGCTAGTCGTAAAATAGTGAATATCGAGTGTTAAAAAACAAACTCAACGGTTTTGGAAAGCTTGTAGCATTAACTCAGAGTCTTAGCTTTAAAATTTTTATCATAGAGGTCTCGATCATGGAGACAAACATAGGTAAAGTAGGGTACTTGTACCAAAAATATAGTTTAAGGGTAGTTTTCGGCAAAGTTTGAGTGACCGTATTTTATTTGTTACAACTCCGTTTGACGAATGGTTGAACGTTTTGGAAAATAGGCTAGGCGAACTTACTTTTACTAGAAGACATCATTTTATTAAAAGTACTCCATCGATGTTAAAAATGACTCCGAACATGGTCCTTAGCGGCAACTAGTTTTTGGCTATTAGAAAATATATTAGTGGTCGGCTGCCTTAGCGCAGTTGGCATTTGCAATGAAGATAAGAGCCCCTTAGACCAAGCCGCTGGGGGTTCGAATTTGAGCAAGGTCGGGGTTTTCATCCGGGCGTTACTCCAGCAAGGAAACTTGTGTGGAGGCGATACGGTTTCCTCGCGACACCGTTAAGCCATACATTGTACCAGCGTGGACCCGGTTAAGACAACATAGTCTGGTCGATGTGGTGGTTAGGGCCCCTTGATTAGAGAGGTGGTAAAACCTAAGTTGGAAAGTTACCTGTCAAAATATATATATATATATATATATATATATATATATATATATATATATATATATATATATATATATATATATTAGTGTTTTATACTTGTAATAAAAGTTACGACAACCTTGTTTAAAATGTGAATAACTTAGTCGTTATAAGTCCGTTTTCTACGTTTTATATGTCCTTAGCTTCGTGTTAAAGTATACTAATATATTTTTGATAAATTGACTCATTTAGATAACGCTTAAGACTCATTTTTAACACTAAAAAATCTGGACAGCATGCTGAATTTTCCGGAAAATATAGTTTTCGTCGTTAAACTTGAAAATAGCATAACTTCTTCGTTATAACTCCGTTTTAACCCGTTCAAGACCCCACGTTTTTGTTTTAAAAACTGTCGAAATTTCCAAAACTAGCAAAAATGGTCAGACCCTTATTTATAGTTGTTGAAATGGATTTTTCTCTCGTAATACTTATTCTAACCACTTCAAATCAACGCCAAAGCTATTCTAAATCTACCATACACCTTCTTAGGGTGTCATGGGTTCCTAGACATCATCAAAAATGGTATGTTTCAAGGGATAATTATAGGATGATATATATTCATTATAAGTGCTTAAAAACAAATAAAAGTGGTATAGATTCACATGTAACTTGCATGTTTTCTTGCAAAAATGATGAAATAACATAAATATGAATATGAAAGAGTTATGAAGATCATGAAATACTTACTTGAATGATGAATGGATTTTTGAGCTATAGCATACTTAATAATCTTGAGGTTTTTATTTCAAAACCTAAACTAGATCACAAAAAGGACTAAATAAACACTTGAGCTCGGAAAAAATTATGGTTTCTCCTTCTTCTTCTTGCTATGGCCGATCACCACAAGGACCATGGAGAGATTTTCTTTTGGTTTTCACCTTTAAATGTGTGATATCTAAGTGTTTTAAATAATTGGTAATCTTGTATATAGTAAATATCTTAGACAAAATACATATGTGTACATTTAGGTGTTAAAGTGAATTATTGAAATGATGAATCATAGGAGGAGTGTCGGCAAGAAGGATTTGGAAAGGGACATGATGTATTTTGTTGATTCATTATTTTTTTAAAGTTAAGTAATCTATATAGTTTGTACATATAATTAGATATTAAGTGTAGCGTTAACTAAAATTTGATTTTAACAGAACAAAATAAAATATATCGAAGTCGTAAAAATTATAAAAATACATTTCTCGCAAGAATTGAGTGAATAAATAATTATCGAGTAGTATTTACGAAAACCGTCATAATTATATAAATATAACAATTTATATACAAAATAAATTTAAAACATCGGGTAAACTAATATTATAATTTTTATAATCTCAAATTGAGTATAAAAATATTTCAGAATAATTTTTGGAAGTGTCGGATCAAATGTTCAAAATAAATGATTACGCGATAGCGTTTATTTAATAGGAAGTATACGTTTAATGAAAAATGCAAAACCATGCATGAAGTAATATGATGATGATGTTGCTAATGATATGTAGACTAAATCTAGTCTATATGAAATGTCCTCGATGATTGTTCACGAATTTGCAGCTAACAATTAAGGTTACGCGAATTTGATACTCGTAAACCTTGTTTACGATAAATGATGAATAGTGAATCATGAATAGTGATTTTCTCTAGGAATGAATAGTGTTTCGTGAATAGTAAAATTTTGAAATACGTTCTCAAATTATCAAATCGACTCCGAAAATGATGAATAGTAAAATGATAAATAGTAACCGATGAATAGTAAATTCCTGAGATGAATAGTAAATTTGAGAAATGACCTGAAAGTATGAGTTGTCACACATCGGGCCACACAAATCCATGTGAAGAAGATGAAGCACATGCTGAGAGCTGTGTTCCACCTTTGAAGGAAAGTGAGCACGAGTGCTTTACCTTTGTTCACAAGCTAAGCATAGATGATCTTTAGAATACCGAAATCTTGGAAGACCTTTAACGAGTTTGTATCGTGCAAGATTGGTTATGGTTTGAAAGTTCAAGTGTGAAAGTCGACGGTGCCACAGCCAAGATTTTGTTGATGTAGCCCTAGAAAGTAGACAGACGGGAGATGAAGCAATCATGTATTGCATTAAGATTGTGTAAAGACTTGATGTGCAGTTTCCAGACATAAGATCGTTTCCTTGTAGATCACGAATGAAACAAGTTTTCTCCCTAAAAGCAACTTCCAAATCTCCATCACAAAATTGACCGACAGAGAAGAGATTGTGACTGAGACCTTCCACATAATAAACTCTGCTAATTTCGATGTTCCCATTGATGTAATCTCCGTAGCCCATGATAGCTGCGAAGTGATCATTCCCGAACCTGACATTGCCAATGAACATTGAGACAAAGTTTGATAACAATTTGAGATTGCCTATCATGTGCCGGGAACATCCGCTATCAACAATCCAGAGAATGATCTGTATCACTGGCATTACGCACAGACGAGACAGGTGGAATAGAAGTAGAGGTGGAACCCGAAGAGTTAGAGGGTTCTGTTGCAGTTATAGTAGACACACACATATTAATGATCTTGGGAATCCATTTAAATCCTGGTATGTTTTGTAACCATCTCTGCCAAGTCCAACTAGTCTTAGCTTTGCTCTAAGTGAATGGACTAGGTGTTATTCTCTTTCTAGGAGGTGAAGTGGGTTCTATGGGTACATCAATAATTGGAGCAGAAACACTAGAAGGCGGTTTACCTAGCACAGACTAAGAAGCATTAGTGGACCTATGGGTAAACCGTTTTTTATTTTTCGGCTTGCGAGATAAGATAGATTTAGCAACACATTTATCATGACAACCAGAAAACATGCTTTTACGACAACCAACACAAGATGCTTCAAACAAAACATTCAAAGTACTTAAAGATTCAGCCTTCGTTACATCACTTTTGCTATTACATTTGTCTAACGCAATGTCTAAGTGGGTGCAACTTCAGTTTTATTCAAAGTCCTAAGGTGTTCTTCTACTTCAGAGGTCTTTATTGTTCTTCTCTTACGTTGCAACTTCCTATTCTTCTTGTTTTTGCTCTTAGGCTGTGAAGTGCTAACGTTGGGAAAATAGGCAACTATTCATGTTTCAGTGGAAGGAAGCACATTAGTGTCTTGTGGTTTGTCATTAAGCGTGCTAGTGTCAATTGTAAGCATTCCAGGTGCTAGTACATTTATGTTACTAATCTTATCTTGCTTAAGTTTTACCAACTCCGCTTTCAAGTCATGTATAGGGTGTAACAAATCTTGATTTTCAGAGCGAGTGTTTCCATTATTTCGTAAAACTTCTTTGGTATATGCAAGATGATCATCAGCATCTTTTGACGCTTGAGCACGAGTCTTTTTGAGCAAATCAAATATGACACCATATTCAGTTTTGACTTTGGCAATTTCTTGTTCATATTTTGAAAGTTGACATTTTTAAGACATGTTTTCATCATCCAGTTGTTCTGTTTATGGATCAAAATATTTTGCACACAACTGGTTGATTTTGTTTTGCAAAGCTAGTTCACGATTTTGACAATCTTTTTGACACCATTGAAGACGAGGTTTTGCATTGGAAAGCTCATTTAACAATCGCTCATTTTCAATTTTTTAAGACTCTATTTTTGACACATTATCGATATTCTCAACATTATCAACAGAATCAACAACGATATAATCAAATGCATATGCAACAATATGTAATAACACAACATTTATGGTATCAGTACAGATAAAATCTTCCAAGAGTCGGTCAACATGATTTCTTAACATTTTCTTTTGACGTTTAGTATTTGAAATCGATGTTTGTGTTTTCTCGAAAACTGTTTTCATAAGCCCAATCTCCTTCTGAAGTTCCCGTTCCCAACAGATTGCACACATTTTCAAATTACGGACATGGGGTAGAAGTCTTTTCAGAAAAATATCTCTTTGATTTCGTGCATGTGGCGATTGAAAATTTGTAGCTTTTATTTCAGAATTAACTTCAATTTCACGTTCCCAAAGTTTGATGTCAGACATGAATGTATCAAAAATATTTAAGAATTTGACATCTTTCGGGTAATGATTTTACTTCACTTAGTGAAGGTAAAGGACCACTAATTTGTGCAATATTGTGTTGGGGACCATCATTATAAGAGGACTCAGGATTAGGCGTGATAACCCAAGGTGTGTTAGAATTATCCTATTGTGTGACGAAACTTATGGCTTTTGAATAGTTAAATGGTTTGTTATAAACAACATTTTCCATTTTTAATTGACTCTCGTCTTCTGCATCTAATTCCTCAGCACGATTATATTCAACAACACTCATAATTGAATCATCAATTCTATGTTATGCACTGTAAACATGAGGATTTGGTTTGAATGCTCTATGTGAAAAACATGGTTGGCAATCAGCAAGAATTTGGTCCATATCTATCTGGATTTGGTTTAAAAGAAAACATTTGAATTGTTGTGATTGACTCACTGCACGTACAACGCAGGTTCGGGGTTAAAGGAACTTCCATTTCATCGAGAAAGTTTTTCAACACCCTAGGCACTGAACCTAATCGTTGTAGTGTAGTATTAGGGTAAGCCTCAAGAATTGATATCGTTCTCTAGAGGAATAGGAATGCTAGTGAGAAATTACTACGCTAAGGTTGGGGTTGAGGAAGATTATTTTTTATCTTTTTTATATTTTTTAGAAAATTGTAAGGTAGGAATCTCGGGGTATTGGATTTGCGGGTGGTATTTCTACCGATTACTCTACTTATCTAATTATCTAATTAACTAAGGTGAGTGTAGTCTATGTCTATTGTTGTGTGCTCGTATGAAGATTTAAAGATGTGTTTACCTAGATGCTATTACTCCCTATTTATCTCCTATTGATGGTTGAATTGTCACGTCTTTATTCTTAACGCGTTGTGTCTTCTAAGGTCTTAGGGTATGCATTTTTCCCTAACTCTTTGAGACTACCTTAAGGTTATTGCCTACGAAATCTCTAGGATTCTTAAACTAACTCTAAGGTTATCTTTGGATGTTTAGCCTACAATAACTCTAGGTGATTATAAACTAATGTTCACAAAGATTATTCAAGCATTAAAAACACAACAAATGACCTATCGCAATACTAGGTCAATCACAATTAAGATAAGAGACAACCAATCAATATTCAATACCTAGGTTTCATAAAGCTAAGCAAACACACAAGTAACTTAGCCGTACATGGAAACATGCAAGCATACACACAAACAATTGAATTAGTGAAGTAAATCACTTATCTTGTTGTAAAATAGGGTATGGAACCCTAAGATACTTCCCAAGACAGCTAAAGTTCGGTTTAGGTTTTACTCCAAAATACTACCTCTCTAAAATTCTAAAAATTAGAATTCTATATATAGATTTACAATATGCGATGGTGTCACTCTTTATTTGTGACGCCGTCGGATCGCCGCCATTAGGTTTTCGTCTTGGCCACAACAATTTTGTGACGGCGTCACCTTATGGTTGTGACGCCGTCGGCTTCATATTCTGACGTCGTCGGGATCCGAATCTGGGTCGTCTGAGTTGTGATGCCCTACTCTTTAAAACCTGATGCCGTCAAGTGCAAAATAGCAATTTGGCTAGTGAGTCGTCACAAAACGTGTTGCGACGGCGTCACCATTTAGCTGTGACACCGTCACCTTCACTTCCAGCAGCTTGAGTGTCTTGATTCTTGACTTTGGCCATTTTCTTCATATATTCGCACCTTTTCATCTGAATAAGTATCAAGATATTCATCTATTTGTCTCCTCGAATGTTTTTTGTATTCACAAAACTGTTTTTGACAATGTAACAACTCAGACTTGGCTTTTTGAGTTTCCAAAGTAGGAGCGTTAAGTTGTTGTTTATGACCACATTTTAGCTGTTCTATTTGAGAAAGCAATGCATTTTTTGAGGCAACTAGATCACATATCTGTTTTTCCAAAGATTTTTCATTTTGGTAAGATTTAGCTAATGCGACTTCAAAACCTTTTTCACATTTCTCTTTAGTTTGAAAAATGTTGAGTTGAAAATTATAACATTCATTATCCTTAGTCAACACTGCAATTTTATCTTGCAATTTCTTATTGATCTCATTGCACTTTTCCAGTTGTGATTGGTTGGTCTGAACTAATTTGGGCATGAGCTCAAGATCTAGATTAGACAAAGGTTCATCTTGTTCAACTTGAGTCTCAACATAATGATTATTTAGATCCTCAAATATGACCACGGAGTCAACTTGATTATCAATATTAACAATAAGGTCATCTTGATCGTCAAGTATAACTACGTGATCCATTTGATTTTCATCGGAATGAGATGTAGAAGGCTCATGTTGAACACTCTATGCCTCATCGGATGCAGATGTTGACGGAGATATCAGATCATGTATAAGTATGTTTAGATTCGGTACGTGAGACAGGCCATCAGTGTCATACACTGGGCCTGTGTCACTCATGTGGAGCTCTTGCATGTTTGCCATTAACATCACAGCTGCATTAGCCTGCAAGTACTCCATGTCATCATTAGAATCTGCATTAGCCATGAAGCTTTGTTCCTTGTTGGTAAGAGTTCCACCAGCTTCATCCTTGAGAGCCAAGAGCAAAGCTTCTTTGTGATAATCGCTGCCTCTTGTCCTCGGCTTTGGGCATGCATTAGCCAGATGACCCTTCTCATTGCAGTTATAGCATCGAAGACCATTAACCCCATTCTGAGCATTTCCCTAATCAACCACTTCAACCAGTTGCTGTGGAGCACCCATGTTATTCCTTCCATTAACATTAAACCCTTGACCACTATTCATCTGACGACCATTTCCATGATTCTTAACCTCGACCCTTCCATTGTTAACTACAACTTGATTTCTTGTATTTGATGAGGTGTGAATGCGGTTGTTGGATTGGTTAGCAAATCGTCTGAAGGCTCTTGCAATCATTACAAATCCTTGATTCAATGCATTGAAGGCTTCTGCATCCTCATTTGATTTACTATAGAGTACTTGATCATTGTTGTTGTTGTATGGAACCAATTGAGTTTCTTTTGATTGTTGTTGTGATGGATCATATGGTGTAATATAAGCAGTTGGTTGTGGAGGATTTGTGAAGACAGTTGGCAAGTTCGGAAATTGAGGATAACATGCTTGATTGTACAAAGCAAGTGTTTGATTATCCGGGAGTGGTGGCGAAGCAGGGACTCCACGGATGATTCTTTCTTTTTCTACTTCCTTGTGATGGTGCTTCAAATAGTCATATAACAATCCGTAAGTAGTTTGATGAAGATTCTTTGATTGACAGATGAATGTAACATACTTCTCCCAATCAGGACCAAGGCAGCTCAGGAAATTTGTGTTGATTGCAATCCTTGGCATAATGATATTATGTTTATCCAAGTCATTGATGATGTCTAAGAACCGATGATGATATGACTCTAATGTCTCCCCCGGTTCAATCATGAAGTGTTCATATGCAAAGTAGATTTTGGATTCCATGTCCTCTTGATTAAGTTCAATGCCTTCTATTAGCAGATGAATGTGCTCCCACATTGCTTTAGCAGTCTTCTGAGCATCAACACTACGAAGTATCGGATTGGGTAATCCCAAAAGGATATATTGCATTGCAATTTCATCGGCTTCTAAGTGAAGAAGTTGGTCAGTAGTAAGTTGATCAAGACCGACAACGTTGGTAACATCATCTCTTGGTGGAGTAGCATTCGGATCTCCAGGTATAGTGACAGTAGGCATCTGAAAAGGACCTTCAAGGATGACCTTCTTCAAAAACTTACCATGTGGCTTCTTGAGATCACAAAACCTAAAGAACCTTATCACCCATTGATCATAGTTTCTGGTAGTGAGCATTGGAGGTCTATCAAGGGATCCAACTTCATGATTGGATTGTTGGCTACTTAAAGCTTCACACATCCTTACAAACCAAGTAGGTTCCTTTTGCGTTGTAACATTCATAGCATACTTAGCCGGATACTGATATTGGAAGTAGTTACAATGTTGAACTTGTTGATAAGGGTTTAGTTGAGGAATCTGTGGTGGAAGAGGTTGTGTTCCTTGTGGAAAGTACATTTGAGATGGTTGTTGAAATTGATGTTGATAAAATTGTTGATAGAATTGTTGTTGTTATGTAAGTAGTTGTTGTTGTTGAGGATACTCATGAGGAAAGTAGCTAGAGTATGGTGGTTGAGACATCTTGAAACTTGTGTTGATGATGGATCTTTGTAGTCGAATGAAACTTGAGTTTGTGGATGAAGTAACCTTATGCGTAGAAACCAGCTTAGGCGTAGAAAGAACCTTACGCGTAATACCCAACTTAGACGTAGACAGAAGCTTACGCGTAATGTTAGCTTATGCGTAGACTTGAGTTAAAAGCTTAGCTTAGGCATAAACCAAAGGCTTAATAGTAGAAAACCTTATGCGTAATATTTCCTTAGGCGTAAGACAAGCTTAAGCGTAGGAAATGCTTAGGGAAAGAAGTTTCTACTCGTAAGCTTTAAGCTTAGGCGTAAAACTAGGGTTTTATCCAAAAATCCTTTACACTTATCCAAGTGTAAAAGATATCCAAAGTCAAAGTGTTTTCAGGCTTATCGAAACAAGAAAACACTGAGTAAACCAACAGCTTTGAAGATCAAGTGAAGAATCCCTTATGCGTAGACACTGCTTAGGCGTAGACTTTGAGTATACGAGTAGAACTAGGGTTTTACTATGAGTAGAAAGAACCAAAAATTCACCAAAACTGATTTTATGCTCAAAAGTGTTTTGTAACCTGATTTTAATGATGAAATAGCTTCAATATCACCAAGATAACAGTAAAGTTTGAAACTTGATGAACCAAAACAAATTTCTTCCTTAGGCGTAAAAAGTTCTATATGAATAAAACCAAGCTTAAAAATGACTCTACACATGTAAAGTTTGAAACTTGATGCAAAAAACTTAAACTTTAGCACTAAATAAACCTTAAACCACAAGAATCTTGAATTATAAGTGTAAAAATTCAAGCTTTTAAGCGTATGAAAAGTTATGTTCTAAAACCCACGCGTATGAGATAAAAAAATCAAAAACAAAAGTGTTTCACCCAACTAAATGGTGATTGATACCACTGTTAGGTCACCATAAGTTAACACAAGCATCAATATGTAAGAAATAAGATGAAGAAAGCTTGGTTGAACACAAGATACACACACACGTATTAATAAGAAAACGTTAGGCGTAGGTATTATGAGAAATGTGAACAACCAACCTTCTAAGGAAGGTTTACATGACTATTTATAGGGAAGGGAACTAGGGCAACATGTCTAGTCTCTTCCTTACTTATTGGGCTTGGGCCAAGACTTATTGGCTTTCTACATAAGCCTTTCTATTAATACAAACATAAAATCTTAGTTTAAGCAACCTATTACATATTAAATACAAACACTTGAAATATAAGTTAGGAGTGATTCCAACATACTTCTACCAATTTTAACTACTAACTAATTAAACAAATGATTAATTAAACTAATGGAAATGAAAGATAGGCTATGTATTATAGGTGTGCTCTTATGATGATTAAAAGTGTGTTTACTTAGATGTGCTTACTCCCTAGTTATCTCATATTGGTTGGTTGAATTGTCACATCCTCGTCTCAATTGGTGCGTTGTATTCCGTTTGGTCATAGGGGGTGCCTAATTCCCTAGTTATATGAATTGTAACTCTCCTATAGTCTACCCAGGATTTCCAAGTACCGTAGTATCTCCCCCGTATACTTTATTATCCTAAAGCTACAACTCACGCAATAAACACAACGATGGCTCAAGTGCACTATCAAACTTTTTGCTATTTAGGACGTTCAAGCTCACAACAATTAAACAAGAAGTGAGTTTTCCTTACTCTAGCGTCTACCAATCAAGACAAGAGACAACCTAACAATAATTTACAACTAGGTTTCATAGATCTAAGCGAACACAATAGTAATTTAGCTACTCATGATAAACAAGCAAGCATACACACAAACAATTAAATGTAGGGTAGACATAAAATAATGTCCAAGTCGGACTACACACGAGTTAGGTTTTGCACTCCAAATTTCTACCTCCTCTTTAAATGCAGAAAATCAAATTATATATATATATATATACATATATATATATATATATATATATATATATATATATATATATATATATATATTCACAAGTGCGACGACGTCCCCTTTTAATGGTGACGCCGTCAGATCGCCATCTTTAGGGTTTTGTTTGGGCCAAGCCATCATTGGGATGACCTTAGTTGATGAGTGTGACACCGTCTGTGTTCATGAAGGACGTCGTCTTGAGATGGTTCTTGGGCGTCTGGTGTAGAAAATAAAGGAGACGCCTTCCAAATTTTAGGCGTGATGCCATCATGCTTTAGAACCTCTTTTTTACCTGAGTTGTCGCTTGCATTCTTATTATATTTCTTCCTTTGTTACGGCATCGCCCTTTGGTTAGGACGCCGTCAAGCTTGTAGAATTGCCTTGGATCTTGACTTTGCCTTTTTCCTCGTGTTTTCGCTCCTTTTCATCCAAATATGCTTCATTCCAGCATTTTGCTTCCAAAAGACCAAAAATGTGAAAAGGAACGATTTTAAGTAGTAATGGATATAAAATGTGTCGATTTAGGGCTTAAATGACCCCCTAAAAATGTATTTTTTAAAGCCTTATCAGAATAACCATGTATTCTTCCCTCTAATAGTTACTTTTATATTTAGACGCTTCATTCTAATGTGGTTCTTATCATCATATATTTCATATTTCTTTAGCACAAAAGTTTCCACCTCATCATGTGTGGTGCATATCGAATTCCTTGTGAAGGATTCATCTAGGTAAAAAGGTCTTTGGGGGCCTATGAGGTTCTTATCTATCCAAGGTCCATATCTAGAAGGCTTTCTATCCAACCTAATCTCATGTAGGATTTCCTCTTCTTTGTAGTACGTATGCTTTTTAACATCGTAAATTGACCTAGCACTCCCCTCTCCTACCATTATCTTGGACATCTTACAATCGATGATGGCACTAGCGGTAGCTAAGAATCCTCTTCCTACTAGTAATGGGCATGTCGGGTCCTTATTCATGTCTAGCACATGAAAGTCGGCCAAAAGAGTCAACTCTCCTACGTGTACTACCATGTCTTTTATTATTCCTACCGGACGTGCAACAATACCGTCTGCTAGACCTAAGATGGTTTCCGTTGGTTCTATTTTACCTAAGTTAAGGCTTCTATGGAGGGACAACGGAACAAGATTGATGCATGACCCTAAGTCGACTAGAGCGTCGATAGGTTTGGAAGTTCCAAGCCTACACGGAAGAGTAAATATCCCTGGATCGTCTAACTTCTTAGGTAAATTATTTTGCACAAAAGCGGACCCATGTTTTCCAAGCTTAAGTTCTAACTCATATTTTTCTTTTAAAGCATTATAATAAGGTGCATGAGCTAAGACCTCAAGAATCGGTTTTTCTTGATGGAGTTCCTTGTACTCCTCCTCTAAACTAGGTTTGGATTCTTGGTTGACGGGTTTCTCAAGAGTAGGTTCTACCAATGGTGCAGGGCCTTGGTACCTCATTTTGGATGGCTTGGAACCCTTTTTGATAGCATTTACCGAGTGAACCGTTGGGTGTGAGGGGCATGGATGCGCATTCTCCCATGGTGAACAAGAACATGAATTCGACAAAATCGAATTCACTTTTGGGTTCTTTATAGTATCACTTGGGAGTGCTCTAACTTCCCGTTCATTGAAGGCTTTTAAGAGGGCATCAAGCTTGTTTGTCATCTCGCTTTATCTTTGCTTAAAATCAGCTTCAAGCTTAGTCAATCGAGTCTCTTGAGATGACAGGAATCTAGATGAAATTGCCTCAAGATCAGTGGGGTTCCCGGTGTTTAGAGAATTGAACCTATTAGGTGGACTAGATGAGCTTTGGGGTGTGCTTGAGTTTTGGTTCCACTTAAGGTTAGGGTGATTTCTCCACGAGGGGTTGTAATAATTTCCTAAGTTGTTTTGTTCGGGCTTGAAAGTGTACCACTTATCTCCCGCTCTGTCGGTACGCATGGAGGCGTAGTCCGCAAAAGCTTGTTCGTGGAGTCTTGTGCAATCACGAGTGTCATGGGGACCACTACATAACTCACAAGGTAGAGTGATTTTATTCACTTGACATGAGGACTTAGGATTTTCGTAGGAACTCATTAGAAATTTAACTTGATCTTTAAGTTCGATCATCCTACGGTTGGAAGATTGTGAGGTAATGGGAGGCAAGGAGATTGCCATAACGGTTTTGGGCAGCTCACGGGGGTCATCCCAACTTTTGTTGTCATAGAGGGCAAGGTCCTCTATTATACCCCATGATTCTTCCACGGTGAGATCACTAAGTTTTCCACCGGCAGCTTGGTCAATGGATCGCTTGGTGGGGAAGTTGACATGATCATAAAAGATTTGGACTTGGAGCCAAAGATCAATGTCGTGATGAGGGACTTTATGAAGTAAGTCCTTGAATCGAGTCCATGCTTCGTAAAGAGACTCACCTTGGAGTTGTTGAAACGTCAAGATGTCTCGCCTAATTTTAGTGGTTGTCCCCGGTGGGAAAAATTGAGCAAGGAAGCGAGAGGTAAGATCATCCCAACTTGAGATGGAGCCGGCGGGAAGTCGCTCAAGCCAATTACTAGCTTGGTCCCGTAGAGAGAATTGGAAGAGACGCAGGCGCGTGGTCTCCCGAGTAGTAGCATCAAGGTAGATGGAATCGACAATTTTAAGGAAATCCCTAAGATGCTAATTTGGATCTTCGGAACGAAGTACATGGAATGCACATCCGTTTTGCACCAACTGGATGGTGTCGGATCGCAGGGCCGTAGTTTGGGCTTGGTCGGGAAGCTCAATGGTGTTCCTATAGCCTAAGTGGCTTGGTCTCGAGTATTCACCAAGAGTACGGGCTCTTGGCGGGTCATTTGGTGGTGGGTTGATGAGTGGTGGTTGGTTATCACCTTCCACGATGAAAAGTGATGGGATTACGAACAAAGGTCACGAATAAGGGGGATAGACTACGAGAAAGCTAAGAATGAGAAAAAAAATTTACTTGATAGGAATCAAGCAAAGGAACCTAAATGAGGTGGACTACTAACTAGCTATTCTATTCCACGGCAGCAGCGCCAAAAACTTGATAACGCTACACGCGTCGTTCGGGGTCAAAGGAACTTACTTTTCGTCGAGCAAGTTTTTCAACACCCTAGGCAGTGAACCTAATCGTTGTAGTGTAGTATTAGGGTAAGCCACGGGTATTGATATCGTTCTCTAGGGGAATAGGAATGCTAGTGGGAAGTTACTACGCTAAGGTTGGGGTTGAGGAAGATTATTTTTTTTCTTTTTTATATTTTTTAAGGAAAGGAAAGGTACGAATCTTGGGGTTTTGATTTGGGGGATTGGTATTGCTACCGATTACTCTACTTATCTAATTATCTAATCTAAGGTGTATGTAGTTGATGAGTGTCTAAATACTCATCATTTTTGTACAATCTAAACTGCAAAATCATCTGAAAACACTCAAAAATACATCAAAATGATGAAAATATCACAAATCAGTGTTTTATGTGTTTTAAATGCAAAAAGATCAAAATCAGATGAAAAATGTATCAAGTTTGCAAAATTGGCAGTTTTAGTCCCCCAAGTTTTAAAAGTTGTCAAATCTAGTCCCTAGAATTCAAAAATCAAGAATTTTATCATTCAAGGTCCCTGAAATATTCGAAGTTGTTAAAATTGGTCCTTGAATGATTCTTTGGTCAAATGGCAGAAAAGGTCCCTAAGCTTTGAAAAAATGTCAAAATTAGTCCTTGGACTTATAAAAAAGGAATTTTATGCAAAAAGGGTCCTTGTACTATCAAAGTTTGTCAAGTTTGGTCCTTGTGATAAGTTTGGAAAAGTGTCATGTTCAGTCCCTCAAGTTTGGAGAAGTTGCAATTTTAGTCCTTGTGATACTATCAAACCAAACCGGACTCTTTTAATATTAAAAGCCCAAATCCAATCCATGGCCCAATGCAATATCCAAGCCCAACAAACTTGACCCTTGACCCCTTGAGCTAGGTCAAAATACATTTTGATCCCTGTCACAACCCATTTTGACCCCTCTGAGCGTTATTAATAAGCCGGTCAAATAAGTCAAACACTGGCCCTGTTCATCCCTTACCTCGTTTACCCGCCAAACCAGAAACCAGGGTAGTTTTCCTTGATTTGCTCTATCCACCCCCTCCACCTGTCTTCCAACTTGTATACTGTAAAACCCTAAAAATCTCAATCGCGTGAAATGACAATTATGCCCTCAAACTTAAAATTTTACCAACTCGGGAAACACGTCAACATCATTTAACAAGTTATATCATTAATAATATCCATCCATTATGAAGTAATTAACTTATGATATAAATTAAAAGAAACATGAATGATTAAATCCTAAGTAACTATTAAACATACCAAAGTGTACCTAAATTAACTTGGACTACAAAGAGGACTAAATACATTATGTATAGATAAGTTTGGAAGTTACAAAAATTGGTCTTCCCCCCCCCCTATATGGCCGACCACTATTCCCTCCTCCATTTAATTCTCAATCAATTATATTAATCACATTTACCATTTCCATCTTCATTTTCAAAAACCAAAGAAACCCTAAAAGTATTTCTCTCATCTCCTAGTGGCGGCATCCCTTATTCTTCATCATTTTGATCCGAAATTTATACAAACAAAAGGTTCCTTGGAGGCTCGTGATAGTGGGTGATCGATTGGTGGACGTGGGGATTGTGTTTGGTTCGAAAAGGAGCTAGGTCGTGGGGTTTGATTTGTAGCCGTGGGTTATATAAAGCCAAGGAGGCTTGGTTTTGATCTTTGTGGTTCGATTCTTGTTTCGTTGTCACGTACACGCTACGAGGGTAACGTATCATCATCTCACATCTTTTCCTTTTGGTTTCTCATTTCATACGTGGCCATGGAAGGTTTTCTAGGGCTTGTATTCGAATTGTATAACACATAAAATCATGATTCCTTTGTCACAATAAAATGATAACATATGTATACTTAAAACCTTGATTATTAACCTAATGTAATTCGAATGGTATATGATGTATAAATGAATACGAAACTGAAATTGAGTCTTTCTTTATGTCGACATATGTGTGGATTTGGAACGGGTTTATTGAGCTTGTGAAACTATACGAATACGTATGTGATTAATGGATTTGATAACGAATGATTTACCAACTTGTTTTGGTCTTTACATAGGGCGTACTATATATTATTTTGGAAGGGGTGGTTCGAATTAAAATGTTATCACATAATGAGTCTTATAATCTTGTATTAATCGAGCTAAAATGGTTTAGAACGGATACGTAATCATAATCTAAAACTAGGGTTTTGTAATTCATGATTTAATAAAGTTAAGGGGTTATTTTGTAAATTATGAAACTTGATGGATTAACTTGTTAATATAGTAACTAAATGGATTTAATGAGTAAAATAAGTAAACCTGCTATATTTACATTTTTAACCCTATACTTTACATTATTGACATTTTAAACCCTAAACTTTTGTAACTTGTCATAAATGATCATTAAATCATAATCATACTCATTTTCATTATATAACTTTAGATAAGTGACTAAACCTGCTAATTATGGAAAGTTACTAAATATGGAAACCTGCTAATTATGGAAAGTTGCTAAATATGGAAACCTGCCTAAAATAGAAAGCTGCCTAAAATAGAAAGTACTTAAAATGGAAGGATTACTAAAAATGGAAATACGTCTTAAACGAGTAATCTGATTCTTAGAACGTTATTTAATTCATATAGGTTCCGGGCGACGGGATTGATCTTCTTTCTTGATTTTACTTTCATTTTGATTTGCTCCGAATAAGGTACAGATATTCTGACCTTACCTCTTAAGGTTTCTCATGATTCGTATTCATCTTTTGATTCTAGCTGATATGTTATGCTTTACTCTAAGCCTCCTTATTAGGGCTTCCCTATGACTCTGCTATGCTCCCTTTGATATGAACCATCTGATATGAAACTTTGATATGAACTTTGATATGAACTTTGATATGAACTTTGATATGAACTCTGATATGAACTTTGATATGAACCCTTATGATATGATATGAATATGCTTTGACCTTCAGTTTGATACCCGAGCCAAATATGTGTTCCTAGTCAGGAAGGTAACCTGACCGTGTCATTGATGCACCAATGGCATGACTCCAGTGTGTACGAGTGATGATACACACCGTCCCCATTCTGATATGATTATGAGCTCACTATATGTATATGATTTGGCCACTATGTTCTGGGGGGCGTATGGATGCATCCTAGATATGATACGTTTCGAGGGATTTGATCTGATTGGAGCTTTGTCTGGTGAATGATGTCGGGTGCAATCCGCGTCTTCACAATTCTGGGAGTTAGCTACTCCATTTGTTACTGAGGTCTCCCCTCCTATTATGTATGGTATTCCGAGGTCACCCCTCCGAATACAATGGCTACTTATGATATGATATGATATGATATGTTTCTGGGCTCGGGTAGATTTCTGATAACCCTTACACTTTTGATATACCTATATTGTACCTTCTACATTCCCCAACGCACCATATTCTGTGTACCCTTATATGACTCACTCTACTACCAAGATTTATACATTCCATTGCTTTGATCTGTCACACTCTCATTCCGTTAATTTCGATTATCGTTCCATTCACGTACCGGGTTGTTATATGTTATTGGATTTGATTATGATATTCATGTTTATATGACTACTGATTACTCTGTATGATATGTATGTATGTGATATAAGATTTACCTGTTGTCATCTGATGATTTGCTATCTTACCGTTATGTGATCCTTTGATGTGTCTGGTAACCGTGCTTGTGTGAAATCAATTGTTGATCTGTTTATCTTTTGTACCTCGTTCAATGAATCTCGTGGACTATGACTATCCGTGGTGCCCTTATCTGCTTGTTGTTGACCTGTCATGTCGCATTTTTGTTTATGCTACGGTTTGATTGTGTAAATGGTTCAACTTATGAGGTCTAGCTTGTTAACTTTTTTAATTGCCCTGCTATGTCCCTAGTTCATTTAATTATAATGTTCATGCTATATTCCTACTTGTTACGTGTGACTGTCATGTTTGACTGCTTTTAATACTTCCGCTGTTATGATACTGGTTACGTTTTCAACTAAGGGTTTTGACCTGTGTGAATTGCTATGCTCACTTATTAATTAATTGCTTCCGCTTTCCTGTAGATATCTGTTTGGCTTGTATGTCTTCTGATTTCCTGAATTGTTTGTATGCGGTATATGTTGTGTGGATATGACGTCTGCTATGTTGGCTTATGTTTCAGTCTTTGTATGCCTGGTTTGTATGTGCGTGTTTATATGTCATTGATGCTTTGCTTTACTTCATTCTCCTTGTTATCTGTTCGTTTGGATATCTATATAATTGTGTTCTGCATGATCCTCTTTGACTCATTGTCCTCATTTCCATTGCGACTTTGTTATCCGTTTCCTTTGTTTCATTTCGCATTTCAGATTTTATTTAGCTTCCGTTTTGTTATATCTGTTCACTGGGCTTTTTAAGCTCAGCCGCATTTCTTTTCCTGCGGCAGGTCTTAGGTTTGAAGATGGGCTTTGATTGGGCTGAGAGGTGGATCATCTGAATGGACTAACCCTAGTTACCTTATTATTCGCACTTGTTTTGGCGGACTTTTGTTTTGAGATTTCATTTTATTTTAACATTTGGATTTTGTAATTTCCCTTGTAAATCCTTGGTTATTATGACTTGGTATATTATTATTTAAAGACTTCCGCTTGAAAATTTTACTTGTATGTTCTGATATGACACCAGACTATGATACTTCTACCCTTGTCGGGTTGGGGTGTTACATATACCTTGTCCCCTCCACCTCCACTAGCACCAAAAAGCTTTAATTGACTCAAACCTGCTCAAACCTGCTAATAGACTTTTTTGGCGCCAAAAAGACACTTGGACGAATGTGATGATTTTGGCCAATCCAATGGCTGGAAATGAGTGGGAAAGTTTCAGAGGACAACAAGAAGTCAAAAAAGTTGATTATAAAGGAAAGAGAAGCAATGTGAGAAGCTATCTAGAATTTTTAGTTTACTTAATGTTGTTTTAGCTTAAACTCTGTTTTCAGTGTATGTTTTAACTTAAAAGCTTTGTATTTCAAGTATTTAGTGTGTAATAAACCTTTTGAAGTCATCAATTTCAGTTTCAATTCAAGTTTCCAGTTTATGCATATTTTCCTTTCAAAGATCTCATATGATTCAAATGTTGTTTTTAGTAGTTGTTTGGACTGAAATAGCACATGTAAGCTCCTAGATAGCTTCTAAAAGCTATTAGATATCATAAAATTCAGTTTAGCATCAAAAAGGAAAAATCACCAAAAATACAAATTAAATAGTTGAAAAATAAAAAATCTCATGGAAATGGTGTTCACAGCTGGAGCAGGGTGAATTTTGGATGGCCTTGGGTTAGAAGCTTAGTGGTAAGCTAATAGGGGTGATATTTGGTCCTTGTTCTCAGTTTTGAGCTTGGAAGCCATTGTAAGCCATTTGCTCATTTTTGGCATTTCTCTGTTTTAGATCTTTCATAGTTTAAATCTTTGTGTTTTACTGTTAATTAGTTATAGTTAAATGTATTTGAGTATTAAAATCAGTTGTTTGTTATTTTAAATTTGTAGTTAGCTAAAACTTTATTTTCACATTTAAAAGTGCATAACTGTCTTTTCTTAGTTTCTTGTTGTTAATGTTGTTGTTTTATGCTTCATTAGATCTAATATATGATAATACATGGTCTTGAATCAGTTTCATGGTTTTAATTTGTGTTTAGCTTTGAAAACCACCAAAACTGTCTAAGTAAGTGGTGTTTGGATTTGCTTGTTTTAATTGTGCTCTAGGTCTCTTGTGTTATTGCTTGTACTTGCTTTGTGTCACATACACACCTAATATCTCAAACAAGTCATAAAAACCAGTGGTGATTTGGTGATAAGTCAAAATAATCTTTGATCTAATCTTGTGAGTCCACTGTTGGAATTTCATAATCTTTGATCTTGTTTTCATGTTTACAAGTTGTTAAAATCAATCAAACAAGTCTTATTACACCTGAAAACAACATAATCAGTAAGTAGTAGTGATCAAAAGTTCATAAAAGTCAAACTCATCTAGTTTTTATAAAAGTCAAAATTTTCATTTGGTCGTTTTTGATTAAAAAAGATAATTTCACTGTGTGTTTAATAGTGAGATTTAGCTTAAAAGCTTTTGGGTAGTCAAAGTTTAGTTGCTAAACTAAATTAGAAAAATACTAGTTTTCCTTTAATCAACTTTTTAAGTGCTTATTTTCTTATTTCTTTTGGACCCTTGTCTGATAATGATGCCCTGTGCACAGTTGGGTAGTCCAACTTGATAAGCTCACAAATAGCTTATTAGTTGGCCAAATCTTGTGATTTTTGGTTCTTTGGGTAGCTGACCTAGCCATCTTGAGAACCCAAGCTTCATATTTCAATTTCTAGCTTGTTAGATAGGGCTGCTAGTGGCTTTTGTTTTTGGCCAATACTCAGTTGATACTGAGTCAGCTTAAGCTGAGCATTGATCTGGTCCCATCTTCATAAGCTCACCAAAAGCTCTCTAGTTGTCCCCAGCTTATCATCTTTAGTTTTTTGGAAAGCCAACATGCTCATCTTGACACCTCAAGGCTTGTTTTGAGCTTTTGAGCTTATTTGCTTAGCTTAATTTGCCCTTAAACATGGCTGCAGGCCTGTTTGGTTGAGTAGTTCAGTCTCAAGTGCTTATTTGCTTATTCCAGCTTTTCAGTGTGCCTCTTTGTGTTTTCTAGCTTAGTATTAGTAGCTTATAGCTTGTTTTAGCTTACTCCACTTTTGTTTTCAATCTGTAAGCTTGTTTGAGCTTATTTCATCATAATAAGCTCATTATCAAAACTGTTGAGAATTTTAGCTTATAAGTCAGCTTATTTGTAGTTTGTAAAATTTTTGTCTTTGTAAAAGTTTCATATTTTAAGTAGTATAGTAGTTTTAAAAAAAGAAAAACCAGAAAAACATCAATTTAAATATAGTGATAGCGTTTATTTAATAGTTTTTAGATTTTTGATTTTTCTTTTCATCTTATTAATAAGCAAATCTTGTTTTTATATTTTTCTTAGTTTTCTGTCACCTTAAGTTATTTTTAGAAAAAGTTTCATAATTTTCCTAATCTTTTTAGTATTTATTATAATTTTAAATAGTTAAAAGTATTAAATAATTAATAATAAATAATTAAAAAGCATAAAAAATATCTTTTCAGTTTTAAAATTAGTTTTATCATATTTTAGATTTTTCCAAGTTAAAATTTTATTTTTCCAGGTTTATTTTATATTTTCTAGTATTTAAGTGTATTTTAAATAATAATTAATTAGTAATAATTAGATAAAAAGTGTAAAAAAATATATTTTTAGTTTTAAAATTAGTTTTATAATATTTTAGATTTTTCTCAATCATAATTTTATTTTTCTAGCCTTATTTTGTATTTTCTTCTATTTTAGGTTATTTTTAAATAGTTAAAATAGTTTTTAATTAATAATAATTAAATAAATAGTTGTAAAAATAATTTTCTTTTTCTAATAATTTTCTTTTATTTTTAGGATTTCAAAAATGTCATTTTCATATTTTTTGGTTTTTTATTTCTTAGATTTCACTTTTTATTTTGTACGTTTACGTAGTTTTTAAAACGTACGTGTTTTAGTTTCTTTTATCTGATTGTTGTGCTTTTCAATTCTGTATTCCAAATATATTCCAATCAATCAGTAGTGTAATTTCGAACCCAAATCTTTACTGATCACTATCCTTAGTGATCATTCTATCATCTGATCAAGTGTTTACACACCATTGAGTCTCCGTGGGACTTAACGACCCGGGAATTCATTATATTCTCTGATCTTCATTGTATTGGTTTCTGAGCAGTTTTAAGTTTATTACGGTTAGCCATTCACAAGTGGCTAGCTTGTGTGATTAAGCTTCACTGTATTCAGGACATCAATCAAATTTTGGCGCCGCTGCCGGGGAGGCTTTAGCGTGTTCTAAACAGTTTTCAGACCCATTCTTGCACATATACCATCTTTTGTAAAATTTTTTTGTAAAGTTATAAAAATATCAAAAAGTTCATTAGCACTTTTCCTAAAGTGTTAACAACACAAAAAAAAATATATAAAACAACAAAACAATCGTAGCGTTTTCTAGCTTGTGTTTCTTTTAAGGTGATTCTTAAAGAGATACGATTTGGTTAAACGAGACGATCCAAAAATATTGTCCAAAAAGTTTTTGAACCCTTTGCACAAGTCTATACCTACGTCTTTTTAGTGGTACTCAATTTATACATAAAAATCAACCACCGCAAATCAAGGCAGTACACCTACTAACTGGGGGTGTGACCATAATAAGTTCCCGAACAACAGATTTAAAACTTGCCTTTGTGTCCTTGTGATTTGGTGTACCTTTTTCAAAGAAGCCATTTCATTTGTGATTATTGGTTAAGTTCACTTGTCGTTTTGCCTCGCTTTTGTTTTGAAAATTGATTTTTATACTTAGTGCATGCGCACTCGTTCTTCCAGTTCTACAAGTCCACTTTCAGAACTTGGAAAGATTCCTCGTAGACGTAGAGGACGTTCAGCTCCTTCAGCCGTGACTGAGGAACGTCTACCACCACCACCTCCTGTCAAAATGGCAGAAGACAAGCCGATGAATGAGCTTCTCCAAGCACCCATCAAGGGTTACGGAGATGCCATTGTTGTCCCAGCCATTGTGGCTGATACTTTTGAGCTCAAAACCAGGTTGCTTAATCTGGTAACCCAAAGCTAATTCTATGGTTTTGAGCGGGATGATCCTCATGCACACATTCGATGGTTTAACAAGATAGCATCTGCCATTAAGTACAAGAATGTCCCACATGAAGCTATCAAGCTTCTTCTGTTCCCATTTTCTCTAGAGGGACAAGCCCGGAATTGGCTTGAGAAACAACCCCCTCGTTCTATTGAGAAATGGGAAGATCTTGTCACCAAGTTTGTTAACGAGTTCTATCCTCCATCCCGAACCACAAGTCTTAAGAATGAGATAATGAAATTTTCTCAGAGATTTGAGGAATCATTCGGGGAGGCATGGGATCGTTACAAAGAGTTGCTTCGCAAGTGTCCGCATCATGGTTTTACCGAGTTAATGCAAATGGATACTTTCTATAATGGTCTCAACCAGACTAATCAAGACTCTTTGAATGCCTCCGTGGGAGGTAATTTCCTGAGCAAGACCACAAAAGAGGCCTTGCAAATCATTGAGAACAAATCTCAGGTCCGCCCTTTCCGAGCAAAGACATATCAGTCTCATGCTGGACCTTCTTCTTCTTCATCTCCAGTGAGTACATCTAGCACCGATGCTAAGATTGACAAACTCACAGATATTGTTCAGGCTTTGGTTCTTGCTAACCAAAAAAAAGTGACCTTCACTCAGACACCAACACATGGTGAAGTGAAGAAAGTCGAGAGTTGTGTTACTTGTGGTGGTCCTCATGCATACTACAACTATACTGCCACCGATGGTAGTCCATTTGAAGCCAATGCTCTAGCCGGTAGTTCACATCAGGGACGTAATCAATACCGCCCTCAAAATGAACCACACTACCGTGCTAACACTAATCAGGCACCACCCGGTTTCAACCAGAATCATAACATGCAAAACCGGAATCAGAACCAACCTAGAATGAACCAAGGTTATCAAAACCAAGGTAATTTCTATCCTGCACCATGATTAGTGTCTAAATACTCATCATTTTTGTACCATTTAAACTGCAAAAACATCTGAAAACACTCAGAAATGCATCAAAATGATAAAAATATCACAAATAAGTGTTTTATGTGTTTTAAATGCAAAAATGTCAAAATCTGGTGAAAAACGTATCAAGTTTGCATAATTGGCAGTTTTAGTCCCCCAAGTTTCAAAAGTTGTCAAAAATAGTCCCTGGTAAAACAAAATAAAGAAAAATGTTATTCAAGGTCCCTGAATTATTCTAACTTGTCAAAAATGGTCCTTGAATAAATCTTTTGTTAAATGGCAGAAAAGGTCACTGAACTTTCATAAAATGTCAAGTTTGGTCCCTGGAAAATTTAAAATGTCAAAACTGGTCCTTATACTATTGGAACTTGTCAATATTGGTCCCTTGTAACAACTTTGAAAAATTACAGGATTGGTCCCTCTAGTTTGGCAGATTTACAAATTTGGTCCTTATCATTAAATATTAAACCAAGCCCTTGTCAAATCTATTTTGATCCCCTGCCAATACCTGTTTTGACCCCCCTGCCAAAACCCTTTTTGGACCCCTTGGTCAAATCCAGTCAACCCAAACAGTTTTCCCTCCCAACAGGTTTTCTTCTCCACTTGCTCTGCATCACTCAGCCTTTCCCATCACTCCTCAGACCTTATCCCTTATCTCTTCCACCCTCACCCACATCATCATCACACCTAGCCACCCCCCCCTAGTGCAAGCTCAGTCCACACAGGTCAAATACCTTTTTCCCGCCAAAATCATCAAATGGCCAATATGCTTAAAACTCATCCATTGGCTCAAAGAAGTGGTGGGATTTGATCAAGAAGACACGTGGAAGCTTTTTGGGTGTATAAAAAGGAAGAAGAAACAAGAAAAAGACAGTAGTTAGTTTTTAGTTTTCTTTGTATGTCGTTTTTTTTAGCTATCTTAATTAGTGTGCTAAAATGTAATTTTAAGCTTTAAATGTGTTAAACTCAAGTCATTGTATCATTGGAATTCACTTGTAAGTATCAATCTCAAAGTTTTATACAAGTTCATATTTTCAAGTTTACTTTGGAAATTTTCAGTTTCAAGTTTGATGTCCAAGCTTCTAATAAGCTCATGTTAAAATCAAATAAGCTCATTTAAGCTTATTATAATCTTTGGTATGCCTGCTAGTCAGTTTTAAGCAAGTTTCATTATTGGTCAACATAAGTCAACTGAAGAGCTCAAAATGGATTTGGTCATGATATTTGGTGATGCAGAGCTAACTTTGGATTGATTATTGGTTTAGAGGCTTTGTGGGAAGCTGTTAGGAGTAATATTAGTCATTGGTTCATAATCTTTGGCTGGAAAGAAATTTGTAAGCCAATTTATCATATTTAGCATTAATTGTTCTAGTAATTATAAAATGCTCAATCTTGTTTTTCTGTGTTAATTTGATATATATTAGTTAGTATCTTAATTAAAATAGTCCATTTATTCATTATATTTCATAGTACCCTTATATTTCATTTTAACATAAAAAGTTAGAAACTTAGTATTTTGTGGTAAAAGGATGTTATCAGTGGTAATTTAGGCTCAAATCAGTGCATACAATCATATTTCAACTTTGTAGATCCATTTCATGGTTTGAATCAGTTTAATCCTTTGAAAAGCTTTAAAACAGCCTCTTAAAGGACTGTTTGGATTAGCCTAGTTAAGCCTGTTAGAGTGCATTTGTGTCATTGTTTATTGTTGTTCCAGGTTACATTAGCTCTAGACAACTAAGTGCAGTCATAAAAACCAAGTCTTGTTTGCATAAAAGTCAAAATGCCAAATTCCATTCCTTGACAGTTAACTGTCAAGGATTTGCAAGGTTAAATCCTTCATGTTGGTGCATAATTAGTAGACTCAGCTTAGATTAGTCTTAATGCAGCTTAATATAACATATTTAATAAGTAGGATAGATCACAAGTTCAAAAAAGTCAAACTAGTTCATTTTATAAAAAGTCAAAATTTCTTAAGTCAGTTTTTGAATAAAATTTAGAATTTCATTGTGTATTCAATAATTAGATTTAGCTTAAATCCTTTTGGGATATTAAAATATTGTTGCTTAACTAAATTAGAAAAATATTAGTTTACTTATAATCAGCTTATTAAGTGCTTATTCATCAGTTTCTTTTGGACCCTTTTTCTGAAAACTGTCCTGTGCAAACAGTTATATAAGTGCTTATTTGAAGTTTGTTCAGTGCTTATCTCTAGTTATAATTGCTTTTTCAGTTTACATATTAGCTTATTTAAAGTTAATTAGCTTATTCCTAGTTTCCATTTGCTTATTGAGTAGCTTATTAGCTTTTAGTTTGATTTTATGCTTATTTCCATTCTCTAGTTCACTGTTGGATAAATAAGCTTAAAACTGAGCTTATTAGTACTTTTCATAAAAAGTTGTAGTTAAATAATTTGCTTATCTTAGTTTGTTTAACAAGTTGCAAAAAGAAAAAAAAAATAAAATGATTTGCAAAAAGGTGGGGAGGCAGGCTCGAACCTGAGACCTCCTACCTTTACGAGAGTGTTAGAGTGTGTACCTGGATAGACTGCACCCTTGGGTCTTTCTTGTCATGGTTTGCATAGTCTATATACTTAAACCAATTTTTGCCTTATTAGCTTATTTAGGCAGTTAGCTTATTACCAGCTTATCCAATCTAGCTTTTTCATGTTTTTTATTTTTCTTATCTTTGTATTAGTATAAAGTATTTTATAAAAAAGTTTCAGATTTTTCTAAATAGTTTTAGTATTTTTAAACATTTAATTAGTGTTAAATAGTATTTAATTCATAATAAAAAATATAAAAGTCAAAAAAATATAATTCTTTTTTCTAAAGTTTTCTTTTATCATATAGTACGTAATAAAGTTGTTTTTACACTTGTAGGACTTTTATTTCATAAATTTTACGTTTTTGCTTCCGCACTCGCGTAATTTTTAGAAATAACGTACGTTTTCATTTTAAGCTACGTTTTTAGATAATTTAAGTTTACGTTTTAGTTAAAATAGTTTATTTAAGGTATTTTGTTTTATAAAATCACAAAAACATCATTGTAAAAATAGTGATAGCGTTTATTTAATATTTTTTATCTTTTTAAATTTCCTTTAATTTGCATTTAAGCCCCTGTAGTTTATGTGCTTTCTCTTTAGGTATAGATCAATCACAATCCTTTCCCGTTCAAATCCTCTCGATCACTACACGTTTGACTATTCTCGCACAGCTCGTTGGGAGTTAACGACCTGGGGAAACACTATACTCTCCTGATCTTCATTGCATTTGCTTCTAAGCTGTTTTAAGTTTGTTACGGTCGGCCATTCACAAGTGGCCGGTTTGAGTGATAAAACTTGACGGTTTGGGGCAGATCAAATTTTGGCGCCACTGCCGGGGAGCAGTGCTAATAGTCTTACGTTTAGCAGATTAGTGATTTGACATCACTCCTTGTTTATACCATCTATAAAATCAAAAACTCAAAAAGATTTTCTTTCTTATTTTTTACAAAATGTTTATCCAAAAACCCAAAAATATCCATCTTTACCCTCTTACCCTTTTTGATTCTTTATCCCTTTACCCTCTATCCATTTGATTCTAAACTTCTATTCTCATGGAATCTCTCGACTACGACGAATTCTGGGACGAAGCTGAAAAACTTCAGACTTTCTCACAAATGTCAAGAATTCGTGTTGTTCGTGATGATCCATTCATTCTGCGTAGGGAAATAGAAAGAGAAACCGGGGTGACAAAGGACCAGGTACTTCCCTCTGATAATGGAAGTACTAAATACGTCCAACCTACGGTTATCCAAAGATCTAAACCCTCAATTGCTCCTAAGCCGTCTAGAATTGATCCTAAACTTTCACGATTTACGGTTAAAAGCAAACATGCAGAATTTAGACCGGTGACTCGCAAGAATGACTTGCCTAATCTTCACGTTTCTCAAGAACCAGAACCAGAGACCATAACGGAAGTGGTGGAAATTGCTAGCTCTCAGAGCACACCACTTGTCCCACCTCCGGATTTTTCAAAATGTTCTTCGAGACTTGATAGTCATTCAGATCACCATGTTGGTTTTGTTGATTCTTTGAATAAACAGATTCCTTCTCATAATTCTCAAATGAAATCGTTTATTCCTTGTGTCGGTTGTGGTGAGCCTCTTTTTGGTTCACCCTGTCGTTGGTGTACGTGTGTACAATGTGGTAATGATATTCGGAACGGGAGTTGTTTGTTTTGTGGTTCGAGGAATTCATTTGATTATGATCCTAATCAGAACTCATTTAACGACCCCTCAAAATTTTCCAATTACCCACCACAGCCCGACTTATCTTCATATAACCAACCTAACTGCTGTGAATTTTGTGGAGGTCCTCACCAAGGATTTGAATGTCAATCCGGAAACACATTTGTCTATGAACAGTTTTCTGGTGATGCTCAGAACTTTGGTTATGACCAATATCCATATAATTCACCAGTCCAGACTCAACAGTTTTACTGTTGTGAGTACTGTGGAGGTCCCCATTTCAGCTCTGATTGTCAAACAGGGAATCCATTCCCTTGTAACAATTACGACTATCCATATCACGACCAACCTCCACAGTGCCAAATGACTCCAACTCCTCAGCAAACCCAACAAGACACTTATCTAGAGCTTCTGGAGTCAGTGAAAAGAACTGAGGAGTTGAGAAAAACAGCACTTCATAATATTCCCAGTTTTTCTTGTGTATATTGTGGGGGTCCTCATGATGATTATCAATGTCAACCTTCTGGTTTTGACAAAACTCCACTCCCA
This sequence comes from Chrysanthemum seticuspe, assembly GCA_019973895.1. Classification (NCBI taxonomy): domain Eukaryota; kingdom Viridiplantae; phylum Streptophyta; class Magnoliopsida; order Asterales; family Asteraceae; genus Chrysanthemum; species Chrysanthemum seticuspe. The sequence goes on along the minus strand of BPTQ01000001.1, from coordinate 320,202,836 downwards.
CAATGTCCCGTCATTCTAAATTCACATGAGAAATCCATGGAAGAATTGCTAGCTGAAGAGCAGGCTGCTAAAATAAAATCCCAAATTGCCTTTGAAAAATCTGTTAGGGAATCAATTGCAAAAGAAAAAGCAGCCATATCTAGCTCTCAATTTCATTTTATTCCTGATGAGTGTGATGATGAGGATACACTTGATTCATCAAGTTCATCAGATGACATCCCAGCAGTTGAGATTCCATCTCAAACAACTGCTATCACACCCGAAGCTCCCACTCACTCTCTGAACATGGGGGACGAGCATCTTGACACTGTTCCTGAAAAGGAATCGGACGAATTCATAAAGTCTAGTGTTGAGAACCTTGTCCCAATCCCGAGAGAGTCACAAGGAACTTCTGATCATGCGTGTGATTCTCTTTCCCCTATTGAGTGTTCAAAGGATCATTTTGAAACCTTCTCCGATGTTAGCGACGATTGTACTTCTTATGGAAACATCGAGTATGTTGAGGCATCACTCTCACAGTCTGATGCTGATCATCCTCTTGAGGAGTTCACCGATGAGCTCACTCACACCAATCCACTTTCATCGGAAAGTAATGATTGTTCACTCACTTCTTATCCCAATAGTCCAATAGAGAATATTAATCACTTTGTTCCTGAAACATTCAAAACTACTTTCACCAATCCTCTATTTGAATTCAACTCTGAATTCACTTTAATTTCTGAGAATCCACTCTTTGATACTCAGATTGAGGATAGTGATGAGTCTACAGTGGAACAAGAATTCACAGATTTACATCTTGTGATTGATTCTCTTCACGAGGAGTTCACCGATGAACTCACTCATATCATATCTCCGCCAGAGTATGATAACTTCTACTTTGATCTAGACACACCCTTAATATGTCTTGATCAAGCGAGCTTAACTGATGAGATTCATGAAACTATGAATTCTCCTATTGAGGATGAAGAGTTAGTCATGATTTGTATCATGATTTTCTTTCTTTTCTTCATATATTCTATCACTTCTCCTGTTCTTCACTCCTTCGGGAATGAAGACATTATCTTTGACCCCGGAATTTCCATGTACCATTTGTGAGCCGGGTCTGTCTGTATCTCATCGGTGTGGAACTTTCACGTACTTCAATGTTTATCCAAACATCTTGAATGAAAGTCCGATGGAGATTGTCTCTTCCACTTACTTCCCCATGAACCAATTAATTCGGGGTCGAGTCAAGCTAGCGACTCGGTAATCAAAAACAGTAGTTAAACATGGGTTTTCACCCGTGTGTACCACCCTAGTGTGGGGGAGATGCCCCACATGTTGTATATAGATCTAAAAAATGAATGAAAATTGTGTATATTAAAAAAGAGAATAATTGTTGTGTTTCTACACTTAGCTAGTAATGTTATCTTTTTACGTTCTAAGTTTCGGTATAACAGTCGGTACTTTGAATATTGAGGACAATATTCATTTCTAAGTGTGGGGGGGAAATTCTGGCGAATTTTGATCATAAATGTACCCTTTTAGTCCCTTTTTCCCCCAAAATGGCCAAATTTTAAATTTTTTTTTAGTGGAAGTACTATGTACTAAACACAACAAATGGTAATCAGTCCACCATGTCTAACCCACATAAGGATTGGCTAATCCAGGAGCAAACGGCTCTTGGTAAAGATATATCAAATCCGTTGACGGCTTGCAATTTGCCCAAAATTGTATGGTATTCAGCTCACCATATCCTTAAAAGTGAAGAGTTGGCTAGCCCGCAAGTTTATGGCTTGTGGTAAAGGCTGTGGAAAAACCATAATTGGTAATCAGCTCACCAAAGATAATATTGATAATTTATCTAAGATTTGGCTAGTCCAGAAGCAAACGGCTTATGGTAAAGACAAATCAAATCCGTTGAAAGCTGGTGGTTTACTCAAAATCACATGGTTATCGGTGTACCAAGGTTCTTACTTGAACTAAAACATTTGGCTACTCCAGAAGTAATGGCTTTTGGTAAAGAGATGAAATCCATTAATTTTTCTCAAATCATTGCTAGGGACTAGCAATATCTTAGTGTGGGGGATTGATGAGTGTCTAAATACTCATCATTTTTGTACCATTTAAACTGCAAAAACATCTGAAAACACTTAGAAATGCATCAAAATGATAAAAATATCACAAATAAGTGTTTTATGTGTTTTAAATGCAAAAATGTCAAAATCTGGTGAAAAACGTATCAAGTTTGCATAATTGGCAGTTTTAGTCCCCCAAGTTTCAAAAGTTGTCAAAAACAGTCCCTGGTAAAGCAAAATAAAGAAAAATGTTATTCAAGGTCCCTGAATTATTCTAACTTGTCAAAAATGGTCCTTGAATAAATCTTTTGTTAAATGGCAGAAAAGGTCCCTGAACTTTCATAAAATGTCAAGTTTGGTCCCTGGAAAATTTAAAATGTCAAAACTGGTCCTTATACTATTGGAACTTGTCAATATTGGTCCCTTGTAACAACTTTGAAAAATTACCGGATTGGTCCCTCTAGTTTGGCAGATTTACAAATTTGATCCTTATCATTAAATATTAAACCAAGCCCTTGTCAAATCTATTTTGATCCCCTGCCAATACCTGTTTTGACCCCCCTGCCAAAACCCTTTTTAGACCCCTTGGTCAAATCCAGTCAACCCAAACAGTTTTCCCTCCCAACAGGTTTTCTTCTCCACTTGCTCTGCATCACTCAGCCTTTCCCATCACTCCTCAGACCTTATCCCTTATCTCTTCCACCCTCACCCACATCATCATCACACCTAGCCACCCCCCCTAGTGCTAGCTCAGTCCACACAGGTCAAATACCTTTTTCCCGCCAAAATCATCAAATGGCCAATATGCTTAAAACTCATCCATTGGCTCAAAGAAGTGGTGGGATTTGATCAAGAAGACACGTGGAAGCTTTTTAGGTGTATAAAAAGGAAGAAGAAACAAGAAAAAGACAGTAGTTAGTTTTTAGTTTTCTTTGTATGTCGTTTTTTTTAGCTATCTTAATTAGTGTGCTAAAATGTAATTTTAAGCTTTAAATGTGTTAAACTCAAGTCATTGTATCATTGGAATTCACTTGTAAGTATCAATCTCAAGGTTTTATACAAGTTCATATTTTCAAGTTTACTGTGGAAATTTTCAGTTTCAAGTTTGATGTCCAAGCTTCTAATAAGCTCATGTTAAAATCAAATAAGCTCATTTAAGCTTATTATAATCTTTGGTATGCCTGCTAGTCAGTTTTAAGCAAGTTTCATTGTTGGTCAACATAAGTCAACTGAAGAGCTCAAAATGGATTTGGTCATGATATTTGGTGATGCAGAGCTAACTTTGGATTGATTATTGGTTTAGAGGCTTTGTGGGAAGCTGTTAGGAGTAATATTAGTCATTGGTTCATAATCTTTGGCTGGAAAGAAATTTGTAAGCCAATTTATCATATTTAGCATTAATTGTTCTAGTAATTATAAAATGCTCAATCTTGTTTTTCTGTGTTAATTTGATATATATTAGTTAGTATCTTAATTAAAATAGTCCATTTATTCATTATATTTCATAGTACCCTTATATTTCATTTTAACATAAAAAGTTAGCAACTTAGTATTTTGTGGTAAAAGGATGTTGTCAGTGGTAATTTAGGCTCAAATCAGTGCATACAATCATATTTCAACTTTGTAGATCCATTTCATGATTTGAATCAGTTTAATCCTTTGAAAAGCTTTAAAACAGCCTCTTAAAGGACTGTTTGGATTAGCCTAGTTAAGCCTGTTAGAGTGCATTTGTGTCATTGTTTATTGTTGTTCCAGGTTACATTAGCTCTAGACAACTAAGTGCAGTCATAAAAACCAAGTCTTGTTTGCATAAAAGTCAAAATGCCAAATTCCATTCCTTGACAGTTAACTGTCAAGGATTTGCAAGGTTAAATCCTTCATGTTGGTGCATAATTAGTAGACTCAGCTTAGATTAGTCTTAATGCAGCTTAATATAACATATTTAATAAGTAGGATAGATCACAAGTTCAAAAAAGTCAAACTAGTTCATTTTATAAAAAGTTAAAATTTCTTAAGTCAGTTTTTGAATAAAATTTAGAATTTCATTGTGTATTCAATAATTAGATTTAGCTTAAATCCTTTTGGGATATTAAAATATTGTTGCTTAACTAAATTAGAAAAATATTAGTTTACTTATAATCAGCTTATTAAGTGCTTATTCATCAGTTTCTTTTGGACCCTTTTTCTGAAAACTGTCTTGTGCAAACAGTTATATAAGTGCTTATTTGAAGTTTTTTCAGTTTACATATTAGCTTATTTAAAGTCAATTAGCTTATTCCTAGTTTCCATTTGCTTATTGAGTAGCTTATTAGCTTTTAGTTTGATTTTATGCTTATTTCCATTCTCTAGTTCACTGTTGGATAAATAAGCTTAAAACTGAGCTTATTAGTACTTTTCACAAAAAGTTGTAGTTAAATAATTTGCTTATCTTAGTTTGTTTAACAAGTTGCAAAAAGAAAAAATAAATAAAATGATTTGCAAAAAGGTGGGGAGGCAGGCTCAAACCTGAGACCTCCCACCTTTACGAGAGTGTTAGAGTGTGTACCTGGATAGACTGCGCCCTTGGGTCTTTCTTGTCATGGTTTGCATAGTCTATATACTTAAACCAATTTTTGCCTTATTAGCTTATTTAGGCATTTAGCTTATTACCAGCTTATCCAATCCAGCTTTTTCATGTTTTTTATTTTTCTTATCTTTGTATTAGTATAAAGTATTTTATAAAAAAGTTTCAGATTTTTCTAAATAGTTTTAGTATTTTTAAACATTTAATTAGTGTTAAATAGTATTTAATTCATAATAAAAAATATAAAAGTCAAAAAAATATAATTCTTTTTTCTAAAATTTTCTTTTATCATATAGTACGTAATAAAGTTGTTTTTACACTTGTAGGACTTTTATTTCATAAATTTTACGTTTTTGCTTGCGCACTCGCGTAATTTTTAGAAATAACGTACGTTTTCATTTTAAGCTACGTTTTTAGATAATTTAAGTTTACGTTTTAGTTAAAATAGTTTATTTAAGGTATTTTGTTTTATAAAATCACAAAAACATCATTGTAAAAATAGTGATAGCGTTTATTTAATATTTTTTATCTTTTTAAATTTCCTTTAATTTGCATTTAAGCCCCTGTAGTTTATGTGCTTTCTCTTTAGGTATAGATCAATCACAATCCTTTCCCGTTCAAATCCTCTCGATCACTACACGTTTGACTATTCTCGCACAGCTCGTTGGGACTTAACGACCTGGGGAAACACTATACTCTCCTGATCTTTATTGCATTTGCTTCTAAGCTGTTTTAAGTTTGTTACGGTCGGCCATTCACAAGTGGCCGGTTTGAGTGATAAAACTTGACGGTTTGGGGCAGATCACACCAAATCAAGGTTTCCAACATCAAGGAAACCTTCATCAAAACAACTTCAATCGAGGGAATCAATTTCATGGGAATATGAATCCTAATCAAGGAAATTTTCAAAACCATGGCCCTAATCCTAACATTAGAGGCCAGAATTTTCCTAATCCACCTCCCGCCATTGTTCCAACTGGACCATCATCTGATGAGTTGTTGAAACAATTCATGAAATCCCAAGATGAAATGAACAGGTTGTTGGTCAGTCAGATCGCTAATCTTAAGAAGTCTTTAAATGATCAACCCTCGGGCTCAGCAAAACTTCCGAGCAACACGATCGCTAACCCGAGGGGCGATGCAAAGGCGATCACAACCAGAAGTGGTGTTTCATATACTGAACCTGCTGTTCCTACTACCTCTTCTTCTTCTCTCCAAAAGGTAGTGGAAAGTAAACTGATGATTGTGTAAATACTCATCATTTTTGGGTCAATCTGAACTGCAAAACGTTTAAAAATGCTCATAAATGCATCAAAATACTGAAAATATTCCAAAATTGCATTTTATATGTTTCAGATGCAAAATGTTCAAAATCAGATGAAAAATGAGCAAAGTTTGCATAATTGGCAGTTTCAGTCCCCTAAGTTTCTAAAATTGTCAGAAATAGTCCCTGAGCCTTAATTTCAAAAGAAAAATCACCAAAGGTCCTTTTAAAATCATAAGTTGTCAAAATTAGTCCTTTGGTGAAAAATATCAAAAGTTTTGAGAAATTACAAAATTGGTCCTTCAAGTTTGAAAATTGGCAAAAATGGCCCCTGGAAATTTGAAAATGTCAAGTTTGGTCCTTGTATTATTAAAACTTGTCACTTTTAGTCCTTGGAGCAACTTTTCAGAATTGACAGAAAAGGTCCTTGTACTTTCAGAAAATTGCAAATAGGTCCTTGTGCATTGTTAAACCTTTACACCTTTGACCTTGTCACAATTCATTTTGACCCCTGCCATAGCTTTTGGACCCTGCCACTTTTGACCCCCCCTTCCAATATTAAATCCCCAGTCAACTCACCAGTCAAACCCCTCACGGGTTCCCTCTTTTCCCTCCATCATCACCATCTTCTGCAACTCACCTGCTAACACTCAACCCCATCTTTCCAGCTCACTAACCCACTCCCATGTTCCCCCTCCTCATCATCATACCTACCTACAACCCCCCTAGTTGCTAGTTTCAACCCCACAGGTCAAAACCAAAATTCCCGCCAAAAATCAATCTAATGGCTATAATGATCTTAAGCCATCCAATTGCCCTAAGGGCAGCTGGGATATGCTCAGAGTGAGGAGAGAAGCAGATTGGGGTATAAAAAGAGCAAGAGAGAGCAAGAGAAGGGAGTAGTTAGTTTTTTAGTTTATCTTAATGTCTTTTTTTTAATTAATGTATTAGTTTAAATCAAAATGTTGTAATTTCAGTTTGTTGGTATCACATTTAAGTGGAAACATTACTGTATTGTGTTTTTGAGTATCAATTTTAAAGTTTAATCAAATATCAAGTTTATTGTTCACTGTCTCATTTTCAGTTTCAAATTTTATATCAAAGCTTCTAATAAGCTCATGATTAAAATCAAATAAGCTCATTTAAGCTTATTATAGTCTTTGGTATGCCTGCTTTAGAGTTTTAAGCAATTTTGTAACATGGTCAATAAAAGTCAACTGGAGCTCAATGGGGCTTGGTAATGGATAATGGTAGGTGCAGGACTTGGATGGGTTGAGATAGAATAGGTTAGCATAGGATTGGGTCTGGTTTAGCCTGCAACACCAGCTGGATCTCTTGTGAGTATTGATTGTCTCATTTTCATTTTTAGTTCTATTTTGCATAATGAGCTTATATCTGTACCTGTGTTTAATTTTAGTTCCTACTTGTTTATTTAGTGTTAATTAAGGTATTTAGACTTAGTATGATCAAGAAATCATGTTGGTTTAGTAGTTTGTTCATTTTTTAGTTCACATCAGTTAGTATAGGGGTGTTTGGAATTGCTGTCAAACCTGTCTTTAAGGATAGTTCAGTGCTTAACTCTTGTTGTTTTAAGCTTGGTTAGTTCATATGTGCTAAGATCTGTCTTTAACTTGTGCCTGCAAAGCTAAAAGTCAAAATCCCATAAAACATGTCTTAGCAGCTTATCTATTGAGTTTTTGCAAAGTCAAAAGATCATTTTGTGTTTGAAATACATAAACATAGATTGCAGTAGTCTTATTTCATCACATTACATCTATTTCAGTCCATAAATCAAGATCAAATCTCAAGTTGGTCAACTTTTCAGTTTTGTTAAAAAAGTCAAAGTGGTGAAAACTCAGTTTTGGCCAAGCTAGAAGGATTTTTCTTGGACTCATTTCTGAGCCAATTTCAGTGAATCTTGTGGTTTTAAAAACTTCCACTGGTCTAATTTCTTGTGGTGATTTTTGTGGATTTTTGTTAAATTTTTATAAGCCTCATAATCACTGTTCAAAGTGGGCATAATTGCCCTGTGCATAGACTCAGTCAACACTGAGTCTGCACAGGGTCTTGCAGCCCTTGTAACAAGCTCTTGAGAGCTTGTCCAAGGCTCCTTTTTGGTTTACTAGGTCTCAGCCAGGTCTAGTTCAAGTTCCATTTGTTGGTTTTCAATTTCAACTTATCTTGAGTGCTTATTTTCATGTCCAAAGAAGCACCCTCACAACTGTTTTTAGCTTATTAGTCAAAACCTCAAATCTTTTGAGCTTGTTGATCAGAGGTTAAAGCTTGTGTAATATATGTTGCATTTAGGTTCTTTTAGCATAATATTGCTTCTGTTTCAGTTGGGTGGCCTTGGGTGTCCATTTGCTTATTTCAAGTGCTTATTTCTAAGCACTTGACATAGCAGCTTCTTATTCCTCCACACAAGCACCTGTTTTTCCATTTTTCCTAGATTCCTCATATTATTTTAAGCTTATCTTGAATTTTTCAGATTTTTCCAAGTCATTTTGCTATTTTTCTGCATTTTAATCAATTTTTTGGCCTTTTTAATTAGCTTTAAATACAATTAATTAAGAAAAGCTGCAAAAAAATAATTTTTCATTTTTCTTAAGTTAAGATAAATATAAAAAGCCAAAAAAATATTTTTCTAGATTTTTCTTAGTTAAATTTGTATTTTTAAATAATTTAATTAGTTTTTAATAATTTTTAATTCATAAAAAATAGAAAAATATTCAGAAAAATACAAAAATAGTTTTGAAAATTCTCTTTTGTTATTTTAGATTTTTCCAAGTCAAAATTTTATTTTTCTAGCTTTGTTTCATATTTTCTTGTATTTTAGGTTAATATTTAATAGTTAAAAATAGTTTTTAATTAATAAAAATTAATTAAATAGTTGTAAAAATAATTTTCTTTTTCTTAAAATTTTATTTTATCATTAGGATTGTAAAAATGTCATTTTCATATTTTTAGGTCTTTTATTTCCTAGATCTCACTTTTTATTTTGTACGTTTACGTAATTTTATTTAAGCGTAAGTTTTAAGTTTTAAACGTTCATCAATTTTAAAAATAGTGATAGCGTTTATTTAATATTTTTTATCTTTTTAACTTTCTTTAATTTGCATTTAAGCCCCTTTAGTTTATGAGCTTTTTCTATAGTTATAATAATTCAGATCCCTTTTTCCGTTCAAATCTCTCGATCACTATACGTTTGGTGATCAATTGCACAGCTCGCTGGGACATAACGACCCGGGGAAACACTATACTCCTCAGATCTTCATTGAGTTTGTTCTTAAGCCGTTTTAAGTTTCTTACAGTTGGCCATTCACAAGTGGTCAGCTTGCGTGAGAAAACTTGACTGTTTGGGAGCGAATCATGAACCTAAGACACACAATGGACCTACGACTCCAATGCCTCCTCCACTAGGAGAAATGAGTCAAGTTACCAAGGATACAACGGACCAAGTGCATTATTCAAGCCCACGAAGTACCGCACACGTCCCACCTTCGGTAGTCCAACCTCAGGTTGTCCAGAAACCCAAGTCAAATCCAGGAGTTGTTTTTGAACCTCCAGTAGCTCCCATTGAAAACCAGAAATCCAAATCTTCTATTCCTTACCCATCACGTTTGAATGAGCAAAATCTCCGCGAAAAAGCCAGTCATCAAATGGACAAATTTTTCCAAATTTTCCAAGAGTTACATTTTGACATAAGCTTTGCGGATGCTATCATGCTGATGCCCAAGTTTGCATCAACTCTCAAACACATGTTAAGCAATAAGGAAAAGCTGTTTGAGATGGCAAAAACTCCTCTTAACGAGAACTGCTCTGCAGTTATCTTGAAGAAGCTTCCTGAGAAACTTGGAGATCCTGGGAAATTTCTCTTACCTTGTGTATTTCCAGGAATGGTTGAATGCTTTGCCTTAGCCGATCTTGGTGCAAGCATCAACCTGATGCCTTATTCAGTATGGAAGAAACTTTCTCTTCCGGAACTCACTCCTACATGCATGACTCTCGAGCTTGCAGATCGTTCCATATCCCGTCCTCTTGGCATTGCCGAGGACGTATTTGTGAAAGTAGGAAAGTTCCATTTTCCAGCTGACTTCGTGGTTGTTGATTTTGATGCCGATCATCGGGTTCCTCTCATTGTTGGTCGAGGATTCCTGAGAACGGGCCGTGCTCTCATTGATGTATTTGAGCAAGAAATCACATTACGTGTTGGTAATGAAGCTGTCACCTTTAACCTTGATCAAACTTCGAAGTACTCCACAAACTATGATTCTGAATCGGTTAACCGAATAGATATCATTGATGTTGCTACTGAAGAGTACTCTCAAGACGTTCTTGGTTACTCTCATAATTCTGTGAGTGGGGATCCCACCACATCTTCTCAACTTATCATAGCCAATTCTACCCCTTCTATCACTCCTTTTGAGGGAAGAGACTTCATCTTGGAAGAGATTGAAGCATACTTGGCTAGTGATTCTGTTCCGTGGGAAATTGATCATGCTCCAATTGACATTGAGGGGGACATACTTCTTATTGAGAAGTTGCTTAATGATGATCCATCATCAACCCCTCACCCTAGTGATTCAATCCCAGATAAGATTAATCTGGAGGGAGATATTCTTCTAAAGAAGTTGTTAAATCAGGACACTTCTCCTCCTCTCCCTCCCTTCAAGCTTCATAACAAGGAAGTCAAGTCAGTTGAGAAAACTGAAGAATTTCCTGAGGTTGAGCTTAAGGACTTACCTCCTCATCTCGAGTATGCATTTCTTGAGGGCGATGATAAATTACCCGTCATTATTGCTAGAGATTTGAGTAAAGATGAAAAAGCTACTCTCATATAGGTCTTGAAGTCACACAAGCAAGCAATTGCTTGGAAACTCTCCGACATTAAGGGTATCAACCCTGAGTTCTGTACTCATAAAATCTTGATGGAGGATAACTTTAAACCAGCAGTTCAACATCAGAGACGAGTGAATCCAAAAATCCATGATGTTATCAAACAAGAGGTTATCAAACTTCTTGATGCAGGATTGATTTACCCGATCTCAGATAGTCCTTGGGTCAACCCAATTCATTGTGTTCTGAAAAAGGGTGGCATAACTGTTGTCACAAATGAAGATAACGAGTTAATTCCAACTCGATTGGTTACGGGATGGCGTGTTTGCATTGACTATCGTAAGTTGAATGACGCCACCCGTAAAGACCATTTTCCTCTACCCTTCATGGACCAAATGCTTGAGAGATTAGCAGGGAACGAGTACTATTGTTTCTTTGATGGTTTCTCGGGTTACTTTCAGATCCCCATTGATCCACAGGATTAAGAGAAAACCACATTCACCTGCCCATACGGAACTTTTGCCTACAAACGTATGCCTTTTGGCTTATGTAATGCTCCTGGCACGTTCCAACGATGTATGATGGCCATTTTCCACGACATGATCGGGGAAACAATGGAGGTGTTTATTGATGACTTCTCGGTCATTGGGGATTCTTTTCAAACATGTCTCTCCCATTTAGAAAAAATGCTTCAAAGGTGTAAAGACACCAATCTTTGTCTAAATTGGGAGAAGAGTCACTTTATGGTCAAAGAAGTCATAGTCCTTGGCCATAAGATTTCCAAAAACGGGATTGAGGTAGATAGAGCAAAAGTAGATGTTATTGCTAAATTACCTCATCCTACTACCGTCAAAGGTATTAGGAGTTTTCTAGGTCATGCCGGTTTCTATCGTAGATTTATACAAGATTTTTCTAAAATCGCCCGGCCTATGACCCATCTTCTTGAAAAAGATGCTCCTTTTATCTTCTCACCCGAGTGCATAGAAGCTTTTGAAACATTGAAGAAAAAGCTTACCGAAGCACCCATTCTCGTTGCTCCCGACTGGGATTTACCCTTTGAGCTCATGTGCGATGCAAGTGATTTTGCTATCGGTGCAGTCTTAGGGCAACGTAGAAACAAGCATTTTCAGCCTATCCACTACGCAAGTAAAACTATGACTGAAGCTCAAACTCATTACACCACCACAGAAAAAGAGCTATTAGCCGTGGTGTATGCATTTGAAAAGTTTCGGCCATACTTAATCTTGACCAAATGTGTGGTGTATACGGATCACTCGGCTCTCAAATATCTCTTTGCAAAACAAGATGCAAAGCCGAGATTGCTCCGTTGGATTCTCCTCCTCCAAGAATGATATCATTATACGTGATAAAAAAGGAGCTGAGAACCTGGCTGCTGATCATCTGTCCAGATTAGAAAACCCTCACCAAGATGTTTTTGAGAAAAAGGAAATAAATGAAACATTTCCTCTCGAGACACTCAATGCGGTTTCTTTTCGTGGAAATTCTACTACCCCATGGTTTGCTGACTTCGCAAATTACCATGCGGGTAACTTCATTGTGAAAGGGATGTCGACCCAACAGAAGAACAAATTCTTCAAGGATGTTAAACATTATTTTTGGGACGACCCCTTCTTATTCAAAATTTGCGCGGATCAAGTCATCAGACGGTGTGTTTATGGACAGGAAGCTATTGACATTCTCACAGCTTGCCATGCTGGACCCACCGGGGGCCATCATAGTCCAAATTACACCGCCAAAAAGGTGTTTGATTCCGGGTTTTATTGGCCGACTATCTATAAGGATGCCCACGATTTTGTCAAAACCTGTGACGCTTGTCAACGTCATGGAAATATCTCTCTAAGAAATGAAATGCCGCAAAATGCCATTCAAGTTTGTGAGATATTTGACATATGGGGTATTGACTTTATGGGGCCATTTCCATCTTCTCGTGGAAACAAGTACATACTCGTGGTTGTTGACTATTTGTCAAAATGGGTTGAAGCAAAAGCTTTACCTATCAATGATGCCCGGGTAGTTGTGAAATTTTTGAAATCCCTTTTTGCCAGGTTTGGAACTCCGAGAGGTATAATCAGTGATCGTGGCACACATTTTTGCAATGTCCAATTTGAAAGAGTCATGCAAAAGTATGGTGTTACCCACCGTCTCTCTACTGCATACCACCCCCAAACAAGTGGGCAGGTGGAAGTTTCCAACCGTGGTATAAAAAGAATCCTTGAAAGGACAGTAGGCGAAAATCGTGCATCCTGGTCGGATAAGCTAGATGACGCACTCTGGGCCTTCCGTGCAGCTTACAAAACACCCATCGGGTGTACTCCATACAAGCTAGTGTACGGAAAGGCATGTCATCTTCCGATTGAGCTAGAGCACAAGGCTTACTGGGCCTTAAAACATGCCAATTTCGATATTCAGACAGCTGGTGACCACCGGAAAGTTCAAATGAATGAATTAAATGAATTTCGTGATCAAGCTTACGAGAACTCTTTGATCTACAAACAAAAGACAAAGAGGATTCATGACTCAAAAATCAAGAACCGCGTTTTCAACGTTGGTGATCGAATCCTTCTTTTCAATTCAAGATTGAAGATTTTCTCGGGAAAGCTCAAGTCCCGTTGGTCTGGTCCATTTACCATTTCTAAGGTTTATCCTTATGGTACCATTGAGTTATCTCAACCCGATGGTCCAAATTTTAAAGTGAATGGTCATCGAGTGAAGCATTATTTTGGAGAGGACATTCCTCCTGTGGTTGTCCCGGATCTACAAACTTTCCCCATGAACCAATGAATGCGGGGATCGAGTCAAGCTAATGACTCGGGAATCAAAAACAATAGCACACACCATATGGGTTTTCACCCATATTTCTGTCTTCTTTCTCTATTCTACCACCCTAGTGTGGGGAAGTTGCCCCCCGCTGTTGTATATAAGTTTTCCAAAAAAAAAAAAAAAAAAAAAAAAAAAAAAAATCTCTTTCTAAATAATGGCCGTAGTATTTCCCTTTTACGTTCTTTGTTTCGGCATAACCGCCGGTACTTTGAATATTGAGGGCAATATTCATTTCTAAGTGTGGGGGGAATTCTCACGAATTTTATCATGTATTATCCACCCAATTCCCCCGTTTTTGGCCAAATTTTTTTTTTTGAGTAACTGTTTTTCACTTACTCAGCATATGGTAATCAGTCCGCCATGTCTAAAAGACAAAAGGATTGGCTAATCCAGGAGCAAACGGCTCTTGGTAAAGATTTCTCAAATCCGTTTATGGCTTGCAATTTGCCAAAAATTGTATTGTATTCAACTCACCATATCCTAAAAAGCGAAGAGTTGGCTAGCCCGCAAGTTTATGGCTTGTGGTAAAGGCAGTGGAAAATCCATAATTGGTAATCAGCTCACCAAAGATAATTCTGATAATTTATCTAAGAGTTGGCTAGTCCAGAGCAAACGGCTTATGGTAAAGACAAATCAAATCCGTTTACAGCTTATGATTTGCTCAAAATCATTTGGTTATCATTGTACCAAGGTTCTTACTTGAATCAAAACAATTGGCTACTCCAGAAGTGATGGCTTTTGGTAAAGAGTTTTTAAAATCCATTAAAGTTCTAAAACATTGCTAGGGACTAGCAATATCTTAGTGTGGGGGATTGATGAGTGTCTAAATACTCATCATTTTTGTACAATCTAAACTGCAAAATCATCTGAAAACACTCAAAAATACATCAAAATGATGAAAATATCACAAATCAGTGTTTTATGTGTTTTAAATGCAAAAAGATCAAAATCAGATGAAAAATGTATCAAGTTTGCAAAATTGGTAGTTTTAGTCCCCCAAGTTTTAAAAGTTGTCAAATCTAGTCCCTGGAATTCAAAAATCAAGAATTTTATCATTCAAGGTCCCTGAAATATTCTAAGTTGTTAAAATTGGTCCTTGAATGATTCTTTGGTCAAATGGCAGAAAAGGTCCCTAAGCTTTGAAAAAATGTCAAAATTAGTCCTTGGACTTATAAAAAAGGAATTTTATGCAAAAAGGGTCCTTGTACTATCAAATTTTGTCAAGTTTGGTCCTTGTGATAAGTTTAGAAAAGTGTCATGTTCAGTCCCTCAAGTTTGGAGAAGTTGCAAGTTTAGTCCTTGTGATACTATCAAACCAAACCGGACTCTTTTAATATTAAAAGCCCAAATCCAATCCATGGCCCAATGCAATATCCAAGCCCAACAAACTTGACCCTTGACCCCTTGAGCTAGGTCAAAATACATTTTGATCCCTGTCACAACCCATTTTGACCCCTCTGAGCGTTATTAATAAGCCGTTCAAATAAGTCAAACACTGGCCCTGTTCATCCCTTAACTCGTTTACCCGCCAAACCAGAAACCAGGGTAGTTTTCCTTGATTTGCTCTATCCACCCCCTCCACCTGTCTTCCAACTTGTATACCTTGTCCCCTCCACCTCCACTAGCACCAAAAAGCTTTAATTGACTCAAACCTGCTCAAACCTGCTAATAGACTTTTTTGGCGCCAAAAAGACACTTGGACGAATGTGATGATTTTGGCCAATCCAATGGCTGGAAATGAGTGAGAAAGTTTCAGAGGACAACAAGAAGTCAAAAAAGTTGATTATAAAGGAAAGAGAAGCAATGGGAGAAGCTATCTAGAATTTTTAGTTTACTTAATGTAGTTTTAGCTTAAACTCTGTTTTCAGTGTATGTTTTAACTTAAAAGCTTTGTATTTCAAGTATTTAGTGTGTAATAAACCTTTTGAAGTCATCAATTTCAGTTTCAATTCAAGTTTCCAGTTTATGCATATTTTCCTTTCAAAGATCTCATATGATTCAAATATTGTTTTTAGTTGTTGTTTGGACTGAAATAGCACATGTAAGCTCCTAGATAGCTTCTAAAAGCTATTAGATATCATTAAATTCAGTTTAGCATCAAAAAGGAAAAATCACCAAAAATACAAATTAAATAGTTGAAAAATAAAAAATCTCATGGAAATGGTGTTCACAGCTGGAGCAGGGTGAATTTTGGATGGCCTTGGGTTAGAAGCTTAGTGGTAAGCTAATAGGGGTGATATTTGGTCCTTGTTCTCAGTTTTGAGCTTGGAAGCCATTGTAAGCCATTTGCTCATTTTTGGCATTTCTCTGTTTTAGATCTTTCATAGTTTAAATCTTTGTGTTTTACTGTTAATTAGTTATAGTTAAATGTATTTGAGTATTAAAATCAGTTGTTTGTTATTTTAAATTTGTAGTTAGCTAAAACTTTATTTTCACAGTTAAAAGTGCATAACTGTCTTTTCTTAGTTTCTTGTTGTTAATGTTGTTGTTTTATGCTTCATTAGATCTAATATATGATAATACATGGTCTTGAATCAGTTTCATGGTTTTAATTTGTGTTTAGCTTTGAAAACCACCAAAACTGTCTAAGTAAGTGGTGTTTGGATTTGCTTGTTTTAATTGTGCTCTAGGTCTCTTGTGTTATTGCTTGTACTTGCTTTGTGTCACATACACACCTAATATCTCAAACAAGTCATAAAAACCAGTGGTGATTTGGTGATAAGTCAAAATAATCTTTGATCTAATCTTGTGAGTCCACTGTTGGAATTTCATAATCTTTGATCTTGTTTTCATGTTTACAAGTTGTTAAAATCAATCAAACAAGTATTATTACACCTGAAAACAACATAATCAGTAAGTAGTAGTGATCAAAAGTTCATAAAAGTCAAACTCATCTAGTTTTTATAAAAGTCAAAATTTTCATTTGGTCGTTTTTTATTAAAAAAGATAATTTCACTGTGTGTTTAATAGTGAGATTTAGCTTAAAAGCTTTTGGGTAATCAAAGTTTAGTTGCTAAACTAAATTAGAAAAATACTAGTTTTCCTCTAATCAGCTTTTTAAGTGCTTATTTTCTTATTTCTTTTGGACCCTTGTCTGATAATGATGCCCTGTGCACAGTTGGGTAGTCCAACTTGATAAGCTTACAAATAGCTTATTAGTTGGCCAAATCTGGCGATTTTTGGTTCTTTGGGTAGCTGACCTAGCCATCTTGAGAACCCAAGCTTCATATTTCAATTTCTAGCTTGTTAGATGGGCTGCTAGTGGCTTTTGTTTTTGGCCAATACTTAGTTGATACTGAGTCAGCTTAAGCTGAGCATTGATCTGGTCCCATCTTCATAAGCTCACCAAAAGCTCTCTAGTTGTCCCCAGCTTATCATCTTTAGTTTTTTGGAAAGCCAACCTGCTCATCTTGACACCTCAAGGCTTGTTTTGAGCTTTTGAGCTTATTTTCTTATCTTAATTTGCCCTTAAACATGGCTGCAGGCCTGTTTGGTTGAGTAGTTCAGTCTCAAGTGCTTATTTGCTTATTCCAGCTTTTCAGTGTGCCTCTTTGTGTTTTCTAGCTTAGTATTAGTAGCTTATAGCTTGTTTTAGCTTACTCCACTTTTGTTTTCAATCTGTAAGCTTGTTTGAGCTTATTTCATCATAATAAGCTCATTATCAAAACTGTTGAGAATTTTAGCTTATAAGTCAGCTTATTTGTAGTTTGTAAAATTTTTGTCTTTGTAAAAGTTTCATATTTTAAGTAGTATAGTAGTTTTAAAAAAAGAAAAACCAGAAAAACATCAATTTAAATATAGTGATAGCGTTTATTTAATAGTTTTTAGCTTTTTGATTTTTCTTTTCATCTTATTAATAAGCAAATCTTGTTTTTATATTTTTCTTAGTTTTCTGTCACCTTAAGTTATTTTTAGAAAAAGTTTCATAATTTTCCTAATCTTTTTAGTATTTATTATAATTTTAAATAGTTAAAAGTATTAAATAATTAATAATAAATAATTAAAAAGCATAAAAAATATCTTTTCAGTTTTAAAATTAGTTTTATCATATTTTAGATTTTTCCAAGTTAAAATTTTATTTTTCCAGGTTTATTTTATATTTTCTAGTATTTAAGTGTATTTTAAATAATAATTAATTAGTAATAATTAGATAAAAAGTGTAAAAAATATATTTTTAGTTTTAAAATTAGTTTTATAATATTTTAGATTTTTCTCAATCATAATTTTATTTTTCTAGCCTTATTTTGTATTTTCTTCTATTTTAGGTTATTTTTAAATAGTTAAAATAGTTTTTAATTAATAATAATTAAATAAATAGTTGTAAAAATAATTTTCTTTTTCTAATAATTTTCTTTTATTTTTAGGATTTCAAAAATGTCATTTTCATATTTTTTGGTTTTTTATTTCTTAGATTTCACTTTTTATTTTGTACGTTTACGTAGTTTTTAAAACGTACGTGTTTTAGTTTCTTTTATCTGATTGTTGTGCTTTTCAATTCTGTATTCCAAATACATTCCAATCAATCAGTAGTGTAATTTCCAACCTAAATCTTTACTGATCACTATCCTTAGTGATCATTCTATCATCTGATCAAGTGTTTACACACCATTGAGTCTCTGTGGGACTTAACGACCCGGGAATTCATTATATTCTCTGATCTTCAATGTATTGGTTTCTGAGCAGTTTTAAGTTTATTACGGTTAGCCATTCACAAGTGGCTAGCTTGTGTGATTAAGCTTGACTGTATTCAGGACATCAATCAGTACTCTATGTCTAATTATTGTGTGCTCGTATGATAGTTAAAAGATGTGTTTACTTAGGTTTTACTACTCCTTAATTATCTCCTATTGGTGGTTGAATTGTCACGTCCTTATTCTTAGTTGCGTTGTGTGTCTAAGGTTGTAGGGTATGCGTTTCTCCCTAACTCTTTGAACTTACCAAAGGGTCTCGTCTACAAAACCCACTAGGGATAATAAACTCTTACTCTAAGGCACTTTTGGATGGTTTAGCTTACAACTACTCAAGGAGTTATATTCTAAGCTTCACAAAGATTTAATCAAGCATTAAGTACAAAACGAATGACCTATCGCATTAATAGATCATTAATCAACTAAGATAAGAGACAACCAATCAATATTCAATAATTAAGTTTCATATTCCCTAAGCAAACACACAAGTAAATTAGCCGGACATGGAGAACATGCAAGCATACACACAAATAATCAAAGACATAATTGTATTAATGAAGTAAAACACTTATCTTGGTGTAAGATATGGTTTGGAACCCTAAAATACTGTACAAGATAGCCTGGGTTTGGTTTAGGTTTTTACTCCAAAAAAATACACACAAATACTGAAAAATTCGGATTCTATATATAAGATTACACATGCGACGTCGTCACCTTATGTTTTGTGACGCTGTCGTGTCACCGTCATTAGGGTTTCGTCTTGGCCACGTTAGACTTGCGACGGCGTCACCTTATGCTTGTGACGCCGTCCTCTTTAGCTTCTGACGCCGGCTGGATTGCATCTAGGCCGTCTGAGTTGCGACAGCCTATTCTTTTATAACTTGACATCGTCACTTGAAAATAGGAGTTTTGGCTTCTGTCCCGTCACAAAATCCTCCGACGGCGTCGCAGATAAGCAGTGACGCCGTCACCTTATGTTTTTAGCAGCTTTGAGTGTCTCAATTTTGACTTTGGCCATTTTCTTCGTATATTCACGCCTTTTCGTCCAAATAAGTGCCATTCCAGCATTTTGCCTTCAAGAGACCTAAAAAGTGAAAAGGAATGATATTAAGCAATAATAGATACAAAAGTGATCAAATAAGGGCTTAAACGACCCCTCAAAAAGGTACCTTTTAAAACCTTATCAGTGTACTTGTTGGTGATGAGGGAGGTGCTATAATGGACGCATCTTGTTATGAGTTATTTGTTGAGAATGAATCATTTGAGGTTGGTTTTGCTAAACAACAAGATCGTAGACTAATATGTGCGGATATCCTAGAGTTGGATTGTGGTATTTTGGATGGTGGTAGTACAAATGTTTGGGTATCATGAAGGTGATTGTTTGTACTAGGTGATTCATCTAAAGGATTTTTGGATGACATGGTGTATTGTGTATGTGAGGATGAGATGGATGATGCAAGCATTTTGGGAGTTCTATATATAGAGAAAAACAAGGCATTGTAATGAATGCTTGACCCAAAATGTGGATTAAAATCTAATGATTAGATATGAATTCAAGGCATGTGATCATGAGAACACAAGCATTAAAGAGCATACTCCCAAAAATGAAACAAATGTGAATTTTTCATCCAAAGTGAAAAAATAAGAAGGTAAAATCAGCTTCTGTTCCACGGTTCCCACGGATCCTTCTCTTGAGGGATCCGTCTAGCATAAAGGCTGGGATCCGTGGGTCTGGTGATTACGTAATTTTGTGTTATCAATGCTCCTAATTCATTGTTGCTTAAACGAATGTACCCGAAAACACATATTAGTTATGTGTCCCCTTTAGCATTCAAAAGACTTGAGATGCAAATGAAAACGGGTTTTTACTTTGTATTAATAATGAAAAAGCGATTTGTCCTAGACGTGAGAAATTGCTTTTGTGAAATTGATATGGGAAGGTATCATCCTTTTAGAAAACATTGTGAAAGTAAGTTTTCTTTGAAAATGTGTAAACAAAATAAGAAAGCTATAAGTGGAAAACTCATATTGGGTTTTGAAAATTCCCGTATTGTTTGTGAGTTGTGCGTGAAATAGAGATCTAAGACTCAGAAAGAAGAAGGCTAGTGTTTACATACCTTGTATAGTCAAATAAGTTACGACGTGTGTTCCATTAGACCAAGACCAAGACGAAGTAGGTTGAATTATTCCCGCTTCAACGGTTTGGTGAGGACGTCGGCTATGTTATCTTCCGATGCTACCTTCTCAATAGAAATGTTCCCCTTTTGAACATTGTATCTTAAGAAGTGGTGACGAATCTCTATATGCTTTGTGCGAGAATACAATACCGGATTCTAGCTTAAATCGATGGCACCTTTGTTGTCACATAGGACGGCTATGTCGCTTAGATGAATGTCGTAGTCTACTAACGCTTGTTTCATCCATAGTGCTTGTTGGCATGCTTTGCCGGCGGAGACTTACTCGGCTTCAGTTGTTGATATTGCTAGTGCCGTTTGTTTCTTAGAAAACCACGATGTTAAACAACATCCCATGAAAGTACACACCCCACTTGTACTTTTTCTGTCAACGTAATCACCTGCATGGTCAGAATCTGCATATACAATTGTTTCTACTCCCGTGCCCTTAGGATACCATAATCCTAATTGTGTTGTACCCTTAATGTATCTAAATATTCTTTTTACGGCTTCTAGGTGTGATGTTTTGGGGTCTTCTTGAAACCTAGCACATAAGCAAACACTAAACATGATATCCGGCCTACTTGCCGTGAGGTAGAGAAGACTACCTATCATGCCACGATATTTAGTATTATCTACGGATTCGCCGTCTTCATCTTTTGTGAGTTTGGTGTCGGATGACATTGGTGTCCTAATTGGTTTTGACTCTTCTAGACCAAATTTCTTTAACATCTCCTTTATGTATTTAGATTGATTGAAGAAGATACCATCTTCTACTTGTTTAATTTGTAGACCAAGAAAGAAACTAAGTTCTCCCATCATACTCATCTCGAACTCGTCATGCATGATTTTAGAGAAATCATCACACATGTCTTGACAAGTGGATCCGAATATAATATCATCTACGTATATTTGTACTATGATTATGTGTGACTCTCTTTTCTTAGTAAAAAGTGTGTTGTCAACTAACCCCATGGTATAGTTGTGTTTAATTAAAAAGGACTTGATTCTATCATACCAAGATTTTGGAGATTGTTTAAGACCATAAAGGGCTTTCTTTAATTTATAAACGTGTTTGGGTTTTTCAAAATCGATGAAGCCCGGAGGTTGAGCTACATATACTTCTTCATTAATGAAACCATTTAGAAAAGCGCTTTTGATATCCATTTGATAAAGCTTTAGATCATTAGCACAAGGATACGCAAGAAGTATTCTTATAGACTCTAATCTAGCCACGGGGGCATAGGTCTCATCAAAGTCTATTCCTTCTTGTTGGTTATACCCTTGGGCAACGAGTCTAGCCTTGTTCCTAGACACTACTCCGTTTGCATCTAATTTGTTCTTATAAACCCATTTTGTTCCTATTATGGTTTGATTACTAGGTGGAGGGACAAGTGTCCAAACATCATTAGAAACAAATTGATTTAGTTCTTCTTGCATAGCCATTACCCAACTTTCATCTTTTATGGCTTCTTGTGTGTTCTTAGGTTCTATGGTTGAAACAAAACAAAACAAGCTACTTTGGTTTTGAACTTGAGACCTTAATGTTCGTTCGTTTAGCTTTCCTATGACCTTATCTACGGGTTGATCTTTGGACTCTTTAATGTTTATGCTTTCACCATTTAGAGGTTCTTCTTCTTCATTTATCTTTCTCTTAATTACAATAGCTTTACTTTCTATGATCTCGTCATCGACAAGAGCTGGAGAGGGTTTGGGTGGACTTTCATCAAATTTTATGTTTAATGACTCTTCTACCTTCATTGTTTCTTTGTTTAATATGACGTAAGCTTTGCTATTTAGCGAGTAACCTAGAAAGATACCTTCGGTTGATTTAGGATCAAATTTTGTAAGGTAATCTTTAGTGTTAAGAATGAAGCATTTGCTTCCAAAGACTCTAAAGTGATTTAACGTAGGCTTTTTGCCTCGGAGTAACTCATATGGAGTTTTACCTAAGATTGGTCTAATTAAGACTCGATTGAGTATTTACGTTGAAGTATCAACGGCATTACACCAAATATTTTGAGGTATGGATTGTTCATTAAGCATGGTTCTACTCATTTCTTGAAGGGTTCTATTCTTTCTTTCTACTACCCCATTCGATTGTGGAGTACGTAGAGCCGAGAAGTTGTGAGTAATACCATTAGCGTCACAAAAGGCTCCAAATTGTACTTCATTATCGAATTCCCTACCATGATCCGTCCTAATAGACACTATTGGACTTCCTAGTTGTCATTGGATCTTTTTACTTAATATTTCAAAGTAATTAAAGGTTTCCATTTTGTTCTTTAAAAATTTTGTCCATGTATACCTAGAGTAGTCATCCACTATTACCAAAGTGTAGTAGTTGCCTCCATAACTTTGGATAGCGGATGGACCAAATAAATCCATATGTAGTAATTCTAGACACCTAGTTGTGGACACCATGTTTTTAGCTTTATGACTCGAATGAGCTTGTTTACCTACATTACAAGCATCACAAAAATGATGTTCATATTTTAACTTAGGTTGATCTCTTAGTAGATCTTTGGATGATAGCGATTGAAGAAGTCGCATGTTGGCGTGACCCAATCTTCGATGCCATAAGGTCAAAGTATCATCCATAGAGGTAAGACATAGTTTTTCTTTAGGTTCATTACCGATTTTAATGACATAGACTCCATGTTTCCTAATTCCTCTTCCTATGGTTATGCCATTTTTAAGTATCTTACTACCGGTTTCGGTAAAAAGTACATTGCACTTTTTATCACATATTTGTCCTATACTTAAGAGGTTAAAGTTTAGGTTTTCTACGTGACACACATCGTTAATGGTTAGAGATTTGTTAGAAACCGTACCTTTACCGATGATTCTACTTTTGCTATTTCCAAATCCCACATTACATCCATTTACGGATTCATATGTGGAGAATAGATCCCTATTGCCGGTCATGTGCCTCGTGCACCCGCTATCCTTGACCCATTCATCAGGGTTTAGGTCGACCTTTAAGCACACCTAAAACAATAATAAACTCAAAAGTTTGGTCCCCATTTGTTCATGGGTCCATTAGTGTTAAACATTCCATTCATGTTAGACATGTATGGATAAGATGAGTATGCATTCCATGGAGCAAAGTTTTGAAAAGAAAAACCGTTTTGCATATTAGGGTTCCATCCCATTTGATGGTTACTTCTTGGATAGACGTTATTAGGTCTCCTAGATGCATTATGTTTTTGAAAAGATGGTGCTTTGTTTCTTGCAAAAGTAGGATTATATTTTGGAGGTGGATGTCTAGTGGTGACATGAGTTGGTTTCTTCCTATTAACGATAACGAACTCAGCTCTAGATGAAGAGGCTATGTTATTACTACTAGTTGTCACAGCAGATCCACGGATCCTAGTCTGTCCACTAGCCGGTTCCCTTTTTAGGGGATCCATGGGATCCGCCACAACAGTGGCTGGTTTTTCTAGTTCTTTAACAAATTTTGTTTCTTTACTTTCACTAGTTGATGGATCAAGTTGTTGAATACCTAGCCCCTTTTGGTTGTTACCGGTTTTAACACCATCGAATATTGTGTCTAAGGTGTTCGTACTCATTCTAGCAATTTTAGAATCTAAATGATCAACTAGTGTTTGAAGTTGAACACAAAGTTCACATTCACCACTTGCTATTTTACCCTTTTCTAAACGTTTTAGTTTTGCTTTTATTTCTATGACTTCTTTATCTAAACGTTGATTTTGACTCTTTAAAAGCTTATTTTTGTTAATTAGTTTTAAGCTAATATTGCATAGTTTGTCATATTCATTATGCAATGAGCCGTCATCAAGTGATGAACTGCTATAGTATTCGTGACATACCTCGTCATTTGCCATGAGACAAATTTCTTCGTCCTCCTCGTCGCTCATTCCCCAGGTGCCGCTCACGAACGCCTTTTGATCATCCAGTTTGGGACACTTACTAATAAAGTGGTTTGGGTCCCCACATTTAAAGCAAGTACGATCATTTTTGCCTTTTCTTCCTCTTTGCTTTTCCGAAAGCCTTTCTTATCGTCATACGGTTGTTTGACGTATCTTCCCTTTCTTCTAAAGAACTTTTTAAAGTCCCTTACCGCCATAGCGTACTCCTCGTCATAACTACCCGAGGAAGAGTTCTCTTCATCGCTTGAAGCCTTTTTGGCTTTTAAGGCAATAGATTTCTGTTTCTCTTTTACCTTTGAGGCTTCGGAATCTTTAGCAAGAACAAGCTCGTAGACTTTTAGATTGCCTATGAGTTCATCGAGGGTGAGAGTTGTCAAATCTTTTGACTCTTCGATCGCCGTCACCTTAGATCTCCACTTCGATGGAAGTGCCCTTAGATATCTCCTAACATGGTTATGGCTAGAGAAATATTCATCAAGTGCTTGTAAAGATGTAATAATAGTATTAAAGTTAGCAAATGAATGATCTATAGTTTCCTCATCCGATATTGAAAATTGTTCATATTGTTGAACAAATAAATCAATTTTAATATTTTTAACTTGTTCATTGCCTTGATGAGTTACAACTAAAGAATTCCAAATTTATTTAGAGGTTTTGAGCAAAGAAATTCTTTCAAATTCCTTTTTCGGTAAAGCATTATATAAAACCATTTTTGCTTCACTATTTTTAGAAAGCTTTTTCTTCATTTCATCATTTAGTTTATCATGAGGTATGTTAACTAAATTTCCCTTATCATCATTTGAGGTAGCTTCAAAATCACCTTCAACAATAATGTACCAAAGATCAATATCTTTAGACTTCACATATGTTTCGAATCTATTTTTCCGATATATAAAACCATTAGTTTCAAGTAGTGGTGGTCGTTGCATAGATTGCCCTTCCTTATAATTTTTAGAACCCATAGTGATCGAAAAGTTTTAAAATACAATTTTACTTTAAAACTTTTATAAACTTAGCTCTGATACCAATTGTGGAAAACTAGAAGGGGGGGTTGAATAGTTTTGCCGATTTTAAGTTGATTTCAAAAACTTTAGATCCGATATTATGTGAAATCGTATGGATGTTGAGAACGTATAGATCTAATGATAATGCAAGCAAATAAATAAAGATAAGGGATAGAAATGACACAACCGATTTATAGTGGTTCAGCTACAAGGACACGTTCCTTGCCCTACTCCACTCCCCGAGTCACCTAGTCGAGAGTTCAAGCACTATGTCAACAAACTCCTTCACTTGGCGGAGAAGCATTCACAACGTTGCTTACACTTTTTCTGGTACAAAGCTAGATGCCGAGTCCGTAGCACGGTGGACCAAACCAACACAACAAATATGTGAAATATCAAATACAAGATCTTTGCTACAGAAATCTTGTGGAGTGACAAATCAATCAAGGACCCCTTGCTTGGATGACTTGTAGAATGCTCGTGATCTCGCCTTAGATAAGGACCTATATGAGGATCACAAATAGAAAGAAAGAAGAACAACTCTCTAGATCAAGTGATCTATATGTTAGAAGAGAATGAGAGTGTATGAGAGATTTAGTAAGAAGAGGGGTCAGTTTGAATGAAGAAATGGCTCTCTATTTATAGGAAAATTTCCTCACTGTTCCCCGGATCCCCCGGATCCCTTCCACAGGGGATCCATCTAGTGTAAACCTAGGGATCCGTGGAACGCTCCTCTTTGCCCATGGGTTTTTTGGTTATGGGTCATGGGTTATGGGTTGGTCCATGGGTTTTCTTTAGATTCAATGTATCTAAGTATACATTGTATCTAGTCTTCTTGGGTATGGGTTAAGATCCATGGGTTATGGTCCATGGGTTATGGTTTTTACCCATCCTAATAAACTATTACAACGAATGCTTAATTACTACATTTTTGTATTTAAAAGTCTATATGTAAATGCTTTACAAAAATAACATGTATCCTTATAATTATACTTAAGACAACATTATATTTGTTATCAAAAAAACACAAAGAGATCACAAAATATTAATAAACTTTTTTACGGTTTATTTGTATTAACAGTTATCATTATCCAAATGTTTGTCAATTCCAAATTCCTCAAAAAGATTATTCTTCCATTCATTATCGTTTTAACTAATTCATTTCGCGTGTTCTAACCATCTTGGCCTTCTATAGGGGATCTCACGTATCTTGCTATCGACTCTTTGTCTATTGGAATATTCTTGGTTATTGGTGCCTTTGTTATCACTCAACTCTCCTTCAATTGTCTTTTTCCACCAATATTCGTCAAGTTTTTCGTCCAAAGCTTCATTCTTTAAATCCCCATCTTCTAAATTATCTAACCATTCACGACTTTGACAATAGGTCAAATATCCAACTTTTATTATTCCTTGTAAGTTCCCTCCATTACAATAGTTGTTTGTCTTCTAATCGCAAGTTGGCCATTCAACATGTCCATTTTTGAAACGAAACGGTCTACACGTATAGTACATATCATCAGTGGGCTCCCTCCAAATCCCATATTCAAGCCAAGGTTTACCCTCTACCCATGGTATTTGATTGTTCCATTCATAGTACCATGTATTTTTAAATTCGTCATAAGTTTTGAAACCGGTTAAATCTCTTCTGAGCACATCTTCATCAATTTTCAACAAATAGTTGAATTCCCTGAGTTCCCTGCAAAGACGTGTCTCAGAATCAAATAAATCAACTTCTATGGCAAAGAGCGTTCCAACTTCATCAAATGTACTAGAATCTTTGTTCTCATTATTGGAAAATTGTTCTTCAGTTAGTACTTCTTCATCATCTCCGATTATCCAATATAGCCAAAGAACATTTTTGATAGCTCTATCCATAGTCCTTTGGTTACTAAATTTAGATGCCAACCATTCAGCGAAATCAACGTCATTAGTATCAAATTCTATATCGGTATCAATTCCGGCCTTCATTAATTCTCTTTTTGTCACCATGTACTCATCAAATTGTCACTTAAAACTTCTAGTCAACCATGTAGCCACAATGCTCCTCAAATCTTCTTTAGCAACATTGTTATGATTCCCGTATTTAATGTCTAACCATTGTTCCAATGTCAAGTCTATAAGTCTTACCGACCTATTGTTGAACAAAATCTATGCTTCTGCATACCTCCTTTCATCATCAAGGTCGTCCTTGTTCAAGGTATTCAACTCCTCAACATAGGGGAAATAGGTAGGTGTCGCGATCTCAACTTTCTTATCACGCCTGGTCATTCTATTTCGAGACGAGAGGTGAGGTTCCAATGTATCGTTTGTCCTCTTTTTATACTCAATTCAAAAGGTGCCTTCATCTTCTTCAATAGTCGTCCAAATAAGTCATTGGACTCGATTATTGGCCATAGGAGGAGTAATTCAGCTTCGGTGTAGCTCATCATCAAATAATAAATGAACAGATCATCCTCCATGCTGCTTAAATGTTTAAACTCATTTAATGTGGTTTCAAGAGGGGGTTCCCAGGTAAATAAATCAGCTCTGATTGAAAGTATATCGAATTCGACTTCTTAAGCTTCATATGTTTCTTTGATAGTCTCAATTGACCAAACTGGGCCAATAATTAGATGTCTTGATGCAAACAGATAATCCAACATGGGTGCGAAGTTACAAATGATAGCATCATAAGTTTTTTCAAAGAAAGAGTGCATAGATTCGCGATTCCATGCTGATGTTTTTGAGGAATGATCATGAATATGAACCGCAGGGAATTCGCTCAAGTAAATCTCATAAGTATTGCACTCATCATCTTCGTTCCTTTGAAACCATGACTTATCCTTTGTACTACCAGTGCTCTGCAAAAGCTTCCCTTGTTCAATAGCTAAATAGTCTTCCATGGTTATTCCTACAAACGGAAACAAATTCATCAGTATGATGGGCCCAGAAGAAAGATGGTACAAAAAACTAGGAACCGAAACAAAATATGAAAGATAAAAGCTGCTAATATATGCAGATGATGCGCCGTATCCAGTTCCCTGGATACGCCGTACATTAAAAACAAAAATATAGATAAGTGACAAGGATTTAAAACATACATTTTAGGCGGTCATTTAAGCCCTAAATTGATTCATTTTGTATCCATTACTATTTAAAATCATTCATTTTCACATTTTAGATCTTTTGGAAGCAAAATGCTGGAATCAAGCATATATGGACGAAAAGGAGCTAAAACATGAAGAAAACGACAAAGTCAAGACTCAAGCTGTTTCTAAAGCCAGAAGGCGTCCCGACTCAAAGGGCGACACCGTCACTTGTTGATGATTTTGATAAAGTACCAAGCGACGGATCAGGTGATTTTTTGGTTCTAAAGTCTGACGACGTCAAGTGTTAATTCTGGAGGGCGTCACCCTTTGTTTTACACCAGAGGACCAAGGAACAAATCCCAGATGACGTCCCTATTGAATACGGCGTCACACTCCTCAACTGACGCCATCCCAACAATGACTTGTACCAAACAAAACCCTAAATACGCCAACCTGACGGCGTCACCAGCAAAAGGCGACACCGTCACACTTGTAAATCTATATATAGAATTCGTACCAATTAAGCACCGCCATAGGACCAAATGGAATACAACGCACCAATTAAGATGAGGATGTGACAATTCAACCAACCAATAAGAGATAACTAGGGAGTAAGAACATCTAAGTAAACACACTTTTAATCATAATAACAGCACACCTACATTAACATAGCCTATCTTTACTTTTCATTGTTTAAGTAGTTATTAATTTAATTAAAAAGTAGTTAAAATTGGTAGAAGTACCACCTTATACCCCGAGATATTTACTTGCTTTCTAAAAAATATAAAAGACTAAAAAGAATCTCCCTCAACCTTACCTTCTCGTCATAAATCTCTTCCTAGCAACTCTATTCCCCTAAAGAACAATCAACCCCCTGGGCTTACCCATACTACACTATGACGATTAGGTTCACTACCTAGAGGGTTGTAAAGCTTGCTTGTAATAAAGGAAGTCTTTCGACCCCCAAACCACACATCTATAAGCCTTTTAGTCAAATAAAATTTACGCCGTATTGACAAAGATCAATGCGCCGTATTTTTGGATTTTCTAATTTGCTTATATAGAACAAAATAAATACGCCGTATACGCA
The DNA here is from genome assembly GCA_019973895.1 of Chrysanthemum seticuspe. Classification (NCBI taxonomy): domain Eukaryota; kingdom Viridiplantae; phylum Streptophyta; class Magnoliopsida; order Asterales; family Asteraceae; genus Chrysanthemum; species Chrysanthemum seticuspe. The sequence continues at coordinate 320,173,358 of BPTQ01000001.1, read as the reverse complement.
AAAGCTAATACGCCGTACTCTCTTTTTAAAACCTAAGCTTTTTATATAGAAAATAAATATGCAGTATCGAGATAAATCAATACGTCATAGATTTAAAAATTCGGACCTGTTTTGAAAATTAAATAGATTAATACGCCTAATAAGCAAAAGCTTATACATCGTATGGCTTTTAAGGGAATTAATTCTGATTAAAAACAGAATACGCTGTATTTATGAGATTAGATGCGTCATGCCCGAATAATTAAATAAGATACGCTGTATGAATAATAAAAATGCAATACGCCGTATCTATGAGATTAAATGCGCCATATCGTTTAGTTCGGCAAAATACAGTAGACACATAACAGTGCAGACTAACAAAAACGAAAACAAACAAAAAATACAGAAATCAGACAAACATAAAAACAAGAAAAATGCACAAATATACAAGCAGTACAATATATTACAAAGTTAGTCAAATAAAAATATATTCTAATGTTAAAAATATAAATTAAAATACAAACAAATATGCAAGTATCAAACAATTCACACCCAGGCAGCGGTGAGAAAAACTTGATGTGTCGTTTAGTATAGGTCTATTTATGAATTCAATTTTTAAAATTTATATTTAGCCGACTTATCCTATAACATATAATGACGAACAGTATACCCGATCAATGTAGCCTAGTTGCTAAGTAGAATGTCGTTCACTAAGAGTGGAATGTTAACGCTTAAATGTCTATCAATATATTAATCCTAGAGTTAGTCTAATTAAACCTAATCTCGCAAGAGGGTTATCAGCCTGTGAGACTGGCATGATGTGTAAATTAAGTAAAACTAATAAAAGGTGAAGACAACAAGACACATAAGTACAAAAATAGAAAACAGATAGCAATAAGAGGTCAATCCGATAGTAACGAAGATATGCTTGCTAATCATTTAGTTATATATGATGAGTACTAAATAGGTACTTACTCTATGGCTGCTTGTTATGTAGCGTACTAAATTACCTTGATATCTTGTAAAAGCCTTGTCACGACTAACTAGAAATCTGTATCAATCTTACCTTAATCATACTTTGTTATACTATTTATCCCGTTATGGCTTACATTAACGATGCAAAGATGTCACGACAAGGCATGATAATCAAGAGGTATCAATGCTTACACACCAAACATTAAAGCCAAATAAAACATCACATAATTAATAGTGCTGGTAGTATTTTTAATTTGAATCTAATGAAAGAAAGAGCATGCTAACCAAACGATTAAAGATTACTACTACAATTAAGCGAATCTCCCTATGTAATTACGCACTTGAGAGGCCTTCTTACGCTTTTGAATTCGTTCTTCTAGATATGTCTTGTGGTGCCTTGTCTTCTAATTTCGTATGGTATATTCTTTTTTTCGAATGAGAGCAGTCGACCTCTATTTATAGTTTCTGGAAACGGTGTCAATACGGCATATCTGTTTACTCAATACGCCGTATCTAGGTAACTTTGCGTGGGGTCTTAGATTATTATATTCTGGAATATTCACACACCGTCATAGTATACGGAGGATCTTAAATGCTCCTATGGTGCATCACCTCTTCGTAATCTTGGAATTTCTTGGTGAAGTCTTTAAGCTAATACGTTGAATCTCTTGGATTTCATGCGGCGTATCTAGAGTAGAATAAGTCAGATCTTTTATGTACCAAGGTTTCATATACGGCGGATATGGAAATCCCATACGGCGTATTCTTCAAATTCAGACAATGGTCTTCATATTCGTCTAAGTCTTGATGTACGGCGTATCTGGCTAGAATGATACGGCGTATCTACCTTAAGTTCAGTAGACTCTTCCAACTTGATCCATTTTGCTCCATTTTACGTCCAAAATAGCTAACTTTCAGCAAATTCTTGTTTTCAACTAAGAAATACAAAAGTAAATGATTAAGTACCAAGTCTCATACAATGTAATATAAAACAAGCAATATTCATAGAATAAATGATACTAATAATATGTTGTTATTTGATATCGTCATGTCTCTAGTTCAAATTCGAGCATTACATTCCCTACTTCGGGAACATCGAGACATACGTTCCTTTCGCTTGCCGTGTGAGAAATCATTGGTGATAACATTTACATTCCCCCTCTATGCGGCTAATAAAAGATTGTTCTCGATGAACTTTATGGTTGTTGTCTTAAGTTACTTTTTAACTTTATTCAATTAATTCTACTTAACGATACTCTTTTGTCAAAACGTGAGTAGTTTCACATGCGGATTACTGCTGAATAATACCATCTCTTAAATATTTGACTATGTGTGACACCATTATTTACTTTATGCACTTTTAATAAAAGTATACGGAGTATTTAGGAGTAGCCCTTTTTTCAAGAAATTTTGTTTTTATCAAATTTTTCATTCTTGTTGTGTGCTATTTAAGGAGACTAATAACGCCATAAGTTATTAGAATCTACGGTAGTAAATAACATATGCCTATCGGCTGATCAAAAGATAAAATTGAAATTGATATTGATATTAGGAGAGACAAAATATACATATCATGTTTTATGTGATTTAAGAATGAATTTGGCATAGCTTTTGTAATAACTATTAGGTATTTAGGTATCAACCATCACTCAACGTTTATGTAAAATATTAATCTAGTGAGTTGTAGAATTGGTTAAATTCACTCTTTTGTTGTAAAATGATGAAAAATCCTTGAAAAAGGCAACATACATATTAATGTGTCAAAGAAAATGCTCCAGAAATATTACATTTAAATCTGGTGGAAATGAGGTTAGAATTTACATATGAGGTCTTGTTGGAATCACTCCTAAACCATAATCAAGTGTTAGTAATTCATATGTAATAGTTAGCTTAATTATGGCCTTTATGTTTGTTATTATCCTTAAGCTTGTGTAGAAGGCCTATGAGCTTAGGCCCATGTCCATTAAGGAAAGGATGGGAACTAGGAGTGTTGCCTTAGGTCAACATCAAACAGCCCTGACAGCAGGTCACTTCGGTAACTCCCCGTGGATTACGCTTAGTGTGTCTCAAACGGTCTACAGTCGTGAGGTGATGCTTCGGTGTACCTCAGCGACTCATCTGAACCGTAGATGTACTTCGGTACATCGTTTTATCTCACTTATGGGACTCCGGTTCAGGAACGGCCTTTGTGAGAATTAGAGTTGTGTTTTCACACTATGCTGTTAACACTCACGAAGTTCAAACTTGTAAGTGCCGGAATCCGATTATTACTAACCGTTTTTAATGTTTTCTTCTTATGGAAGCTCTGGAGCGGAATGATCGTGCAGATTCTTCTCATGTTCACGCCAACATCATCACTAATGGAAGTTCTATCTTAAAGCAACACAAAAGTCAGAATGATTCTTTGTCAAATCAAAGAATCTTCAAAGTTAAAGACTTAAAGAACTTCATCAGTATTGAAATCCAACGTCAAAGAGCATGTGAACATGTTGAAGAATGACGTGGAGACACTGAAGCAGCGAAGCAGACCTGAGGCAGACTTGATGCAGACAACAACATACTATCACTTCCATCACAAAGAAAAATGATCAAAGAACAAATTTAATGATGACGTCAAAGCATAACTGTTCAAATAAAACTATCTCTCTACACTGGGGAGATTGTTCGAATCGAGGCAATTCTTCTCACAAGAAAGAAGAATGTCAGAAGACATCAAAGCTACTACTACATCAACGCCTTCACCGTTTTCATCACTAACACTTAGGGGGAGATTGTTGGAATCACTCATAAACCATAATCAAGTGTTACTAATCCATATGTAATAGTTAGCTTAATTATGGCCTTTATGTTTGTTATTAGCCTTAAGCTTGTGTAGAAGGCCCATGAGCTTAGGCACATGTCCATTAAGGAAAGGATGGGAACTATGAGTGTTGCCTTAACTTCCCTCCTATAAATACTCTTGTATAACCCACACTTGAGGGTTAGTTGTTCAATTTACTCTTTCACTCACCTCTACGCCTAACCCTTCTTTATTATACGTGTGTGTGTGTTTGTGTATTGTTCAACCGCCTCTCCTCTCCTCTCTATTTCTTCTATTGATGCTTGTGTTGTAAAACTAGTGACCTAACAGTGGTATCAATCGCCTACTAGTTGGGTGAATCGTTATTGCTTTTGAAGTGGGTTTTGGTCCTACGAGTAAAGCTAACGAGATACTTTGGTTCACTTAAAAAGATGTTTTTTACACTTTTTAATCCAAGATTCTTGTACTTTCAATGTTTTAAGGTGTTAAAATAACTGTTTTTGGCAAAAAGTTTCAAACTTTATGCGTGGATCTACGTTTTTAAGTTAGTTTTTGTTCGAGGGTTTCATCCTACGCGTAACCTGTTTAGACGTTTTGGTTCATCAAGTTTCACACTTTTGTGTTATTTTTGTGATATTGAAGCTATCTCATCACAAAAATCTGTTTTAGAAACATCTTTGGGCAAAATCATTTTTACGAGTAAAGCTACGCGTATCAAAACCCTAGTTCTACGCGTAACTTTATCCGTGGTTTGATCTTCAGTTTCGTGGTTTACTCCGTGTTTTCTTGCTTGGATAAGCCTGAAAATACGTCGACTTTGGATATCTTTTGCACTGTGATAGTGTAAAAGATCATTTGGGCAAAACCCTAAACTTACGCATAAGCATAAGCTTATGCGTAGAAAATCCTAGGCATAAGATTCATCTTACGCCTAAGCCTAGTCTTACGCATAAGGTAATCCTACGCCTAAGTTTCTACGCCTAACTTTGTGTCTACGCATAACTTTAGTGTCTTTTCCCTACCTACATGTAAGCTAAACCTACGCGTAACTCTTGATTGTTACGCGTAACTTTGGTGTTTTTACGCATAAGTGCTACTTGGTTTATTGTGATTTCTACGCCTAAGGATACTTCATCAACAAAGGTTCATTCAACTACAAAGATCCATTTTTACCAACACAAGTTTTCAACATGTCACAACCACCATACTCTAACTATTTCCCTTACACTTATTCTCAACGTCAACAACAACTAAGTCCACAACACCAACAATGGAATCAACTACAAGCAGTTTATCAACAACAATTTAATCAACAACATACTCCACAACTTGCTGCAATTCCACAACCTCAAATGGTTCAACCACCACCAAGTCTTCAAGTTCAACCCTACACTGAATTCAATCAACATCCATCAAGGAACACTATGAAGGAACCCACTTGGTTTGCAAAGATGTGTGAAGATTTAAGCAGCCAACAATCAATTCATGAGGCTGGATCACTTGATAGACCTCCAATGCTTACTCCAGGAAACTACGATCAATGGGTGATTAGGTTCTTTAGGTTTTGTGATCTGAAGAAGCCACATGGAAAGTTCTTAAAGAAGGTTATCATGGAAGGTCCATTTCAGATGCCTACCATCATTGTACCCGGAGATCCAGATGCTAATCTACCAAGAGATGAACAAACAAACATTGCTACTGTTGCAGACCTGAATCCAGAAGAACTTCTACACTATGAAGCTGATGAGCTTGCAATGCAATATATCCTATTAGGATTACCAAACCTAATTCTTTGCAGTTTTGATGCTCAAAAGACTGTTAAGGCAATGTGGGAATATATTCATCTTCTTATGGAAGGATCTGCACTCAATCAGGAAGATATGGAATCCAAAATTTACTTGGCTTATGAACACTTCATGATTGAACCTGGAGAGACACTAGAGTCTTATCATCATAGATTTTCAGACATCATCAATGATTTGGATAAACACAACATCATCATGCCAAGAATTGCAGTGAATACTAAGTTCCTGAGTAGTCTTGGTCCTGAACGGGAGAAGTATGTCATTTTTCTCCGTCAAGCGAAGAACATGCATCATTCTACATACGGATTGTTGTACGATTACTTGAAGCCTCATGAAAAGGAAGTTGATAGGGAAAGGATTCTCTGTGCTCAAATTGCTCCACCTACACATCCAGAAAATCAACAACTTGCCTTGTATGCTCAAAACAGTTACTCTCCTCAACCAGCAACTCAACCAACTGCTGCAATCACACCATATGATCCTTCACAGCAACAATCTAAACAAAATCAATTGGTTCCATACAACAACAACAATGATCAAGCACTTGTCAGTGAAGCTAATGAGGAAACCGATCCGTTCGAAGCATTGCAACAAGGATTTGTTATGATTGCTAATGCCTTTGGCCGTTATACCAACAAATCCAACAATCGTATTCGTTCCTCATCTAACACAAGGAATCAAGCTGTTGTGAACAATGAACGAGTTGAAGTTCAGAATCGTGGTTATGGTCGTCAGATGAGTGGTGGTCAAAGGTTTAATGTTGTGGGTAGGAATAACAACAGAGCTCAAGTGGTGGAACAGGGAAATGCTCAGAATGGGTTGAATGGTCTTCGATGCTACAACTGCAATGAGAAGGGACACCTGGCTAATGCATGCCTAAATCCGAGGACTAGGGGCAGTGCTTATCACAAAGAGGCTCTTCTTTTTGCTCTTAAGGATGAAGCTGGTGGAACTCTCACAGACAAAGAACAGAGCTTTATGGCAGATGTAAACTCAGATGATGATATGGAGGACTTGCAGACCAACTCAGCAGTTATGTTGATGGCCAATATGCAAGAGATACACATGAGTGAAATAGGCCCAGTGTATGACACTGATGGCTTGTCTCAGGTACCCGAACAAACCATGTTTATCTCTGATCTAATATCTCCGCCGATATCTGAATCCGGCAAGGCTCAGAATGTTCAAAATGAGTCATCCACATCTCATTCCGACGATTTTCAATTAGACCCCGTAGTTACATTTGACGATCAAGATGACCTTATGGTTTCCTTTGATAATCAAATTTACTCCGTGGTTATACTTGAGGATTCAAATAATGATCATGTTGTGACTCACGTTGAACAAGCCGAACTTTTGCCTCATCCAGATTTTGCTCGTTTAATACAAGACCAACAAACCATAGTGGAAGAATGTCGTGCGATAAATCAGGACTTTAAAAGTAAAAATGCACTGTTAACCAAGGATTTTGAAGGTTTAAAAATGCAACTCAACCTTTTCGAAGCTCAAGAAAAACGTGAAAAAGGTTTTGAAGCTGCTTTTGCTAAATCTCATCAAAACGAAAATATTTAGAGAGACAGATGCGTGATCTAGCCGCTTCGAAGAATGCTTTGTTGTCTGAACTAGAACAACTGAAACATGAACATAAAAAGCAAATTAACGCTCTCACCTTGGACAATCAAAAAGCTAAGGCTGAGTTGTTAACTTGTCAAAAAAAGTTCTCTGCATACAAAAAGAATTCAACGAATCGAATTGATGACTATCTGGAAGAAATTGTTGGTTAGCAAAACAAGCTTAAAGAGTTTAAAATTGTTGTTTATAAACATGGTGAGTCAGTAACAGCTATTGAAAAGTTTACTTTAAAACCCAATCCAAATGGATATGGACCGAATCTTGCTGATTACAAACCTAAGCTTTCTCCCAAAACATTCAAACCAAATCCAGAAGTTTCCAGTGCAGAATATAAAATTGATGATTCTGTTATGACTGTTGTTGAATATCATCGTCAAGAGGAATTAGATGCTGAAGACGAGAGTCGATCAAAATTAGAAAAAGTTGTTTACAACAAACCTTTTACTCATTCACAAGCGGTCACTTTCATTCAACCAAAGGATTCTTCTAACACACCAAGGGTTATCATTAAAACGTCTGAGTCTTCTAATGTTAATCCCCAACCAGATTATGCACAAATTTATGGTCCTTTACCTTCCATCAGTGAAGTAAATTCAAAACCTGAAAATCGCAAAATTCTTAGATATTTTGACCTTTTCATGGCTGACCTCAAAACTTTACAACATGAGATAGAATATCATTCTGAAATCAAAGTTCAAAATTTTCAATCGCCTCTGGCGCGAGAACAAAGAGACAGTTTTCAGAAAAATCTTTTACCTAATGTTAAAAATTTGAAAAATTGTGCATTGTCTTGGGAACGGGAATTTCATAAGGAACTTGGATTAATGAAGGTCGTTTTTGAGAAAATAGAAACATCTATTTCTAATACTAAACGTAAAAAGAAAATGTTGAGAAAAGATGTTGATCGACTCTTGGAAAATGTCATCTGTGCTGACATCAATAATCTTGTGTTATTACAATCTGTTGCATATGCATCTGATCATATCTCTGCTGATATTGCTGATAATATTGTAACTATTGAGAATTCTAATAATGTGCATCAGTTAAAGTCTTTAAAAGCTGAAAATGAACGATTGAATAACGAGCTTTCAAATGCAAAACGTCGTCTTCAATGGTGTCAAAAAGATTGTCAAAATCGTGAACTTGCTTTTCAAAACAAAATCAACCATTTGCAATCTAAATTGTTTAATCCAAAATTTGAGCAACTGGATGATCAAAACGTGTCTTTGAAATGTCAAATCTCTAAATATGAACAAGAACTTGTAAAAGTTAAACAGGAATATGGTGTTATATTTGATTTACTTAAAAAGACTTGTGATGAAGCATCAAACGAGCTTGATCATTTTCTTGCCCACACTAAGCAAGTCATGAATTTTTCGGGAAACTTTCGTTCTAAAAATCAAGAATTAGTGCACACTATCTTTAAGCTAAGAGAAATGTTAGGAAAGTATGAATAACTTCCGCCTACCGTGATTAAGAGAATAGCACCAGTAACACTTAGTAATCGTGAACCTCGAATCCCTACTGCCAAATCACAAGTTGCTAACGTGCTTCCTTCTACTAAAACAGGAATAGTTGCGTCTTTTCCAAACGTCCGCACTTCACAGCTTAGGAGCACTACATCGAAGAATAGGAAGTTGCGACCTAAGAAAAGATCAATAAGGAATGCTAAAGTAGAAGAACACCCTAGGACTATGAATAAGACTCATGTTGCTTCCACTATAGATATTGCGTCTGGCAAATGTAATAGAAATAGTGATGTAACGAATGCTAAACCTTTAAGTACATTTGATATTCAGTCTGATGCACCTTGTGTTATTTGTCATAAAAGTATGAATTCTGATTATCATGACAAATGTGTTGCTAAAGCGATCATCTCTCGTTTAAGGAATCCTAAGAATAGGAATACCTCTAGGCCCACTAATCATTCTAAGTCTGTGCTTGGTAGACCGCCTTCTTTAGATTCTAAGAAACGCGTTGTTGTCCCTGTAGCTCTAGTTTCACCTCCAAAGAATATAGTACCACCTAGTGCATTCACTAAGACTAAAGCAAATAGTAGCTATAGATGGCAGAAATGGATATATAACACACTAGGATTTAAATGGATGCCTAAAGTTATTGACGTATGTTTGTCTACTATATCTACTCCGGAACCCTCTAACATTTCGGGTTCCACATCTACTTCTATTCCATCTGTGTCGTCTGTGTGTAATGCAGGTGATACAGATCATTCTCTAGATTGTTGATAGCGGATGTTCCCGACACATGACAGGCAACCTTAAACTGTTATCAAACTTTATTGCGAAGTTCATTGGCACTGTCAGATTTGGGAATGATCACTTCGCAGCTATCATGGGCTACGGAGACTATATCAATGGGAATATTGAAATAAGCAGGGTTTACTATGTGGAGGGCCTCAGTCACAATCTGTTTTCAGTAGGTCAGTTCTGTGATAGAGATTTGGAGGTTGCTTTCAGGGAGAAATCTTGTTTCATTCGTGATCAACAAGGAAACGACCTTATGTCTGGCTCGCCTATTTCTAGTCTTTAAACTATCTCTATGCAAGACACGGTTGCTTCTTCTCCCATCTGCTTACTTTCAAAGGCAACATCAACAAAATCCTGGCTATGGCATCGTCGTCTTTCACATCTAAACTTTCAAACCATTACCAACCTTGCTCGACACAAACTAGTTGAAGGACTCCCACGATTTCGGTATTCTAAAGATCGCCTTTGCTCAGCTTATGAACAAAGGAAAAGCACTCGTGCTCATTTTCCTTCAAAGGTGGAACACAGCTCTCAGCATGTGCTTCATCTTCTTCACATGGATTTGTGTGGCCCGATGCGTGTGCAAACGATCAACGGCAAACGCTACATCTTAGTAATTGTTGACGACTATTCACGCTGGACTTGGGTCTACTTTCTTCGAAGCAAAGACCAAGCTCCACAGATGATAATCACATTTGTCACGAAAATACAGGTTCAGCTCCGAAACACCGTCCGACAAATCAAAACATACAGAGGAACTGAATTTGTTAACCAAATTCTTCGTGAATTTTATGAGAAAGTGGGAATTCAGCATCCAACATCTATTGCACGTACACCTGAACAAAATGGAGTTGTTGAAAGATGAAACCGAACATTGGTGGAAGTTGCAAGAACAATGTTAATCAATGCTAAACTCCGAGATTACTTGTGGGCAGAAGCTGTATCTACTGCATGCTATACTCAAAATCGTTCTATGATTACAAAACGCCACAACAAAACACCTTTCGAGCTTGTCCATAACAGAAAACCGAATCTCAAACACTTTCATGTATTTGAATCTCTTTGCTATCCGAATAATGATCGTGATGACTTTGGAAAGCTCAAAGCCAAAGCTGACATTGGTGTTTTTATTGGATACTGTGATAACTCTAAAGGTTTCCGCATCTGGAATCGTCGAACAAAGGAGGTTATGGAAACGATTCATGCTCATTTTGATGAACTCACAGAAATGGCTTCTGAGTATAAAAGCTTAGAACCCAGTCACAACCGATTAAACTTCCCCCAAACCCCATCATCATCTGAACAAAACCCCAGCTCACTCGTCAACAAATGGAAAGGCTATTTACTCCGCTGTTCAGTGACAATATTGATGAACGTGTTCCTGGTGTATCCACTGTTTCCGCTGCTCAACCTGATAATATTCTTATACCTGATACACCTGCGACAACAACTATTGTTGAAGAAGCACCACCAGTTGACTCCAACACAATAGTTGAACAAACCGCTTCCAACAATGATGAACCGACTGATGATGTTCTTAATGAAGTACCCCCACCTGCCGATTTTGATCCAAATGCGTTCTTTAATCTGTTTGCTAATGAGACTGCTGCACCAGATGTCGCGGAATATTCAACAAACCATTTGAACCCTCAAAATCTGCACACTGTATACCAACATCAACCCTCCACACATAGATGGACAAAAGACCATCCTCTGGAAAATATTATTGGCAACCCGAATCAACCGGTCGTTACGAGACAACGTCTTCACTCATATGGTGAACATTGCATTTATGCACTCACTGTCTGCCAATCTGAGCCTAAAAACATTAAAGACGCAATGAAAAAAGACACCTAGATTGAATCTATGCAAGAAGAACTCAACCAATTCAAACGTCTTGAAGTATGGGAACTGGTTGAAAGACCAACAGGGGTTTACGTCATCGGTCTAAAATGGATTTGGAAGAACAAATTGGATGCTGAAGGGAATGTTATCCGAAACAAGTCACGACTAGTTGCTAAGGGTTATTGTCAGGAAGAGGGCATAGACTTTGAAGAATCTTTTGAACCGGTTGCTCGTCTGGAGGCTGTTCGGATATTTCTCGCGTTCGCGGCTCATATGAATATGACGGTCTATCAGATGGATGTCAAAACTGCGTTTCTCAATGGACAACTTAAAGAAACGGTTTATGTCAGCCAACCAGATGGATTCGTTGATCCTGAGTTCCCGAACCATGTCTACAAACTAAACAAAGCTCTGTATGGTCTCAAACAAGCTCCTCGGGCATGGTACGATAAGCTATCATCTTTCCTCATTGCCAATAATTTCACCAAAGGTTCGGTCGACCCTACTCTTTTTATACAATATCACGGGGCACATATCTTAATTGTTCAAATTTACGTGGATGACATCATTTTTGGGTCTACACATAAAAAGTACTCAAACGCTTTTGCAAAACTAATGAAGAAAAATTTTGAAATGTCCATGATGGGTGAACTTACGTTCTTTCTAGGACTGCAAGTTCATCAATCATCCTGTGGTATTTTCTTGAGTCAGTCCAAACATGCGCTTGAATTGTTAAACAAATTTGGAATGCAAACCTGTGACACTTATGCCACACCAATGACTCATACCAAGAAGCTAGACGCTGATTTACATGGGAAACTAGTCGACCCCACAAAATACCGAAGTATTATTGGGTCTCTCATGTATCTAACAGCTAGCAGACCTGATATTGTCTTTGCCGTTTATCTATGCTCCCGTTATCAGTCGAGACCGACTGAAACCCACCTCTTTGAGGCTAAAAGAATGCTCTGATACATCAAGGGAACCATTAACTTGGGGATCTGGTATCTGAAGGATTCTGGTTTTGAACTAATCGCTTTTTCAGATGCTGATCACGCAGGATGTTTGGATTCTGGTTTTGAACTAAACTGGTGTCTTGGCAATCGAAGAAGCAGGATTGTACATCGCTGTCATCAACCGAAGCAGAATATGTAGCCTTGTTGGCGTGTTGTGCTCAAGTCATCTGGATGAGAACACAACTCAAAGACTATGGTTACGTATTTGACAGAATCCCGATGTACTGCGACAATCGGAGTGCCATTACGATCTCATGCAACTCAGTTCAGCATTCGAAATCAAAGCACATCGATCTTCGCTATCATTTCATCAAGGACCACGTGGAACATGGTACAGTTGAATTATACTTCGTGGGTACAGAATACCAATTGCCAGACCTTCTCACCAAAGCCTTGCCTCCCGCTAGGTTTAATGAGTTGGTCCATCGGATTGGTATGAGGTGTTTGACTCAAGAGGAATTGGATGACCTCCTAAAACAGTCTTAAAAACCTGTCAAACACCAAAATCTTTTTTTGTAAATATTTTTTTTAAAAAACAAAATACAAAAATATAAAACCTGATAAAACAACAAAAATATTCTTCTATCTATTTTTCTTTCAACATGGCAAGTACATTTCTTCCGTCAATACTATAATCTTTCAAAATTCAGTATTTTTCTGATCAAGTGTTGAGGGGGAGAAAATAAATACTTAACTGTTTCAAAACATCTGTGTACTTGTATGTTATCCTATCCTGGTTGATTCTTTAAAATGGTGGTCACATTTCTGGTTCACTAACACTCCTCGGACTAAAATTTATAACCTTTCATTATTTTCTTAAGTCGAGGGGGAGTGTCGTCAAGTTTCTTTCTTAAAATCTATCATTTGGTAGCCAAAATGGAAGTTATAAGGCTTTGGATGAAAATGGAAAAGGTGGAGGGACCAAAACTGCCAAAAGCTTAAAGTTACTTTTAATAAAACAACTCCACCTAACAATTTCACCTCACATTTATTACACAAACCAAACTAATCCTACGCATACAAATCGTTCAAGAAATCCGTGGTTTTGATCATCAAATTGTAAGTGTTTTCATAATCTAAACGTAATTACAAGCAATGGTTTTGATTTTTATGCAAATCCAACGGCTAAAATATGAGATATGAGTGATTATGTGTTCTACGCATAAGCGTATGAACACACAATCATTGGTGTGTGTTTGTGGTTAAAATAAGAGTGTCAAAACGTTTAAATAACATCAATGATACTATGTTTATCCTCAAAATCCACCCAGAAACACGAATTGATTGATTTTCAAAATTAGGGTTTATGCGTTAATTTGGGTGTTTTCAAATGAGAATGTTTTTTGTGATAAAGATTGTTGAATGAGGTTGTTTTCAAGTAGAATTAATCATATCTAAGCCCAGAAATCACCCAGAAACACTAATGATTCATAAATTGAAAATTAGGGTTCTAGTTCATACGAATTGGGTTTTCCTGATTGGTCTTGAATTTGATGTTAAAACTTGGATAAAACAACTTACTATGCGTCTAAGACTTACCAGAAAACGTTTTGTGCAATTTCCATGGCTAAAATTCTTATGCGTAATCTATGAACTATTAGGGTTTTGACTTACGCGTAAGGTTTTCTACGCTTAAACTGTTTGATGAAGTTTCATGCCATGATCTATTTTAGAATGAATGTATGGGTCAAAATTGATGTTATGATGATTTTATTTCAGGCTTGCTACTCGTAAAACTCATAATCAAGGTCATTGAATCTCTACGCATAAGGATCACCTTACGCGTAGAAAGTTATGCGTAAGAGAAATCTTACGCGTAACTATTACGCGTAAGGTTCTACAAAGGGACTACGCGTATCTGGTGAAGGATATGCGTAAACAATGACCTCTAAGCATAAGGTCTACTCTTACGAGTAAGCCTTACGCGTAAGGTTTTATATACGCCTACGCGTAATCTTTTCGCATAAGGTCCCCTTTTCCTACGCATAAAATTTCTTACGCGTAAGTAAGGATCCTACGCATAAGCTTGCGCCTACGCATATTCTTCTCCTGTTTACGCATAAGCTACTATTCCTACGCATAAGCCTTGATCAAACCTTCGTTATGAATTGTTACGCGTGCAAACTTGTAAATAAATAAATCATAACGTCACGAATCCAATACCATCACCAATAAGCTTAAATGTATAATGTGTTGTGAAAATATGTGATAACATAAACTTTAAAATCTAAAGTTAACTAACTAACGAAACTTTTCACGACGTCATTGGACTATTGGACAAACAAGTGATTTTGGACTCGTAACAATCATTGACATTGTACATTCAATAATTAGACAATAAAACCTTCTGTTGACTAACATTATGTCTTTCGATATGTTGGTTCTTTTGGCTAATGTTATTTCAGATCACGACATGGCTGCTCAAATGAATGTGGATGCACCTGAGGTTCTCACAGTTGCTGATATATTCCCTAATGGCTATCCTAGGAAGATTGGAAAGAACAATCTCAGAGTTGACTTTGAAACTCTCACCTGCTCGGAATCTTCATGTCTCATTGCTGTGGATGTTCTAAAGAATCATCCCTACCAGAACATGCTCTCACACTCTGCTACAGTATCGGAGATCTACATATAACAATGCTGGAATTCAATGCAAAGGATCAAAGGTCAAAGTGCGATGACAGTGACGCTCAATCACAAACAAGTCACCATCACACATGCAGACTTACGGGCTGTTCTTCTCATACCTGAAATCGAGCCAACCGACTTCTATGCCACACCTACTGAGGAGACAGTTCTACATTTCTTGATTGATATTGGCTATGATGAAGCTTCAGGAATTATCACTAAGCATTCTCATGTGGAGCTTAAGAACATTCCTCAACCGTGGATAACCCTCTACATCATCATCACCAAATCGGTCTCTGGTCGTGATAGTGGCTATGAGCATCCCAAGCTCATGGAACTACAAATCTTTTGGTCATTAATCAACAAGAAGGACATCAAAATTGAAGCTCTTATATAGGAAGACATGATGTCATTTCTCAAAAAGCTTGGCTCAAAGATTCCCTATGTTAGATACACAAAGTTGTTGATCCAGAGAGCACTTGGACTTCATCCTGATATTCCTAAGAGGCTCAATGACCCCAGCAATCACGACATTTTGACTGAGCCTATCCTATCAGTCAGAATCAAGGAATCGTCAACAAAGAAACAGGGTGCTGTGTTTCCTGATCACCTTCTGACGAACGAAATCAAAAAGCTCGAGACATAAAAAAGGTATCGGGTAGCTGTAAGAGAAGGCAAAGTTGGTCATCTCGATGAGAAGTCTTCTGGAACACCTACATGGAGAACCAGAAGAGGTAGTGCAGGAAGTGCTGCAAGTACTGAAAGTCAGAGGAAGTATCCCAAAAGGAATCCTCCAAGTAAAAGGACTGTTCCCACTAAGGAAGCTGTTCCTATTCCCATTCCCAAATCTGAACCGCAAAGACAGCTTGTGGACGAAAGCTCTGAAGATACATAATCAGACGAAGAGATCTTCTTCTCTGAAACTGCAACCGACATTAAAGCTTCAGAAGCCAAACCTCCTAGCCCTCCAGCTGACAAAGCAAAAGGGAAGACTCCTGTACTTGTGCCTTATGAAGAAATCTCAGATGAAGATGAAGAGCAACTGGATACTGATTATAGGAAAAAGTTTGAATTCCTTAGACTCTAACACGTGGCAAAATAATTTGCAAAGGATCAAATGGGTGGCCCCGGAGGGTCAAGTGGTGCAGTTCAATCTACACCAAATCCTGATGCGGTTAATCAACCCGATAAGGGATCTGGTGCCACCACTTTGAAACAACAACAAACGCATGTGGAGGACACTATTCAGTACGACTTTGAAGAACCAGAAAAGGATAAGACTGAACAGACTTCTGGTGCTGAGACGAAGACTGATGAAACGACTAATTCTGGAAGAGATGATGATGCTGATTATGATAATCTTCTTTTAGACAGTCCAACACATCCCAAAGAGAAAACCTCGGAACCTCCAAAGGACCCTGAGTCTCCTCATGTCTCATCCTCATCGGATTCATCTTCTCATTCTTCACCACCACCATCAACAAGATCAACCAAATCATCATCCAAATCTGTAAAGAAGCCAACTCTATCTTGGATGTCTCAAGCTAAGAACCGAATCGTCAAAGCTGTCAAAAGAGTCAGAAAGAAAGATATGCTCTATAGAAAGCTGAATTTCATTGCTGATCAAATACAGTATCTTCACGATGAGAAGGACAAGATGCAAGTTGAAAGGGAATACATCCATAAGCTCAGGCAAGATGATCTTCAAGGGAAAATGGACGAAATGATCAAAGGTTACACTCACAAGTACCTTCTTGACATAGTTCCTGGAGCTACACAGGAGATGTTTACCAAACAACTCTATCCTAACCTATTGCACTTGGCGAAGCAAACTTAGAGATCAACACCAATGTATGTAAGCATCAACCTAGTTGATCCCAAAATCTTCTCAGATGCTGAATTGGTTGACCGGCTAGTAGCTCAAATGGCTAAACGATCTGCAAAACTTGCTTCTCACGAAAGCAAGTTGTTGGAAGCATTGCTAGAATACCAACTCAAATCTGTATGCCGAGAAGAAGCTGAAAGTCCAAAACGTCCAAGAGACGATGAAGATAGAGATAAGGATCAGGATAAAGAGCCTAAACGCCTAAAACTGTCTGGTGAATCATCTTCTATGCTACCTCCACCTCAACAGACTCAAGCACAACAAAGGTCTCCTCCACGTTCTTCTACAGAAAAACCTCATGATTCTGATTTACCACCACAGACTCAAAAAACCGGTGTTCACTTTGAGTATACGGGTGGTGACGATGAGGAATACCATGAGCCCCAACAACAACCCGCCTCTCCCGACAAAGTACAGAAACCAGAATCCTCATCTAGGCCTCAGAAAAAGAAGAAGAAGGCGCCCAAGGCTGACGTCCTTTCATGGCTAGATGAAGATAACACAGAGGAATTTGAATGGTTTTCTACTCTTGTTAATTCCACTCCCTACCCAGCTGAAGGTCAAGATCTGGTAGATGGTAATACATTGGAGCATGCTAAGTTACTGCAAGAAAAATTTCGAGTAAAGAAGATGACGAAATCTGAGTTGAGGCAAATCAAGAATGAAGCTTTTCAACTGTTAAAAGATAGCTCAGAAAGTGCCATCGAGGTCGAATATCACCTTGAGAACATTGCTCGAGCTATGTCTAACAACATGGATTGGCTTAACCCAGAAGCAAACATCGACTTCACCAAACGGGACAACCCTCCATATTACACCGACTGGTCTAAACCTCTACCAACAATTGGCCAACCAGATGAGCCTAGAATTCCATTCCGATATTATTCAACAAAGACTTGGAATTTCTTCTACACGGTGGCGATGATTCAAGGAAATATGCTACATCTTTGACACTTCCATTCCCGGCAGCCATATACTCTAACTGCATAGCCATTGAGGAAAGAGCTAACCACATGTTCTCCAACAAAGTGGAAGATTATGACCGTGATGCAATTTATGGGATTCACCATTGGCCGGAACGCCGAAGAATCTACTACAGAAGCTGCCAGGTTCAGAAGTCTCAACATGAAGTGTTCAGTACTAAGAATAGCGTTGCCATCCAACATGTTGATCTTTTGTCCAAATGGGACTACACCTTTCTCAAGAATATTGTGGTCAAAAGGCAGGACGAAAGGGATTATGCATTCTCTGAAGCTGACTTTGAGAATTTGTCTATCAACGACATTGAAGACATGTACCTTGCCAAAGTACAGGGTCGCATGAGACAATTTTCAACTGAAGTACAACGTGAATTCATCAAGTCATTGCTCATCTTCATCAGACGCATAGTTATCAAAGAACGTGTAGAAGATCTCCAGCTTGCAGTTGAATCTTATCAGACCCGTGTCAACTTCACTCCACCACAGCTTGATCTTCCCGACATCAACCAGCTTCCACAATACACACTCGTCAGCAAACCATTCGGTGTCATTTCAGTGAACTTCAACGCAATTGCTTAATGGCGTGTAGAGATCTTCACAAGTTTGGGGATCACACTTTGAAGTTGGCTAGGGACGGATTGGCTTATCGGTTGAAAGATATACATCAAAAAATCGGGTCTCCTAAGCGATGGAACTCTAGTGATAGAAGGGATGTGCGGAGGATCATCACGATGATTGATGAAAGGTTGTTTCGAAGGGATCAGTGCAGAACATTGGAAAGCTTTGTTGGTGGTCGACCCAGGATTAACATCACCGGCTATCAACGCCCTGTTCGCACTCCTGGCAACATCACTGGACTGCCTGGTACCCCTTGAACTGCTTCTTTCATCATAAATTTGGATGTATGATTTATTATGTCTATGGCTTGTGCACACATAACAGTGTACAACCCGTAATTGTCAAGAAAGGACCCTGTGGTATGCTTCAGTGCCACAATCCTTATAAAAGGGCGAAAGCTTCTTACTTTTGAGTAAAACCTATCAAACCTTTCACTTTTCAAGGTTTTGCTCAAAAGAACAAGTACTTCCCCTTACGATTTTCAAAACCTCAACCGTTTATATCACTTGTTGAGGGGGAGCATTTGACTTAAAACTTTGTTCACCAAAATGTTCTTTGTTTCACTCTTCCCGCAACACTCGAAATGGTCATATTTATTCTCAACTTTTCAAAAATAACATTTAATATGCCATTTTGAGGGGGAGAAAATATGTGATAAGAAATATGTTAGTTGAATTCTCGTGAGAAAGACTTAACCAACGAATTGACGAGATCCTAAACTGTTAGTAACTCGAAAAGACTTGTCCGGGACGGGTAATAATTTCAAGCTAGTTCACTAGTAATGTAAACGTGTCTCGCAAAGGACTTGTCCGAGTAGAATGTACCATTCGAGAAACTCCTGGTAGACATGAACTCTGACGGGTTTGACAACCTTTCGAGGTTTGTCTACACCTTCAAGATAGTCATTAGAGCTAGTTGTCACCTAAAAGATGACAATGTAACTCTTTAACTATGCAACGTAACCGTGTCTCGCAGGGGATTGTCTATCTTGAGTGGATCAATTCAAAAAGTGCGCGCTCTTTCCTCACTGTGCAAATAACCGTTAAAACTCTTAAGCACATGTGGAGGGGGAGTATTTATATAAGGTGACTAAGGTTAGGAATAACCGTCCTATGATCTGCCAGAGACGGAGGGATCTACCCAAGGACACCACAAATAGTTAGAATTTAGAAGTCCTTAGGTATGATTTTAAAAAGGAGAAAATAAGAATCGGAGAAAGAAGGAGTTGAAGAATAAAAAAAATGCAAAGAAAAGGGTGAAAAGAAATAGCCCTCCAGATTATTTAACTTAGGGCAGACACCGGGTTCAATTCATATGCTACTGGTTATCCCTTGAAGACACCGGTATTGAAGATTAAAAGTCGTCATGGACCCAGTGACGGATGCACTAAACCTTCTTAGCCACTCAAGTTTCTCTCAACATAAGCTTGTTTCATTCTCACTGGGAACCCTACATAATCTATCGGCTTTCTCTTAGAGATTGCTGATATTGAAGAAGGAGACCCTCTCCCTAGTCTCCGCTCAGGAAAACCAAAACGCACAATTGAGCCTAGAGCCACGAGATTCATCAATAGATCTCTTAGGTCAACATCAAATAGCCCTGACAGCAGGTCACTTCGGTAACTCCCCGTGGATTACGCTTAGTGTGTCTCAAACGGTCTACAGTCGTGAGGTGATGCTTCGGTGTACCTCAGCGACTCATCTGAACCGTAGATGTACTTCGGTACATCGTGTTATCTCACTTGTGGGACTCCGGTTCAGGAACGGCCTTTGTGAGAATTAGAGTTGTGTTTTCACACTATGCTGTTAACACTCTCGAAGTTCAAACTTGTAAGTACCGGAATCCGATTATTACTAACCGTTTTTAATGTTTTCTTCTTATGGAAACTCTGGAGCGGAATGATCGTGCAGATTCTTCTCATGTTCACGCCAACATCATCACTAATGGAAGTTCTATCTTAAAGCAACACAAAAGTCAGAATGATTCTTCATCAAATCAAAGAATCTTCAAAGTTAAAGACTTAAAGAACTTCATCAGTATTGAAATCAAACGTCAAAGAGTGTGTGAGCATGTTGAAGAATGACGTGGAGACAATGAAGCAGCGAAGCAGACCTGAGGCAGACTTGATGCAGAAAACAACATACTATCACTTCCATCACAAAGAACAACGATCAAAGAACAAATTTAATGATGACGTCAAAGCATAACTGTTCAAATAAAATTATCTCTCTACACTGGGGAGATTGTTCGAATCGAGGCAATTCTTCTCACAAGAAAGAAGAATGTCAGAAGAGGTCAAAGCTACTACTACATCAACGCCTTCACCGTTTTCATCACTAACACTTAGAGGGAGATTGTTGGAATCACTCATAAACCATAATCAAGTGTTAGTAATTCATATGTAATAGTTAGCTTAATTATGGCCTTTATGTTTGTTATTAGCCTTAAGCTTGTGTAGAAGGCCCATGAGCTTAGGCCCATGTCCATTAAGGAAAGGATGGGAACTAGGAGTGTTGCCTTAGCTTTCCTCCTATAAATACTCTTGTATAACCCTCACTTGAGGGTTGGTTGTTCAATTTACTCTTTCACTCACCTCTACGCCTAACCCTTCTTTATTATACGTGTGTGTGTGTTTGTGTATTGTTCAACCGCCTCTCTTCTCCTCTCTATTTCTTGTATTGATGCTTGTGTTGTAAAACTAGTGACCTAACAGGTCTCATGTTCAAATTTGAGCATTACATTCCCAGCTTCGGGAACATTGAGACATGGTGACAACATTTACGTACCCCCTCTAGGCTGGTATGAAAAATATGGTATATGATGAACTATACGGTTGTTTGTTAAGTTAGTTTTTAACTTTATTCAATTATTTTCAACTTAACGATACTTTTTTGTCAAAATTGGAGTACTTTTACATGCGGATTAATACACAATCCTACCATCTCTTAAGTATCTAACTATGTGTGATCCAATTTCTTTACTTTATGCATCATTAATTAAAGCATACAGGGTATGTTGGAGAAGCCCTTTCTTTAGGAAATTATATTTTTTCAATTTTCTCATTCTTGTGTGTGCTATTTAAGGAGATTAATAATATCATAGTTTATTAGAATCTACCGGTAGTAAATAACACATGCCTATTAGCTAATCAAAAAAACAAATCGAAAATGATATTATGAGTGGCAAAATATGCATGTCATGTGTCATGTGATTTATGAATGAATTTGGCATATCTTTTGTAATTGTATTAGGTATTTAGGTCTCAACCATCATTCAACGTTTATGTAAAATGTTAATCTAGTGAGTTGTACAGACGATTAAATTCATTTTTGTTGAAATATAAAGAAAAAAATATCCTTGAAAAATATTAGATACATATTAATGTATCCAAGAAAATACCCCAAAAACATTACATTTAAATCTTGTGGGAAGAAGGTTAGAATATACATATGAGGTCTCAAGTTCAAATTTGGGCATTAGAATCCATGCTTTATGAACATTGAGACATACATTCCTTGTACTAGCAGTCTGACAATTCCTTGATGATAACATTTACGTACCCTCTTTGTGCTGCTATCAAAACGATTGTTCTTGACGAACTATATGGTTGTTTTGTTAAGTTACTTTTCAACTTTATTTAGTTATTTAAAACTTAACAATATTTTTTTGTCAAAACATGAGTACTTTCATATGCGGGTTAATAATGAATCCTACCATCTCCTCGATATTTGATTGTTTGTGACGAAATTTCTTAACTTTATGCATCATTAATTAACATCTGTTTTTGTAAGCCCAACTACAAAAAAAATTCATTTACTGAGATATAAAATGACTGTCAATAAAGTCAAAAAATTTCACTAGCGTTATAAAAGTTTTAATAAAGCTAAAACTTTTCACTAAAATTTGAATGTGTCTCCTACACTTAGATAGGTAGACAAACGTGCATACGTATATAAGTTTATTTATAATGACACAAACAAAAGAGAGTATAGATATATTTTTCATTTTTTCTGTGATGTGTTCTTTATTGAAAGTGTTCTTAAATCTCAAAATTTTAACATTTACCTACATTTTTAAAAAGTGTCGCTACAGCAATTAGATTTAGTGATACTTTTTTCTTGTCACAAAACCTCTACCACAAGAAGTTAATTTGCTTATAGTATACATATGATTAAAGGCATAAATGTTTGCTACATAATAAGTCATAACTCGTGAATGATCATTATCGGATGATAACTTTTAGAAAGCGAATAAATCAAAAACAACGATACATTAAAAACACGAAATTGAAAAAAAAATCAATATAGCGATTAAAGTTTCATATATGTTCCACAATATCTTTTCGAAGGTCGTTGTGCACTTTCTTCTCCTATTTTTCTTTGTTTTTCCTTCGATGTATGACGCATCTTTCGACCGAATTCGTTGCAAATTTGGTTATGGACAAACGTACAATTCTTTAAACTCACTAATCATAAATTCTTGATATTTCAATATCATATTATGTAATACGATGCAACAATGCATGATTCTTCGTAGCGTATTGATTTCGTAAGGACATGAAAGATGTTATAATAGTCCCCTACGACTTTGTAGGACTCCGAATGTTTTTTCAATATCTTTTCTTCCACTTTCTTGAACTTTATTGGTTTTTTCATCCCTTGCAATGCAAAATGTTCAACATTTTAATTGGTAATATTATTAACTTTTTGATTAAAAAATTTTGAACTCATACAATACCTTTTTTAATCACAAAAATGACTGTTGAAATTGAATTTAAAAAAAAAATAATATATAAAAAAAATAGAAAATAAAACTATGGCTTGGCTGGTGGCCACAACGCACCACCTATAATGCCACATGGGGTATGGCGTTCAACCATTTGGTCGCGTCATAGGGCCAAAACTAGCCCTATGGCTTTTCGTACCTCATGCTATTAGAACTGATTGGATAAAAAAAAAATTAAACGGATTGTTACAAAATTATCCATTACATAGCCCATGTCCGACGCAAGGAAAAGATGACTTATGAAGTCCGAACATGTTTATTTATAGTTCCATTAGCCCTCACAAACGCACAACATGCACTATCTTAGCAAGTTTTCTCTCCATAGACATTGTGTTAAATGTAAATCATCGTTATGAAATGTAAATCATATCATTTAAATACAAAGAAAAAGTTACCACCATCTCCACCAAAACTCCCAATCACTGGAAACTTACACCAACTTGGCTCAAATCCTAATCAGTCTCTTGAAGTCTTGTCCACGAAATATGGTCCACTAATGCTCCTTCAACTAGGAAGCATACTCATACTTTTAGTTCGTCATCTGAAGCAGAACAGCAAAGTGGACCATATTTCCTGGACAAGACTTCAAGAGACTGATTAGGATTTGAGCCAAGTTGGTGTAAGTTTCCAATGATTAGGAGTTTTGGTGGAGATGGTAGTAACTTTTTCTTTGTATGTGAATGATATGATTTAAATTTGATAAAAAAAAGTCTCCGTAAAAGGAAAAAAAAAAAAAAAAAAAAAAAAGAGAGAGAGAAAAGTGGATATAGAAAGGATGATTAGCATCATGTCTATGGAGAGAAAAATTGATTAGATAGTGCATGTTGTGCATCTGTGAGGGCTAATGAGACTATAAATAAACATGTTCGGATTTCATAAATCATCTTTTCCTAGCGCCGGACATGGGCTATGTAATTGATAATTTTGTAACAATCCGTTTATTTTTTTATCCAATCAACTCTAATAGCATCAGGTACGAAAAGCCATAGGGCTCGTTTTGGCCCTATGATATAGGTGGTGCGTCGTGGCCACCAGCCAAGTCATAGTTTTTTTTTTTTTTTTTTAAATTCTATTTCAACATTCATTTTTGTGATTAAAAAAGGTGTTGTATGAGTTCAAAATTTTTTAATCAAAAAGTCAATAATATTACCAATTACAATGTTGAACATTTTGCATTGCAAAGGATGAAAAAACGATAAAGTTCAAGAAAGTGGAAGAAAAGATATTGAAAGAGCATTCTGAGTCCTACAAAGTCGTAGGGGAATTTTATTACATCCCGCATGTTCTTACGAAATCAATACGCTACGAAGATTCATGTATTGTTGCATCATATTACATAACATGATATTAAAATATCAAGAATTTGCGATTAGTGAGTTTAACAACCTTCGAAAAGATATTGTGGAGCATATATGAAACTTTAATCGCTATATTGTATTTTGTTTGCACAATTTCGTATTTTTAATGTATCGTTATTTTTGATTTATTCGCTTTCTAAAAGTTAGCATCCCATAATAATCATTCACGAGTTATGACTTATTATGTATCAAACATTTGTGCCTTTAATCAGATATATACTACAAGCAAATTAACATCTTGTGGTAGAGGTTTTTGTGACACGAAAAAAGTATCACTAAATCTAATTGTTGTAATGACACTTTTTAAAAAGTGCGGGTAAATGTTAAACTTTTGAGATATAATAACACTTTCAATGAAGAACACGTCACTGAAAAAATGAAAAATATATCTTTACTCTCTTTTTTTTGTCATTATAAATACATGTATATACATATGCACTTTTGTCTACCTATCTAAGTGTGGGAGACACATTCAAATTTTTGTGAAATTTTTTAACTTTATTGACACTTTTATACCGCTAGTGAAATTTTTTTGACTTTAGTGACAGTCTTTCTATATGTCAGTAAAGGATTTTTTTTTTTTTTTTTTTTTTTTTTTTTTTTTTTTTTTTGTGTGTGGTTAGGCTTGCACCTATGGCTGTTAATTAATGATGCATAAAGTTAAGAAACTTCATAACAAACAGTAAACTATCGAGGAGATGGTAGGATTCATTATTAACCCGCAAGTGAAAGCACTCTTGTTTTGACAAAAAAAAATCGTTAAGTTTTGAATAACTCAATAAAGTTGAAATGTAACTTAACAAAACAACCATATAGTTCGTCAAGAACAATCGTTTTCATAGTAGCATAAAGGGGTACGTAAATGTAATCACCAAGGAATTGTTAGACGACTAGCACAAGGAATGTATGTCTCAATGTTCCTAAAGCAGGGATTGCAATGCCCAAATTTTTGCTTGAGACCTCATATGTATATTCTGACCTTCTTGCCACAAGATTTAAATGTAACGTTTTTGGGTTTTTTTCTTCGATACATTAATATGTATGTAACATTTTTCAAGGATATTTTTTTCTTTATATTTAAAAAAAAATGAAATTAATCGTCTCGACAACTCACTAAATTAACATTTTACATAAACGTTGAATGATGGTTGAGACCTAAATACCTAATACATATTACAAAAGATATGCCAATTTCATTCATAAATCACATGACATATGACATGCATATTTTGCCTCTCGTAATATCATTTTCGATTTTTTATTTTGATTAACTAATAGGCATATACTACCGTAGATTCTAATAAACGATGATATTATTAATCTCCTTAAATAGCACACAACAAGAATGAGCAAATTGACAAAATATATTTTCCTAAAGAAAGGGCTACTCCTACATACCCCCTATGATTTTATTAATGATGCATAAAGTAATGAAATTGGATCACACACAATCAGATATTTAAGAGATGGTAGGATTGGGTATTAATCTGCATGTAATAGTACTCCAGTTTTGACAAAAAAGTATCGTTAAGTTGAAAATAACCGAATAAAGTTGAAAACTAACTTAACAAACAACCATATAGTTCATCATATACTATCTTTTTCATAGCTGCACAGAGGGGTTCGTAAATGTTATCACCATGTCTCAATGTTCCCGAAGCTGGGAATGTAATGCTCAAATTTGAACATGAGACCTCATATGTAAATTCTAACCTCATTTCCACCAGATTTAAATTTAATATTTCTGAAGCATTTTCTTTGATACATTAACATGTACGTAGCCTTTTTCAAGGATTTTTTTTCATCATTTTACAACAAAATTAATGAATTTATCCAATTCTACAACTCACTAGATTAATATTTTACATAAACGTTGAGTGATGGTTGAGACCTAAATACCTAATATATTGTAGGATCGTATATTTTATGTTGTTTAGATGATTCGGGTGGTGTAGGATGGTGATGATACAAGAAATCCATGTTAGAGAGTGAAAGAGATGAGAGGGAGTTCTTGAGAGAGAAAGTAAAACAAGAAAAATGAAAGGTTAGATTAGAAGCTCCACCCTTCCCTTAGTGGGAAGGGTATTTATAGTTACAAACTAAACGCCCTCTTGTCGGGCTGTGGATCAGACATACAGTGGGTAAAGAACCGTCCTTCCTCCACGGTGTTGCACTAAACTAAACTACGCTAATAACTAACTAATAAACTAACAAATAACGTAACTAACGATATGTCTACGAGCCAACTTATGCTAGATTATATTTGGGGTGACCGATACTTCACTATGGAATTTCCAATTCCTAACAATCTCCCCTTAAGGGAGGTCACCCTGTGATTTACAATTTGCATCCTAGCATTCTATTTAATCTTCAGTCTTTCGCTCGTAGACTTCAATTCTTCACATCCGCAATCTCTGTGCTTTAGCAGTGACACTTCATTGTCCGATTAATTTTTACTTTAAGTGGAGGTCTTTGGACTAATCCACATCTTGATGATCTTTGAGATATCTTTGAGATCATCTGCCACAGTAAATCTCTGTGACTTTTGGACCGACATGCTCACACTTTCAGGATCATGACATCTTTCCATCAGAGTAGCAGAAGCTTTACTGGTTCATGATATTTGCAGCAGAGTAACAGAAGCATGGTATAAAAAAATATCAGAGCCAGGTTATGTAGATATGCACTAGTCATGATTTCTTCCATTAAGTGTGGATGCTGTAAGTATGCGGCTTTGGATTGACTTCTCAATTCTGATCAGCTGCAACCATCAAAATGTACCTGCAAACAACGGTTAGCAATAAAACACACGAAAGTGTCTTTGATCACTTTCGTTGAATTGAGGTACATGGCCCACGGTTCCCCGTTGATCAGTACAAGTACTGCCTATGATCAGGTATAATTCCGAAGAATCTCCTTGACAGGGTTTCGCAGCTGTTCTAGCTGTTCTCAAATCGGAAAGTCTCAAAGAAGACAACACGAAGTGAGTGAACCAACGAATTGAGATTCACTGATTGATGAAAAATTGATTTGAAAAACAATCGCGTATTGCTTAGAAGAAAGAGTTTTGCAATACGACGAAGGTTTTATGAGAAAGATCATTTTCAATCATAAATACTTTTTGTATTTGAAAAGAGTACACATTTGATGTGCTAGAAAAAAGAAGAGATTCGCACATCGAACGGTTTTTCCAAAAGTATTCGTCAATTCTTTTCCTGGACCAAGGTTGATTCAAGAATAATCGCCCCATTGTTTCTATCCAGTTGTCACAAGCTTGATCTTTTGGAAAGATCTCACATGTCACCCACCAAGAGCTTGTATGATGTTGGCTCTAGAAGGATTTCCATCTTCATCGTGAATACTTTACATATCACTCGGATGTTCTAGCAATACCACAAGGATACTGCGTAGGACTCTTAATATATTCTTACTTTCCACATTGTGTGAAACAATAAGTCTTCATTAATTTTGTGTCCTAATGAGATATTGTGGATGATCTCTTGGCTCTAGACTCAATTGTGCATATTTGGTTTCCTATGCCGGAGACTAGGGAGAGGGTCTCCTTCTTTAATATCAACAATCTTTAAGAGAAAGTCGATAGATTATGTAGGTTCCCTGTGAGAATGAAACAAGCCCTTTTAAAAGGAACTTGAGTAGCTTGGGAAGTTTAGTGCAATGCGTCACTGGTCCATGTCGTCTTGTCTTCAATACTAGTGTTACCTTGGTAAACACCAGTAGCATATGTACTGAACCCAGTTTCTGCCCTAAGGTTGAATTATTGGAGGACTAGTTCTTTTTACCATTTTCACCTTTTATTTCTTTTTCATTCTTCATCCCCGTCAGTGCTTACTGAGACTTCATAACTAGAACCTTGTTGGGTTTATTCCAGTTCTAGCTCAATCTCAGTCGGCACTCTTCCCATTTCTCACTTTTCTCCTTTTTTCATCATACCTAAGGACTCTACACTATCTAGTGGATTGTCCCTGTGTAGATTCCTCTAGCTCTGGCTGGATCGTGGGAACAAATACCTAACCTAACCATCCTTATAACACCATGCATAAAGTAAATTGGTCGGTCTTTTGGTATTCTTTCTCTTCTTGAAACCAATTGAAAAATCATTTGGAAAATCAATCAAGGTACTTATGATATAAAATCAAAACTTTTTGTACCTTAATTGTTTTTTATCATTTAGAAATTCTCCCCCTCAACATGTGCATATGATTTTGAAATTGTTTAGCACATGGAGGCAAGAGTTCTTAGAAATAAATTCTTTGATCACAATTTCCTTAGAAAAAGCCTTTGGATTTTCTTGGTAAATTCTCCCTCTCAATATGTGCGTAGGATATTTGAAATCATTTTATCACATAGAGGAAAGAGTTCTCTTGAAGTACATCCACGATCACAAAAGCCATTAAGAAACCATTTGCTCCCCCTCAATATGTGCATCGATAGACGAAAGAGTTTAGCACATATTAGAGAGAACTTATACTTTGAATCAAAACGATCATCTTATATTAGATTTCATATTTAAATCACATTTTCTCCCCCGATCAAAAATATCAAATCCTTTGAGATTTTGGATCCCAAGTGATTTAAATAGGTTTAGAAAACATGGGAGAAAATATGTCTGGTTTAAATTCTCTTCTTGTTTTTGGTTAAATGCTCCTCCTCAATCATGTGCATCATGTAATTGAAATCGTTTGGCACATGAAGGAATGAGTGCTTTTGAAAGAATTACCCTTTAAAACCGATTTGAGATTTAAATCACGATCTCTCCCCCGATCAAAAGTTTAAAATCAATTGAGATTTTGGATCCCGATTGATTTAAATCATTTGGAAAAATATTGGCGAAAGACGTGGCTTGATTTAATTTTTGAAATTGACTGATGGGGACCAATTATAGACATTAAAGATTGTTAGTGTCA
>BPTQ01000001.1:319395690-319531896 GCA_019973895.1 Chrysanthemum seticuspe | reverse complement strand
CAGGTGGGGTTTGTGCTTTACTTGTATAGTTACGACAAAAGTGTTCTTCACCAGAGAGCATGCTAGGTGGTGGATTAGGATTATGAGGATAGTGGCAACTATCACTCCTACTTTTACTTCTTGGTTTGTGTTGAGTTTAGTGGTTTTTCTTTCTGTAAGGTGGTCAGTTCCGCATATGTGGCTTTTAAGGAATAGGAGTTGCGGATTTCTTTCTTTTCTACCTTCTCGCAATATTCTTCAAATAGCTTTATTAGTTTCTCCAATCTGAGTTACAAGGAGAGCAACTACAATATCGGCCTTACGGGTTAATGCCCTTTAAGAACTTTCTTGAAGAATTATTGTTTTCGTTCGAACTCGTTTATAGTCGTTGAAAAGAATTGCTTCTTACGAGTCGGTATCAAGTTTTGTTTTAAGGTGGTTTCGAGCCTCTAGGACCCTCGAAAGAATAAGGTACATGAAAACCCTTATTGCAATTTACACTACGAAATCGGCTAGAACCGCGTTCATAGTTAAACTACGGAATAAGTGAGATAAGGTTCAACACGTTGTTGTTGGACTTTGGTTGTTTTTACTCGTAAGCTAACCGTTTAGTAAGGATAGTTATAGGACACCCTTAACGACTCTTATACGAACAAGTTCAGCCATTTAAGTATAAAGGGCACCTGAAACATTAGAACCTTTACCTTCTTCTATCATTTCAGGGTGAGTAAAATCCTTCTGGAAAGGATTTGTGGCGGCTGCGTTAGTAGTTTCAATTTCCTTTTCTTGAGTTGGAACCTCAACCCCTTCTAGCTTAGGTCCACGGGAAATATGAATTTACCGACTTGAACAAGCATATTCTCAGCAATTCCCACAGGATATTGATAGGAATGATTTGCCAATCGAATGCTCATTTTTGTTGGTTTCAGGTTGTTGTTGCACAACTTGGAATAGAGTGAATAAGGCATCAAATTGATACTTGCGCCAAGATCGGCTAAAGCATCACATTTAACGTTATTCCCAAAAGTACATGGAATAAGAAAGCTCCCAGGATCTCCGAGCTTTGGTGGAATTTTGTTTTGAACTATGGCTGAGCATTCTTCGTTAAGAAAAGTTGCTGATATTTGCTCAAGCTTGCTTTTGTTATTAAGAAGTTCTTTCAAGAATTTCCCGTAATTGGGCATTCCGGCTATAACATCAACGAGAGGAACATTGAGTCTAACCTCTTTGATTATTTCGATAAACTTCTTATAACGCTCTTCCATCTTTTCTTTCTTTAGGCGTTGAGGATAAGGAATTTTCGGTGTATACGCCTTGACTGGTGGAATGTCTTTCTTTTTGGTGATTTGAGTTGTGTTTGGTTCTTCATTTTCATCCTCACTATCAACGGTGATAGGAGTATTAGGATTAGGTGGTGGATCGTACGAGAGACCACTTCTTGTGAAAACAGCATTGATATGTTCATTTCGTGTTTGGGGTGGACGGTATGTCTTATCATTTGATGGTTTTGGATTGGATTGAGTGTTACTTGGCAATGAACCAGATGGTCTAGAAGAATGTTGGTCAGAAAGTCTGCCAAGCTTGTTTTCAAGATCTTGGATAGATGCTTGATGATTTTTCTGTCCTTGCTCAACTTTGGCTTTAAGATTGAAAAATTGATTTTTGATAAAATCATTCGCGGATTTTTGACCAGCCACGAATTCTCTCATGGTTTTTTCGAATTCAGTTTCGTCTGTCTTTTTGTCGGAAGTTTGGTGTGGTGGATCGTCAGTTCGTGGTTGAGAATCACGGTTGTCATCCCTTGGTCGGCGATCTTGCCAATTTCCAGAATTTCGACCGTAATAGTTACTACGATATCCTCCTCCACGGTATCCTCCTTGAACGTAATTTGCTTCTCCTTCTTTTGGTCCACCCATAGGTTTATCGTCGCACTCGGACGATGGGTGATTTCCTCCACAATTGTTGCATCCATCTCGCATTTCCTTCATTTCATCTTTGATATCCTTGTATTGCGAGTTGATTTGTGAGGTTAACGCTTCCATCTTCTCCATGAGTTTTGAGGTATCGGTGTTTTCGACAAAAGCAACGGTTTTTCGGAGAGGTTTGGTTTTGGAATCTTTGGACCAATCAAGTTTGAGAAGTACTCGATCTTCGAGCAATTGATGTGCATCATTAGGAGTTTTATAGAGAAAAATTCCTCCAGCATCAAGGATGCCTTGAGAAATTTCATCCAGTCCATGGTAAAAGATTTGGATAATGGTTCCTTTTGATAATCCATGTCCATGACAACTACGAAGCAAATCTTTCATTCGAAGCCAAGCTTCGACAAGTGATTCGTTTGGGTTTTGGTTGAAAGCACGAATTTCTCCCATTAATCGATCAAACATGGCAGGTGGAAACAATCGGCTTACAAAAGCTTGCCTCATCTCCTCCCAAGTATTGATGATTCCTGGGGTCAATTCATTGTACCATACTTTAGCATCTCCGGCGAGTGATGATGGAAAAAGTTTGAGTTTGATGGCATTGACATCGGTGTCGCCATAACGAAACATTCCGCAAATTTCGATGAATTCGGCAATGTGCTTATGCGGATCGGCCCGCGCACGGCCATCGAATTGTCGGTCTTTGATCATAGAAAGGTGATGTCCCTTCACGGTGAAGTTGTCACCAAGGTTAATAGCAACAATAGCACTTTCGGGTGTTGGTGCTACGGTTCGGTTTGTTCCCCACATAGGTTGATTTGATCGTCCGCCATGGGAAAAGTAAATTGGTGAAAGTGATTGTAAACAACTTTGGCTTCAATGAGGTTATCAAATGGTGGGTTTGGTACTCTTGGTACACGGTTTTCCAATGGTATGAAACGTGTTCTCCTTCTTCTTCGAATCAAACGTTCTGGGTTGGTAAGAGGTGTAATTGGTTCTATTCCCGCTGCTCGAGTGTTCATACAATGTCCTAGAGAATCCAGGCAATATCTAAACACACGGACAAACAACGAAAACAGTTTATATGGAACAGAGGAAGGTAACCGGATCGGTTGCGGAAAGCGACCGATCGGTCAGACCTGTTGAGTGATGGGTAAACTCGTAACCGATTCGGTTGAGGGGCAACCGGATCCGGTTAAGGTTTCTGTGAAAAAAAAATATTTTAGAATCGGCTGAGGGAAATTCAAAAACTTGTTGAAACACAATCAAATCCCCGGCAGCGGCGCCAAAAACTTGATGTGCCCGGTTGGTGCAAGTTTTAAATTTATAAAAGGTGAATTACCAATATTACCAATAACACATACGAGCAAGTATACTCGTCCGTTATAGCAAGATTATGAAGGTAAGTCGGGATCGTTCGCAGGGATTTGAGTGAATCTAAGCACAAGTTTGAATTAACGGAGTCTATCCAAAACATATAACAAAGCAAATAGATATAATGAAATTCAGATGATTAAAAACTACACTTGCTTAAACTAGTTTCATATCATAGATTAATGTGATTGTGTTAACCTCTTAACATGTTGGTTATGATAATTAGTTGGTAGACTAATCTATTGTTCTTACAAGTTAAACTTTGATCAAGGGTTTAGTTTATAAAAACAAGCATTAAGTTTAACCAATCAATTCAAGATCAATTCAAGTTTCATAAGTCTACTTTCATAAACTTAAACACAAAAACATCCACTTGTTCATCAAATTGCTTAAGAAATGGTCAATACAAAAGGTACCCGATCATAGACAAAAGGCTACAATTAATTTTCAACAACTAATCTTATGACCATTTAGATGTTTCCAACCAATCCAATTTGATAATCAAAAAGCGTTTCTATTACAACCACACCTTAGTTCCTTTGTATAATCAAGAATAATGGGTAAAAACAATCATCCATAGACAAAATGATTATGACTAGTTGAATAATACGAAGTTCTTTCGACCCCAACGATAGTTACCAATTAGCCAAACTTGATTAACAAATGTCACTATGAAACTTTAGCACAATTGGATCTTAGAATCAACTTGAAATTGAATTAAAACATGTTAACACAACCACTAACTAATCATATAATAATCAACATCATTTAAGCAAGTGTATAAAGAAACTAGCCACTCATAGCAAACATGAACATAAACTCATAACTTTGATCATTAGAAAACATGATTAAAAGTCTTACAATGCTTGGAATAAGATTACAAATGATGAAGTAATGATTCCCAAAGGATCGTGGTGGACTTCTTAGTGTTTTGGCTTCCAACGGTGGAACTTATGGAACTCCAAACTTCTCTGGATTTCTAAGGACGAATTTCAGGAGGTTAAGGCTTGGTTTGATGAGTAGAGAGCTTTGTAATTGAAGTGTGTCTCATATGCTCACAATTAACCTCTATTTATACTAATTCCAAGGCCTAGGGTGTTAAATGCTTGACTTGGCCTCCAAGGAGTAAGGAAGGGACTAGAATACACCAAGAGAAGGACCTAGAATCGTTTGGATGCAAAGGGGAAGCTTAGTGATGAAGATTTGACAACTGCAGCTTATCCAACCGGATCGGTCATACGACCAACCGATCCGGTTAGTCTTCAATAATAACATACCGACCGATCCGGTTGCGGGTTGCGACCGATCGGTCGGTCATGGCAAAAACATGTATTCCGACCAAATGCCAACCGATCCGGCTGAAAGTGTAACCGGATCCGGTTGGATCTTCTGAGATAAGAAACTTGATCTTTCTCTCTTCACTCTGACTTGTAGAACTTGGTTCTTCAATCACTAAGGTCTTCAAAGGTACTTGGGATTTAGCTTTACTGAGACGGGAATCTTCGATTAACTGCATATTTCCACATTTTCCTCCATTTCCCTGCACTTGGTTATGAATGCTAGACAAACATCTCTAGATACGATTAAGTGCTAAAATCACACAAATATAACCAAATAACAGATATAAAAGTACAAACAATGCTACTAGAAACATGCACAATCTGAGTGTTATCAAGGTGGAAGTTTCATTGTTAATGGACACCGAATCAAGTTATACTACGACAAGGAGCAAACGAATGAAGTTTCAGTTGCGACAGTGTCCTGGAGACACCATGAGAATGAATTCGAAACTATCACCTTTGTAGCACCATTTCCTGGAAGAATCCCACAAACTGTTCCATGGAAACCCACTGCTGAGATCGTCTGGGACGATATTGAAGCTACTGGTGAAGAATTCATGTACATCCCCGAACTTTACAAAATGTTCAAAGCTGCCCTTGCAGCTGAATAAATTCGGGAAAACTCGAGTCAGGCTGATGACTCGATAATAAAACAAGCGCTTCTCGGGAGGCAACCCGTGTGTTTCAGATTTGATTTTCTGTGGTCACTCCCCAAAGTTTAAACCTTCGGTTGAACTTAAGTGTGGGGGGGGGGGGTGCCATCCTTTTAATAAAACCTTTTGTTTGTTTATAAGATTGTATGCAGGTAATGATTTCTCCAGTGGACGCCAGGAATGAAGAAGAAATTTTAAGCTGATAAACTCGTTGACATATCTGGTTTCATCTCTATTTTCCCTATTTCTATACTTTGAAGTTCGTTTATCATTGAGGACAATGTCTAACTTAAGTGTGGGGGGGGGGGGTGAATAGGAAAAATTAGAGTTTTCATGCTTAAATTTAAAATTTTGTTTGCCCTTGTGATCTAGTTGTTTTCACACTTTTAGGATTATCTATTAGAATAACTGGATCATTCCACTGGTAAAATTGGTAATATTTGAAACTTCGAGATGTGTTCCGATTACTATTGCAATCCATTCTGGGATCGATAACATTTGCTAACACATATTATACCCTTCCCACTAAATTGTGAGGATTTGAGCCTATTTCTTATTAGCATACGTCTTTTATGCTTAGAGCTTTTGTTATGAGTGTGCCGGTGATTTTATTTATTCTAGAACTTGTGCTTGTAAATCATTACCAGACCGCAGTGAGATTGCATTCGTGCGATATAAGTGAATTCGTGTGATAAAGAGGCAACCTTAGGATTTAACCCAAATGGCCTTCCGTTTACATCTAATAATATATTAGCTGACCACATTGGTTAGTTAACCACCCACATGGACCCATTTGTAGTGCTCATTTTTAGCACTAGATACCCCTAGTTACACCCTCTGAGCCATCCTTTTCATTATTTTTTTTCACCCAGAAAATACAAAAAGATTTTACACTTTAAACCTTAGCCTATCCCATATCAATGTCTAAACGGTTGGTTGCTAGTCGCCTGGAAAGTGAAGATTGTTCAAATGATTATGAGTACCACATCCTATGTGATTGATTGAGCCATGCGTTATGTTATGTTCAAAAAAAAAAAAGTGTTGAAAGTATGGAAATAATAGCCAATGTGCTATGATCGTGGAACAATTGTCATGGCAAAGCAAAAAGTTGTGGAAAGCAGAAAAGAAGCAAGCAAAGCTATAATCATTTATTTGATTCGTGGAATGTTTGATAGCTAGCAACACGGGTATTAGACTTGACTTCATTTTTATTTTAACACCAATTTGATAAACATTCCCATGCCTTATCCATACCCTTAACCCTTAGCCATATCATTATAACCCGAATAAAAGCCCTCTTTAGATATTTTTACTTGGTGCTCACGCCACGTCGGTGAAGTTTTGTTTCTTGTACAAGCTTATGGTAATAATCTAATCACGACTGAACAATGAGTGTGATTTATCTTGTTACTCCACTAAAAATAAGTGATTGAGTGAATTATATTCCACTATTTTTCGTGAGGTGTTTTGAAATGTTAATCATGCAAGAAAATCATTGGATATTGTCAAACATCTTGATGTTTCACCTTTATAAAGCATAATTGATGAATCCTCTCTCGTATTTATACTTGGTTGATTTGCATCACATTTTTCATAATCACGATCTTGTACCAGTGGATGTTTTTCCTAGATTTGCTTGAGGGCAAGCAAAGTTTAAGTGTGGGGGAATTTGATAACACTCAGATTGTGCATGTTTTTAGTAGCATTATGTGTACTTTTATATCTGTTATTTGGTTATATTTGCGTGATTTTAGTACTTAATCGTATCTAGAGATGTTTGTCTAGTATTTATAACCAAGTGCAGGGAAATGGAGGAAAATGTGGAAATATGCAGCTAATCGAAGATTCCCGTTTCAGTAAAGCTAAATCTCAAGGACCTTTGAAGACCTTAGTGATTGAAGAACCAAGTTCTACAAGACAGAGTGAAGAGAAAAGATCAAGTTTTGTATCTCAGAAGATCCAACCGGATCCGGTTACACCTTCAGCCGGATCGGTTGGAAGTTGGTCGGAATTACTGTTTTTGCCAAAACCAGCCGATCGGTCGCAACCCGCAACCGGATCGGTCGGTGTGTTATTATTGAAGACCAGCCGGATCGGTTGGTCATATGACCGATCCGGTTGGAGAAGCTGCAGTTGTCAAATCTTCATCACTAAGCTTCCCCTTTGCATCCAAACGATTCTAGGTCATTCTCTTGGTGTATTCTAGTCCCTTCCTTACTCCTTGGAGGCCAAGTTAAGCATTTAACACCCTAGGCCTTGGAAATAGTATAAATAGAGGCTAATTGTGAGCATATGAGACACACCTCAATTACAAATCTCTCTACTCATCAAACCAATCCTTAAACTCTTAAAATTCGTCCTTAGAAATCCAGAGAAGTTTGGAGTTCCAGAAGTTCCACCTTTGGAGGCCAAAACACCAAGAAGTCCACCACGATCCTTTGGGAATCATTACTTCATCATTTGTAATCTTATTCCAAGCATTGTAAGACTTTCAATCATGTTTTCTAATGATCAAAGTTATGAGTTTATGTTCATGTTTGCTATGAGTGGCTAGTTTCTTTATACACTTGCTTAAATGATGTTGATTATCATATGATTAGTTAGTGATTGTGTTAACATGTTTTAATCCAATTTCAAGTTAATTCTAAGACCCAATTGTGCTAAAGTTTCATAGTGACATTTGTTAATCAAGTTTGGCTAATTGATAGTAATCGTTGGGGTCGAAAGAACTTCGTGTTATTCAACTAGTCATAATCATTTTGTCTATGGATGATTGTTTTTACCCATTATTCTTGATTATACAAAGGAACTAAGGTGTGGTTGTAATAGAAACGCTTTTTGATTATCAAATTGGATTGGTTGGAAACATCTAAATGGTCGTAAGATTAGTTGTTGAGAATCAATTGTAGCCTTTTGTCTATGATCGGTTACCTTTTGTATTGACCATTTCTTAAGCAATTTGATGAGCAAGCGGATGTTTTTGTGTTTAAGTTTATTGATGTAGAGTTATGAAACTTGAATTGATCTTGAATTGATTGGTTAAACTTAAAGCTTGTTTTTATGAACTAAAATCTTGACGAAGGTTTAACTTGTAAGAACAATAGATTAGTTTTCAACTAATTATCACAACCAATATGTTAAGTAGTTAACACAATCACATTAATCTATGTTATGATACTAGTTTAAGCAAGTGTAGTTTTTAATCATCTGAAGTTCATTATATCTATTTGCTTTGTTATATGTTTTTGATAGACTCCGTTAATTCAAACTTGTGCTTAGATTTACTCAAATCCCTGCGAACGATCCCGACTTACCTTCATAATCTTGCTATAACGGACGAGTATACTTGCTCGTATGTGTTATTGGTAATATTGGTAATTCACCTTTTATAAATTTAAAACTTGCACCAACCTGGCACATCACGAGCCTTCCTTTTGCGGTCTTCAACATAATGATTAACCATGTTGATCACTTTTCTTTTTCCATTATTGCCTTTCGGCCTTTCTCGTCCCCTTTGTTGAACATTCTTCACCAAATGATCCAATTTTCCCGACTCCAGTGCCGTTTCCAACTGTTTCTTCAGGTGATTACAATTGTTGGTCAGGTGACCTTTCTCCCCATGATATTCACAGAATCTGTCCTCATTTTCTTTGCTTGGTTTTCCCTGTAGCGGTGGTGGTGGAGGCAGGTTCAAATGATGCTCGGTAGCCAAGATTTCCTTAGGCTGTTTGGATAGGACGGAGAGCATGACCCTGTGATTATCAGGCTTCTTGAGATCATTTCGCCAGAAATCGTTTCGGGGCCGAGCGTCCGCTTTCGGGGCCACATACGGAGAGAACACCTCCCTGTGTCTAGAGTCACCTCTTTCCCAGGCTCTCCTATCATTCCTTCTCCTGTCCGGGCCCCTGAGGTTCTTATCCCTTGCAGCCTGAGGGTTTCCTCTTCGGGACCACTTGCCCGTTTCACCC
The DNA here is from genome assembly GCA_019973895.1 of Chrysanthemum seticuspe. NCBI lineage: Eukaryota > Viridiplantae > Streptophyta > Magnoliopsida > Asterales > Asteraceae > Chrysanthemum > Chrysanthemum seticuspe. Next base: position 319,522,660 of record BPTQ01000001.1, on the reverse strand, counting down.
TTCGGCATCTCGGTGTTCTTATAAGCCTCTTCCGCTCGAATGTAATCGTCCACCCTAGTCATCATTTCTTTCACGGATTTCGGGACCTGATCAGAAAACTTTTTGGACAAGTCAGGGCACCGATGAGCACCCATAAACGCTGATATTTTCATGAGCTTAGGAACTCCCGGAATCCGGCTAGCCTCGTCGGTCCATCGCTCTTTGAATACCGGGAGTGTGTCGTTTTCCTGCCTAACAATCCGAGTGATTTCAGTGGTATCCTTCAGGTTCTTTTGTCGTAGGGCAAACCTTGTGGTGAATTGTTCCCTCAGTTCACCCCAACTATCAATGCTTCCAGGTTCCAAATTGCTGAACCCCCTTGTGCTGCTCCATCCATGGTCTGTTGGAACATCATGCACCATACCAGCATTGGCCATTCTCCTTGATTCGCTGCTCCAACGAAGCGGTTGATGTGATCATCCGGATCGGCCGAGCCGTCGTACAGCTTCAAGTTAGCAGGCATTATGCACTTGGGACCAGCGAACTCTACTATCCTTCTTGTAAAGGGTGACCGGGCCAATTCCTTATAAGGTTTGCTGAGATCGTCTTTCGGTTTTGGCGCGGTGTTTTCCTCCGTCTCATCGTCGTCTGTGAAAGTGAGCCGCGTCGGTTTGATAACACCGCTCCCTGTTGCATTGTACTTTCTAAAGAGAGCCTCCAAAGATGCCATCTGGGCTTGTATTTGCTCCGGTAATCCGGAGGTTTGAGTATGGAAGACCCCACTTCCCCCTATATGTTCCGGAGGAGAGGTGGGTTCCGGCGGAGGTGGTGGTCCCGCTCCTGTCATTCGATCCTCTGGTAGAATGAATCAGGGTCCCACGGATGGCGCCAATTTGTTGAAGCAAAATCTTGTCTCCGTCCAGTCCTAGCGGTCCGGTAGAAAGATGGTCGTCTCCTGCACAAGGTACGGACGCGTTAGCCTCGCCTCGGGTGTTATCCCGAGACCAAGCTCCGGCGTGAAGATGAGTAAAGGGTAATAAATGTAGTAAAAATGTAGGTGTAAAACTTAATGCAAAGTAATAAATGTGTTGGGGTATTTATACTACCCCAACTTCCTATTCATGTTAATATTCTTCCACTGTTCAGCCACTGTTCTACAGGCTCATAGCTGTCCTACTTAGTAGGCCACGTGGTGGGAAATCCCCTAAAATCTGCTGACATGGTCGGTGGTTGTTATTCTTTGACCGGTCGTCAGAATGATTGTCCGGCCTGTGTGTCTTGACGTCCGGCGCATATGTTCGGCCGGATGTTGGACCGTCCGGCACATGCGTCAACAATTTTAAAGCTTGATCATTGCTCGATAGTTATTTACAAAGCTCGAGCTGAGCTTGTTAATAATATTTATCTATCATGTTTAAAAAACTTAACATAAGCATATGTTGAATACGAGTTTAATAGTCTTATGTCTTAATGTATAAACCTTTGGTTCGAGTAGTTTGTTAGTTTTCTTGTCACCAACCTTTACACATAGCCAAACCGAGGAAAGTCTAAGGAAATTGATGTAAGCCTTTCATGGTGGTTATATATATAGTTTAACTCAACTACTCAAGATCCTTACGTTTCGGGGTGATCATAATCGCAACTCACAAACTTTTACCACTTGAGCACTCGTATAATATTTTCAATGTGTATGATATATGCTAAAGGGTTTTTGCACCGTAAAGTCATTGTACTTTTTAAAAATGTTCATTTAGGTCATTGTAGTATTTTTGTATGTATTCAAGTCATTGTACCATTATTTAAACTTAATTGAGTAACTAAACTTTTAGAACTCATATGATAGAGTCACTCATACTCCATGTCAATTTCACATCAACTTTCATGTGATAAAAAAAGTCCACATTATCAAGTATGACACCACATCATTATTTTACGGCATAACTTTTTATTTAAAATTTTTCTTTTCACAAATTTATTAATTCTATTTATTTATTTATTTTAATAAAAAGTTAGTTATATTATTTACTGCTAATTTGTATTTATTCGTACATCAGTTACAATCAACCAAGCTTATCTATAAGTTTTAACAATCATAACTTAAAATGTTACGATTCTTAATAGTTTATACAATTCTTATGCACAACGCCAAGTACGAGTATCGTGATACAATTGTACACCCAAACTTATAGTATGACTTGACGAAGACAATATTGAGATTAGTAATTTTGGTTTTACTCCGCCACAAACATATGTAAACATCGCATTACGTTAACCAGTTTAAGCTTGTTTAAATGTTCGGTTAGAATGTTAAATGTTTGGTTACAATATGCATAAAAAACTTAAATTAAATTGAACATATGCAACTACTTTTATAAAGATAAGTATATATAGATTCTCAAAAAAATACAATAAAAATGACGTGAGTTATTTGATGACATAGAGGTTGGAGCAGAGTAAAAAAAAAAAGTATAGATGACTTAACTGTGTAATTTCACAAAGTTTAGTTAGCATTTCAAACATAAATAATAGTAGAGTGACTTAAATGAACAAAAAATTAGTACAATGACCAAATTAAATATTTATAAAAAGTAAAATGACCCTTGGATGCAAAAACCTCATGAACCTCATGAATCATTGAGAAGACTTCAATAAAAATTAAAAAAAAAAAAAAAAAAAAAAAAAAAAAAAAAAAAAAAATTGGAAGAAAGACTCGAGCTTGCGACCTTGAATTATTATAAGAGATAAAGCTTAGCCTTTCAAGCCATCCCAACTTATATGTTTCATTCTCAAATTTATTTATTTATCTCGTGCTAAAAATAAGCACCATACATTTGATGAACTTTGAATTAAAGTAGCATATAGACTGTTTTATTTCTATATTTTTTTCATCTAAAGCGTTTATATAGACTTTTATGTTTTCTTTCTTTTGTGAACTAAATATTTATATATACTCCTATTGGTAACTAGTGTCGTAGTTGACTGAACGGACATCTTATGCAAAACCATTGTACCATTTGCATCAAAAACTTGTATTAAAAATATATACATACAATTATTCTATATATGCCAGAATTTCATAAGAATTAAGAAATCAAGTTTAGCCATCAGGCCAAACTCACATGTTTCATTCTCAAATCTAACTATTTATTTTCATGTTAAAAGTAACCAACATACATGTCATTTATGGTTTGATTTTTGATAATGTCATTGATGGACTTTGAACTTACATGTACTTTTATGATTGTGTTTTATTTATTTTTTTGTCTTCATAAGAGTTTATATCTGCTACTTATTAAGTATTCATGTACTTTTGTTTCCTTACATTAAGTAATTATGCATTTTTTCCCCTTGCATTAAGTATTTTGGGTACTTCTAATCACGTTGCTTATATAATACATATAATACATTTGCAAACAGATTTATAAATATATAGTGGTATAGGTGTATGACTTTCATTTATTTTGTTTCGGTTTCTTTTTATCGCAACTAACTATCTCACAATATATGCACAACAAAACAATTTATAATGTCTTGTGTGGAACTGAACTCACAACCATTTGAGTAATAGATGTCAAATTTTTATAAACTACTAACTAATACGAGTATAAAGTTACTCATTTAATCATGTAAACTTACAAAGTTTATAAATGAGGTAAATTTATTTTCTAATCATATTTCCTAAGGTCATTAGGCAACTAGAGTTTAAAGAATGTTAGTACTTGAGTTAGGTGATGCTACCTTCCATGGATATAAAAAACATTGGTGAAATATATGTTAACGATTGAAAATTAAGCAACAAAAACATACAAATTGGCAAGGAATTGGTGTACACCGGTATTTATGTTTGCATGTCGCGTTATATTTAAACCTACACGTTTATTTTTCATGTACATTTGTGTTGATATTAATTAGTTGTAATCATAAAAACTATTGCTGGTCAGATATTTCAGAAGAAAATATTAATATTAATAGAGAAAAAAGGAAAAATGTTAATATTAGTAGAGGAAAAAGAAGTATGTTGAGTTAGAGTTAAGGTAAGATATGTGGGTGGCATAGGGTTATACAAGGCTACCCTGTCCCTTTGTTCTTGAGTTAGAGTTAAGGTAGAAAAAGAAAGAAAATGAAAATAAAAAGAAGGAGTTGTGTTCTCGAGTAACATTTAAGAAGGGGAAAAAAAAAGAAAATGTAATGAAAGTTACTGTATTTTTGTTGATTATTAAAGTAAAATATTTCTTCTCAATTTTGAAAGGAAAATGTTTACTTTACATTTTTTTACTTTTCTTTAATAACAAATCTCAAGAACATATGTGTAACTGAATCTCTTTTGTCGAGTAACTCAAACTTGTTCAAGCCGAACTTTATCAAATCACGAGCTCGAGATGTAGGCGGTATAATCAAAATATTCTCGTGACCGTTTTTGATCATTTCTTAAACGAGTTCTTAAGAATTATGAACTCATTAATAACTTTATCACATCTCTCGTTTTGTCATTGAGAAGACATGGTAACAAATAAAAACCAGATTAAGAAAAAAAAAGATGCCACAAAGTGCATTGGCGACTCGAACATGAGACCCATCTTTAATAGCAGATGTGATTTAGCCATCAAGACACCTTGTGGCTTATGTTCCTCTCTCAAAAATAATTATTTATTCTCGTGGTTAAGAGAACCACCCTATACCTCTCCCTTCCTTCTTAGAGCACTGGGTACAGTGGTGCCAAAGTGTGGTGCCAAGCTCGTGTCAAACTGCCACGTCAGCAGTTTTTGAGTTTGGCACCAGAAACTGTTTGGCACCACATTTCTGGGGTATCCGTTGGCACCAGAATTTCTGGTGCCAAACTCAATTTTTTTATTTTTTATTTTTTTATAAAATTTAAAAACAATATATCCTAAAATTACTTTATTCATAAAAAAAAAACATTACAAGAAATAAAAAAAACAATAAACTTAAAAAAACATAACATAATTATTCTTGTGAATATTTTGCCCGGATCCGTGCTTGTTGGGCCCTCACGATTGACGCGTTCATCGGATCGAGCGTGCTTGTGTCCATAGATAGCACCCGCGTATCTTCGGCTATCCTTTGAGTTTCGATTAAATCGACCCTCGCTCGAGACTCCCGCTCAAGAACATCTTGCTTCATTTTTCGCTCCAACTCGTATTGTTTTTCCATCATTTGTGAAAACATTTCCGGGTTTGAACCGGAACTTGCGGTCGAGTTAGACGAACGTTGGCTCTTTGCGATCCGGTACACCCCGTCCGGCCTTGGCAATGCGTCGGGTCCAAAATGCTCGGGATCCTCTTCCGTAACCCGAAGACGATTACGTCTTGCATTTGTTGAGTCCGGATTTTTCCACTTATGCTTGTCCTTCAAAAACTTCCAAGCCGACGAATGTTTAAAATCGCCATGATATCGTTTGTACAAAGTGTGGCAACGTTCCATGAAATCCATATCGTTCTCCCCACTCATAACAGCCGTTTCATTCACAATCGAATTAAACTTCCCGACACAACGATTCATCGGAGTCCACTTTCCGGTAAGCATGTTCTTGATACGAGTTACAAACTTTTGTTTTTTTGCTTCCTTGTTGTAAGCTTCCAAAACTTTATACCAAAACGTTTCATTACCTTGATCCGCACCGACTTTTGGATCCTCGGATACTTGAATGTAAGTTTGCGCCAAAAGTAGTTCTTCTTCGTCGGTCCATGCGTTACGCGATCGTTGCTGGGTCTCGGCTTCCTCTTCGGTTGTTGGTTGCTTTTTTTTCGTTTTCTTTGCCTTCGCCGGTTCCTTCATTTTTGTTTTTTTGGACGTGGGGGTCGGGATGACCGCGTCCTCTTCGGATTCGTCTTCGTCAAGAAGGTGGAACGATTGGTGGGACGATCTTTGTTGTGATTCGTTTTGTTATTGTTGTTGTTGCATTTTCCATTGAGAAAACAAAGCGTATTCGTCGGGATTGACGCATGAGTTTTGTTGAGAAAACGAAGGAAAGTAGTGTTGTTGGGTGTTCGGATTCGGATTCGAAGACGAACCGATCATTTGGTTCGATGGATCGTTAAGCATTCGATTGATCCAAGGGGTGTTGTTGGGATTCATTTTCTTGAAAAAATATTGAAGTTGAGATGTATTTGAAGTGTGTGTGAAGTGGTATAAGTGATAAGGTTTATATAGGATTTGAAAGTGGGTAAAAGTGGTAAAAAAGAGGTCAAAAATTCAAAAAAACCCAAAACTAGCTGTTTGGTTTAAATTGCAACGGCTATTTTTTAAAAAAAGAAAAAAAAAAAAAAAAAAAAAAAAAAAGTGGGCTGTTAGTTTTGGCGCGAGGCCTCTTGGCGCGACAGAGGTAACGGTGCGCCAAACTTGGCGTCGCGCCAAACTCGTTGGCACCAAGTTTGGCACCACCGTACCTCCTGCTCTTAAGGTGTCTTGATGGCTAAATATTAATATTAAGGGGGAATTGCATATATATCTCTTCAAAGCCTCATAATTGCATATATATCCAACTAAAACTCATAATTGTATATATATCCTTTCAAAGCCTTAAAATTGTCATATATATTCAATAAAAACTCATAATTGCATATATATCCTTCTAAAGCCTTAAAATTGTCATATATATCTAAATGATTATTTTAAATATATATTTAATAGAAAAAATGTCTAAAAATTATATATAAAATATTAATTAACGATTTTTTTTTTCAATTACAAAATATCTTTTTATTGGGTTGAATTTTATTATGTCATTTGATCTATATATATAGGAGTTTACGTTTAGATGAAACGATGGATAGTGCAGTTGATATTCTTATTCAAGATTCTTCGATAACAAACAGGATTGAGTCGCCGAATATGATTGCTCTTTCTTTTCTTAAACATATCAAATAACTATAATTGATATACAAAATAATGATTATACCATTTTACTTATTAAATTATTATTTTTTTTAAAATTATAAAATATCCTTAAACCATTTTTTAAGAAAAGAAAGAGCAACCATGTTCGGCTACTCAATCGTGTTCGTTATCGACGAATCTTGAATAAAAATATCAACTGCACCATCTATCGTTCCATCTAAACGTAAACTCCTATATATATATAGATCAAATGACATAATAAAATTCAAACCAATTAAAAGATATTTTGTAATTGTAAAAAAATAAAAATAAAAATAAATCGTTATTTTATATATCAATTATAATTTTTAAACATTTTTTTCTATTAAATGTACTTAAAATGATCATTTGGATATATATGACAATTTTAAGGCTTTGGAAGGATATATATGCAATTATGAGTTTGGATTGGATATATATATGACAATTTTAAGGCTTTGGAAGGATAAATATGCAATTATGAGTTTTGGTTGGATATATATGCAATTATGAAGCTTTGCAGGGATATATATGCAATTCCCCCTTAATATTTAGCCATCAAGACACCTTACAGTGGTATGATACTATGTTCCTTGATTTGTCCAGTCACATGCATTGTACTTTTCCGGTTAGACCCAGTTATATCCGGGCAACACCCATATATTGTCAACCTCAAATGATTTCACATATCAACGAGGTTATACCGGTAGTTGAGTCAAGTAGATCGAGACGTGTTGATAGGTGAAGGTTTGTTGTTATTCGGATCAGGTACTAGCTATGCCAAAGAGAGGGCGTGTGTTGTTTAAGGATAATGCAAGCTAGGGTCATTAGTTCGCGCAGTCAATACATAACAAAGTGGCTGACCCTAGAGCGTGTCAATACATTACAAAGAGTTTGTAGCGGGGTCACATGTTGTGTAAAGCTCTACAACTAAATGATTGTGAGCTTAAAATCTGCTTTGAACTTATGAGATAGATTTTCAGTGTAAATATTGTTAAATAGTTAGTTGCCGTTAAAAAAAGTAAAATATAAAAAATGTAAACGGTTAAAAATTTAGCAATCAAAACTTACAAATTGGCAAAGGGGCAGATATAAAGTACGAGTAGTATGTTGGGTGTTATTAAACCTACACGATTTTTTTTCGATCTTCATATGTAGTGGTATTAAATTTACTCTTTTGAATGTATTCAAAATTTTCGCCTAACATGAAAGTAAAGCTAAACCAACTAAAATGGTGTTTGGTTAATCTATAGTATGAACCGAAAGAAGTTACAAATGAGTATGGCCAGCCGAGACACCTCGAACATGAGATCAAGCTTTCATAAGTGATTGTCCTTAGCCGTCAAGCCACGTACCCATACTCAACAGGCGTATTTCTCAAATACAATCCATTAACACATTGTAACAAATTAAAGAGCAAAAATGAAAGGAAAAAAAAAATGAGTAAGCTGATGTTTTTCTGACTCGAACACGAGACCTACTTGTTATAAGGTATCATGCTTAGCCAGGAAGACATCAACACTCTCAAGTTTCATTCTTCAAATATAATTTATTTATTGTTCATAATGCTATATATGTACCTCATCAAATTAGCTTTAAACGAGTCTAACTGAGCTCTACTCATTTTACAAAGAAGCTCGAGCTCGAGTTGTATTTTAAAGCTTGATCATTGCTCGATAGTTATTTACAAAGCTCGAGCTGAGCTTGTTAATAATATTTATCTATCATGTTTAAAAAACTTAACATAAGCATATGTTGAATACGAGTTTAATAGTCTTATGTCTTGATGTATAAACATGTGGTTCGAGTAGTTTCTTGTCACCAACCGTTACACATAGTCGAATCGAGAAAAATCTAAGGAAGTTGATGTAAGCCTTTCATGGTTGTTATATATATAGTTTAATAACTCAAGATCCTTACGTTTCGGTGATTATAATAGAATGTGAAGATTTATCCCTTAGTTTAATAAAAAGAAATGAAAAAGACAAGAAAAAAAATATGGACTTAGGTTTAGACATATTAAATCTTAGGTTAATTCCCACTATTAGATCAAAATAGAAGGTGAAGATTTATCACTTAGTATGCAAGGATTTTTGAAAATATATTTAAACCCAAGAATTTTACATTTTAGTGATTATAACCGCAACTCACAAACTTTTACCACTTGACCACTCGTATACTATTTCAATTTGTATGATATCAACTTAAAACATGGAACTCATGGTCCACAAATCACATACTTAATTTAGATAGCAACAATAATCGGAATTATAATATTAATGAAATGTATTTTACAATGATATCATTGAGAAGATATAACAATAAATAGAAATCAACGAAACGAAAAAAAAAAAAAAGAATTGGTATGAAGACTCGAGCTGATGACCTTACAATTTATAAGAAACCATCCCCGCTTTCATGTTTCATTCTCAAATTTATTTATTTACTCCCTCCGTCTCATATTTATTGTCCATATTTCCTTTTATGGATGTCTTAAATTAATTGTCCATTTACTTATTTTAGTAAGAAAAAAAGAATATAATGAGGGAATATTCCATTTAAGTGGTTAAGAGTTATAATGGTCTCACTTTTATTAATATTTGAGCTTCTTGTCTCCTGACAATAAATTTGAGACGGAAGGAGTATTATTCTTGTGCTAAAAATTTGTCTTCTCTTGTTTTGGTCCATGATGCTTTTGATTTCTATATTTTTTTTTTCTTCTTAAACTTTTATGTTTTCTTTCTTTTGTGATCGTACTTCATGATTCAACTAATTAAGTATTTATATTTACTCGTATCAGTAACTAAAGCATCTCTATATAGTACAGGTGTATACAGAACTTATATGTCATACGGAAGTAGCATGAAGGACACCCGAAGGAAAGGCCGGTTCGAAATTGGAGAACAAGGTTTATATATACTTTGCATAAGTCTATAGTAAAATCGAATTTTAGGCTTATAATTAATATGACCCAAGATCTTTGATCTCGTAGTGGACATTGTGAGATATTATATATGTCATTTGAAAACAGAGAAGGATCCAAGTTCACGTTAGCCGGGGGTGTCAAACTATTTGTCTCGGATGTATTCCCATGGCCGGTCCTGGATTTTTCACGGCAATCTCAAGATTTTCAATCAACGAAGTTTGAATGCTGGTTGTTTTTATGATTTTGAGGGCACATTACCACTAGAATGGGTCAATTTTTGGTTACACTATACTTGTGAATGTGTTCACTAAAACAAAACCGACATGAATGGTGTCCCTTAGTCTAGTATCAATAAGACTAAAAACTTAATGGTTGACATTCATTATTTACTCGATGTGTGTGAAACGATGACTCCTAACGTTTCCAATATGATTAACATCAACGTACTAAACATATGGAGAATGATAATCACTTTGTACGTGATTTTGTGGCTTTTGAACATGTCCGTGTTCTTCATGTCCCATAGCGTTTCCAATATGCGGACACTTTTATCAAGTGACTTCCTTCGACATTGTTTCTTGATATTCGATCCACTTTTGACGTTTGAAGACACCTCGCTCGAGGTATTAGTGGATCACTTATGTAGCCGATTAAGGGCCTTATTCGGTATGCTTTTGTTAGCTTAATTACCAAGTAACTTGTACAATATATGTTGTAACTTTTGAGTTATTGTGTTGACAAACCCGAGGGTACTATTTCATTTTGGTAATTACGAATACCTTGGGCATTGAATCCATGTGTCTTTAACTCATCTCTAAAAGACTCAAATCAAGAAAAATCGTATCAATCGATTTTACCACTTGACTACAATGAGTATACATAGAAAACAATCGAAAAAAAAAATAAAAAATAAATAAATGGGTAAGGAAAAGTAGGCTCGAACTAGTGACCAACAATTATAAACTTATAATGGACAATGTTTAGCCTTCTCACCACCCAAACCCACACATTTAATCCTCAAATAAATTTATTTATTCACGAGTTAAAAATAACAAACATACATTTGTCTTATTTTTTTTGTTTTGGTTTATTGAAGAAGTTTGAAGAAGCATATTATACTTGTTTTTATTGAACAAAAAAGTAACATACACTTGACTGCTTTTAATTCATAAACATATTTTTTCTTCGTAAGAGTTTATATTCTAGTAACTAGTAACTATTTATCTTTACCATGGTAAGATATTAAAAGAGCAAAAGGGAAAAAAAAAAAAAAAAAAAAAAAAAAAAATATATATATATATATATGAAGCAAAAGGGGCCGGCTCGAACTTGAGACCTACCACTTATAGCATGTCATCCTTAGCCGGCACCCCATCCTCACTCTCAATTTAAATTCACAAATACAAATTATTTATTTATGGTTCATGATGTTATATATGTAGAGGCTTCAAATACATTCATATTTAAAAAAAAAAAAAAAAAAAAAAAAAAAAAAAAAAAAAAAACCCTACTATGCTACCGTCTTTTTTTCTTTTGTTTTGGTCTGTGATACTTATGATTTATTTTGAGTTGAAGTAGCAATGTAGCATCTATGGGTGTGTCTGCACAGACCCATCTTTAACTTAAATCTCAAAACTACCCATCCATGTCGGGTATATATTTTCACTATATACACGACATGGACGTGTATGGCTAGGAATGAACTTTGTAATTAAATCCTTAGCAATGTCGGGTAGAAAATCACATTTATACACGACATGAGTTTTTTTATTGTTGTTCACACCTACCTATGCCCATATAGTGTATACAATTACACAACATGGACTTTCTTACACAACATGGGAAAAAGTAAAACTAGATGTCGAGTATAGAGGAAATTTGTACACGACATGGGGAAAATTTTGCAAACCCATTTAAAACCCTGGACTTTCTTACACGACATGTTTTATGAACTCTTGTAATATAATACCCTATACAATGATTTGCCGATCTTTGGTACATATATGATATATGTATCAAGAGTTTGGATGAAATGAAAAAAAGTTTAAGACAAAAAAGATAAAAAGAGTTAAAAGTGTAAAATATGACATTTAATTAATAAAGATACTTTAAAATTTTAATCACACATCTTTTAACTACTCATTTAAGCCTTTTTAATCTATACTATATTATAAAGCATTTGGGACATTCCTAAAAAGGAATGCTTAAAAATTAAGATTCAACACTTGCTTATAATGACAAATTTTAATAAGTACATCTATAATAGCATTTGTTACAACACTTTAAAGCACTTTTTGTAAACATGTTTAAAAAAAATACAAAGTAATTTAATATAAAAAAAAAAACGTCTATAACATTAAATACCTAATAAATATTATTTTTAAAACACCCCTAATATGAAAAATACTTGTTCTTGTACATATTGTACAAACTAATAAAACACACGAATCTTCATACAATTTATATGTAAACAAGTTGATGATACATATGTTTTTAAAAAAGGATCGGACCAACGGGTTCAACCGGGAACCGGAGTCACCACCGGTTTGGCTAGCCCATAAAAGTCGTCCTAAAACGATATTATTAAATCAATAGAGTTTAAAAATGCATACTAAATTAAAATGTTCAAAAAATATTATTAAATCGCAAGAGTGCCTCGAGAATCAACATATAAGCCTTTTAGAATTTTTTTAATAAAACCTACCGTAAAAACTAAAAACTCTGTTTTATAAAAATCGGACGATTTTTTCAAAGCAAATGATGCAAATGTGCAAAGTGCTAAGTGGTAATTATATATATTAGTATAATAATAATTATACTCTTTAAAGTAACCCACATGATTTCTTGAATATTTATTTTTTCTTTATCTTTATAAGTAATCTTTTACTTGTATCATCCATCTATGTGGGACAAATTTAACAAACATTGTTTTTGAGAACCAAATTTTCTTAGTATAATGTAAGTGTTTTTTAAAATTCGCTATGGTGTTATTATTTAATGATAACTTACGACTACGGGCCATTGTCGACTACTTTTACCTCATACCTTTACAATATAACTGCTACCAACTCAGTATTGTCACAACATCACGTGGATAATCTACAGTTTTTATATGAAAAAATTTGTTATTGCATAAAATTGTTCAAAACTAAATTTTTCGTCATCTATATATCTATTGTATTGTAAAATATATAACTAAAAAAATTTTTGCTGAATATTTTAATTGTAGGGTACCCTGTCGCTGCAACGCGCGGGGTACCCTACTAGTCATTTATTTATGTGTCAATACAAAATGTGTCATAATACATACGTATATAAAAAAAAATCACTAAAATTTGTCATTTAATTATAAACTAAATGTGTCAAAATATTTAATTGTTCACTAAAAATATGTAATAGCAATTTTTGCAAATTATTTAAATGGGTTTGCAAAATTTTCCCCATGTCGTGTACAAATTTCCTCTATACCCGACATCTAGTTTTACTTTTTCCCATGTCGTGTAAGAAAGTCCATAGCGAATTTTCAATAAAAGGACCACACGTTTTTTTTTTATCTACTTGTTTTTGTTTTTTTTTTTTGGATCTACTTAATTAGGATGAATTCCAAAACCAAAATTAACCCAATTTCAATCCAATAAAATCCAATTCCTTCATAACCCACAACCAAAACCACCAATCCATCATTTCTCCCAATTCAATTTTAACATTTTCTCAGTCACCGGAAACCTGTGAGGAAGGAGGGATTTCAAATCATGGGAAAACAATCATTCATCACTGATGATAAAGGATGGACGTGGACATTCAAAAACAATAAAACCCCTATTTCCAAACCCATCATTAACCCTTATCAAAAGGACCTGGAAAGAGTTGCAACATCCTTTTATGTTTCTAATCTCCCGGATTCATTAGATGCAAAAGGACTTTGGAATGCCTGTGTTTCTTACGGCCGCCTGGTTGATGCCTTCATCGCTAACAGAAGATCAATAGGAGGTAAGCGTTTCGGATTTATTCGTTTTCTGGGCATTAGAGATGAAACTGAATTTGTTAGATCATTATCTAATATATGGATAGGTAGCTTCCATCTATACGTATCGGTAGCACGTTATCAAAGACAAAACCATACCAGATCCCAACCTCAGGAAGTAAAACCTAGTAACATTCAAAATCCTAATTCCCTACCTTCTCAAAACCCGTATCCCCCTATTACTAAACCATCATTTGCTTCTGTCCTTCACCCCAAAACCAAAACAACTGAGACTATACCTCCCACACCTCCTGTTCGAACTGTTACTCTCAAAGACCAGGACCTCATTACTATTGAAGACTCTTCAACTGTTCTACTTCTGAAAGTAAAGGATGTGGATTCAATGAGCAACATGTATACAATCTGTAAGAATGCAGGTTTCTTAGACTTATCAATTCACCATGTTGGGGGTCGTTGGATCTGGATTCAATTCCCATCTTCAATGTCATGCTCAAATTTCCAAGAGAATGATATTATGAAAAGTTTCTACACAATAGCTAAATCACCTTCGCCCTCTTTCATAGTGGATAAACGCATGATTTGGGTCGAGATCAGTGGATTGCCTTTATGTGCTTGGGGTTCCAATGCATTCAAGAAAGTAGCATCTTTGTTTGGTAAATTCGTGTTTTTTGAAGATGAAGAATCCACAGCCATGAGCGCGGGTAGAGTGTGTATTGCTACTAATTCCCACAAACATATATCTGAAAAGATACACATTGTAGTCCACGGGAAATTTTTTGAAGTTCAAGTGCTAGAACTTGGGACATGGAGTATTAACATTTCTGATAACTCTTTGGATACGTCTTCTAATATAGATGTTAACGAAGTTGTCAATGCTGCGGATTCTGATGAAGATAACTCCATTGATAATTTGAACGAGTTGAATGAAAACCTTAACAACTTAGATCAGGATCTTAATGATGATAAGGATCCCATGAAAAACCTGCACGACACCCCTTTCGTTCAGCCCGAAACCCAAATGGAAGAGGTTAATAAAGAGCACGAACCTAAAAACACTGATGAAACATCTGATCTCAGCAGACCACCTGGTTTTGAACATGTCAATCGAAGCTCCACCTATTCTAGTAACTGTTCCACCTCTTTTGCTAGACATCATAAGAAGAACATCAAAGGAATATCATTAATTCATGAGCTTAATAGAATTATTGAAGTCGGAAATTCTTTAGGTTACGATGTTAGAGGATGTAGAAAATCCCTCTATCGAATGATAAATGGAATTGGAGTTCATATTGCGGATAAATGAATATCCTGTCTATAAACAGTTGTGGAACGAAGAAAAGGCGTAAACGTGTGTGGATCAAAGATATGTGTTTCAAACATAATATTCATTTTCTTGGTCTTCAAGAATCTAAAATGACCCGCCTGGAGTTATTTCGTCTTAAGACCATGTGGGGTAATTTTAATTTTGATTACGCTTGTAGTATGGCTCGTGGTAGATCGGGCGGTTTGATTTCTATGTGGGACCCGAATAGTTTCATGAAAGAAGACATCTGGTGTGACGAGTCATTTATTATTGTGAAAGGGCATTGGAAACAATCGGAGGGCGATTGTTTTATGATAAATATTTATGGCCCTCAAGATCCGTTGGCTAAGTCTGCTCTTTGGAAGAAAATAGCCGATTTCATGAATCATCACAATGGAAAATTCATTCTTTTTGGTGATATGAACGTAGTCCGTCATGAACACGAAAGGTTTGGTTCTATATTTTCTAATTATGAAGCTGATCATTTTAATGCTTTTATTGATTCTTCGGGTTTAGTTGACCTCCCCATTGGTGGATGTTACTACACTTGGATGAATAAAGCTGGAACCAAACTCAGTAAGCTCGATCGTTTTCTCATTTCGGAAGAAATTTTGGAGGCTTTTCCCGATATCCGCATAACAGCCTTGGATCGTCTTTGGTCTGATCACACTCCTATTCTCTTACATGTTATGAAATCAGATTTTGGCCCTTCTCCGTTTAAACTATACAATTCATGGTTAATTCGTGATGGTTTTGATGAGGTTATTAAATCTGCTTGGTCCTCTTTGGAAGATAAAACTGATGGTAGAAGTCTTTTGTCGCATGAAAAGTTACGATCTCTTAAACCGGTTATCAAGCAATGGCACGTTAATGTCAAAAATAATGATCGTAACCAAAAACAGGAAGCTCTTAATGACCTCAAGAATATCGATAAAAGGATTGATGATGGTACCGCGAATGAGAATGATCATGATAACCGTATTAAGCTCCTTCAAGTGCTTGATAAACTTGACAATCTTGAAGCTCGTGATTTAATTCAAAAGGCTCATTTTAAGTGGGATATCGAAGGAGATGAGAATTCCAAATTTTTCCATGGGATGATTAATCATAAGAGGAGATCCCAAGCTATTACTGGTATTATGCATGATGGCACTTGGATTTCGGACCCGTCTCTTATTAAGGATGCTTTCCTTAATTTCTACAAAGATAAATTTCAAGCTCATGATTCTCAGGTTATCTTTTCTCCATTGGTTCATTCTACTGGCCTTTGTCCCAACGATCGTGATTTCTTGGAGACTCGTGTCTCAATGGAGGAAATTAAAATGGCTGTTTGGGATTGTGGTAGTAACAAAGCCCCCGGTCCTGATGGCTTCTCTTTTGCCTTCATTAAGAAATATTGGGATCTTTTTAATAAGGATATTTTTGAGTTTGTTGACTCGTTTCTGGTTACTGGTTCGATGCCTCAAGGTGCTAACTCCTCGTTCTTTACGCTTATCCCGAAGGTTAGTAATCCTATTTATATTAAAGACTTTCGTCCCATTTCTCTCATTGGTATTCACTACAAGATCATTGCTAAAATTCTAGCAAATCGGCTTTCTAAAGTGATCGATAAGATTGTTAGCAAAGAACAATCCACTTTTATAGCAGGTCGGCAAATCCTTGATGGTCCTCTTATTCTTAGTGAGGCTATTGATTGGTTTAAAAAGATAAAGAAAAAAATGCTCATTTTTAAAGTGGATTTCGAAAAAGCTTTTGATTCGGTTAGTTGGAAGTATTTGGAATTTGTTCTTCTTAGCCTTGGTTTCGGTTCCAAATGGCGGTCTTGGATTCGCGCCTGCCTTCAATCTTCGAGAGCCTCTTTCTTGATTAATGGCAGCCCTACTTCAGAATTCTCCATCAAACGCGGTTTAAGGCAGGGAGATCCTCTCTCGCCTTTTTTATTTATTCTTGTCATGGAAGGTCTCCATTGTGCTATGTCTAATGCTATTAGCTCCGGTTTAATTCGTGGGATCAAGCTTGGTACTTCTGACATAACTTTATCTCACCTTTTTTACGCTGACGAAGTTATTATCACCACAAATTGGAATTCTGACGACCTAGACAACATCATTCGTGTTCTTCATGTTTTCTATTTAGCCTCGGGTCTCAAAATTAACATTCACAAGTCCAACATATATGGTATTGGTGTTCCTAACGGCGAAGTTGTTGACATGGCTAGAAGTACAGGTTGTGCCTCGGGTTCCTTCCCTTTCAATTATCTTGGCCTTCCGATTGGGTCCAACATGAACCTTGTTTCAAGTTGGCAATTCTTGATCGACATATTTCACACGAAGCTTTCTTCCTGGAAAGCTAATCTTTTATCTATCGGGGGACGTCTCACTCTCATTAAAGCTGTTCTTGGAAGTCTTGGTATCTACTACTTATCGATTTATAAGGCTCCTGAATCTGTTTTGAAATATTTGGAAAGATTCCGTGCCAAATTTTTTTGGGGTGGTTCTCAAGAAACTAGGAAACTTTCCTGGATCAAATGGACTAACGCCCTTTCTTCATTTGATAAAGGAGGTTTGAACATTGGCAGTTAAAAAGCTTTTAACCTTGCTCTTCTTCAAAAATGGCGTTGGAGGATGTCTTCTTCTCCGAATACTCTTTGGGTTAATGTCATTAAGTCTTTGCATGGTTATGAGTGTGGTTTCGATAATCAGGGTTGTAAGTTTAATGGTAAGTGGGCCAGCATAGTTGGCTCATCCAACTTTCTACATTTGAAAGACATTATCCCTCTTAACACCCTTCGTTTCCGTGTGGGATGTGGCACCCGTATCCGTTTCTGGAAAGACATATGGATTGGCGATTCTCCTCTTTATACCCGCTACAACAGGTTATTTCGCTTAGAACAAGATAAGGATTGCTTAATTATTGATCGTATTGTTAACGGGCAATGGAATTGGAATTGGTCTAGGATGGATATTGGAGTTCGCAACAAGGCTTATTTGAGAGACCTGCTTCTGGATATAAGTCTTGTAGATTCTAATGCGGTGCAAGACTCTTGTGTTTGGGAGATGTCTAGTGATGGCACTTTTTCTGTTGGGGAAACACGTCGTTTGATTGATTCTAAGCTTCTCCCTGATTTGGTTCCTTCGACTTCTTGGGATAAAACCCTCCCGCGTAAAGTTAATATTTTTATATGGAGATTGGCATTGGATCGCTTACCTCATAGATTGAACCTTTCGGCTCGGGGTATTGATATTCCTTCGATTTCGTGCCCTTCGTGCAACGGTAATGTGGAATCCTCTTCTCATATTTTCTTTGAATGTGATTTTGCCAAGGAGGTTTGGAGACTGGTTCGCAATTGGTGTGACATTCCTCTTCCTACTTTTACTTCTTATGATCATTGGAAGTCTTGGTTTATTTCGTGGCATGCTTCTAAAGAGAAGTCCCATCGCTTATCCATTATTATTGCGGCTCTTCTTTGGTGGATTTGGAGATTTCGCAACAGTGTCGTGTTCTGTCCACTTCCGTTGAGGAAAAGTGATATGTTTGATAACATTCGTTCTTCTTCTTTTTCTTGGTTACTTCATAGGGGTCACATGTCTTGCAGCTGGATAGATTGGCTTAATTCCCCTTTGACGCCCGCGAGTATTTTTCACAGATGATGTTCGTTATTTTCCTCTACTGGGAGTTTCAAGCATGTATTGTTTTTTTTAGGTTCTTCTTGCTTCGTTTTTCCCCTGGGACTTGTTTGGGTCGGCATCAAAAACACCCCGGAGTGAAAACCGGTGGCTCGGCCTCCGTGGGTGGGGATTTTTCTCTTGTCTTGGCTGTAATTGGCAAGAGTTTTTTCATCCTTTTTGTTGGCCTAGCAGTTAAAGTCTCGGGTAGGGTCTAGAATATGTTGTTTTTGTTTCTTTTCTAGATTGTATTTGTACTTTTAGGCTTCTAGTGTCTTACTAGAAGCTCTTTTATTTATATATATATCCTGCCGTTCAAAAAAAATATGGGCATAGGTAGGTGTGAACAACAATAAAAAAACCCATGTCGTGTATAAATGTGATTTTCTACCCGACATTGCTAAGGATTTAATTACAAAGTTCATTCCTAGCCATACACGTCCATGTCTTGTATATAGTGAAAATATATACCCGACATGGATGGGTAGTTTTGAGATTTAAGTTAAAGATGGGTCTGTGCAGAGTCACTCATTAATAAATGGGTAGAACAATAATTTTCACTATAATCTATGTCAGCTAGTAATAACCAAATTTCATTAATGTTTCAAATCGGCCACTCAAACTTTTTAATTTAGTTAGTTTAAAAGACACATCATCGTAAATGGTTTACCACAAGTTAAGGTGATCGACTGCGTGAATATATATGTTTCCTAAAGTCATCTTTATATATACTACTGTAGTATTATTTGGCAACTATTGTCTAAAAAATGTTAATATAAAAACTTGGTTAAACATATGTAAAAACCTAAATATTGAGCTATAAAAACTTACAAAGTGACAACAAAATGATCTAAATAAGTATGTTTGTTTGTGCGTCGCGTCAGGTTTTTACACACATAATATTATTCCTATGTTCATTTGTGTTAAAATTTATTGCGGGGTCAAATTTTTCGTTACACTATACTTGTGAATGTATTCACTAAAACTAAACTGGTATTAATAATGGTGAGTGCACTCAATGTGGTTGATATGTGTTCAAAAATGAAATTTATGAATGATCATTAAGATAAAATTTGACAATAACAGTAATATCAAAGAAAAAAAGAGATAGGGAAGCAGAAAGCTCGACAATAACGCGCGAAATTATTGATTTGCAAAACATTACTGTAACATTCATAATCATGAATTAAAAACGTACCACAAAATATTGACTCAACATGAGTCGATATGTTATGATTTTTTGTGGAAAACAGAATTTTATATAAAACATAATGTAAGTACAAATAAAAGGTAATCCTCGCCTCTTTGCAAGAATATGCTATGATTAATGATGGATGATTGACGCGATTATGGAGTAAGCCTTTTGACCAAGCACTTTCTTCTTCTCGCCAACAACTGGCATCAGACTCATGATCATTGGAGGCATAGGCATCAGACTCATAGCCGTTGAAGACATAGGCATTGGACTCATAGTAGTTGGAGGTATGGGCATTGGAGTCATGCCCATTGGAGCCATGGTTGAGTAAAAAAAAAACATTTTACAAATCCCTATTCTTCATCTTCTTCATTCTATATTACTATTATTATGAAAAACGATAATCGCTACTAACTAGTTGCTCTAAACGATCGCTGCCAAACATACCCAACATCAATAAAACTACAATTTTATGGTTGAAATTTATTAATTTTGTGTTGATAAACCCGAGTGTCCTATTCCATTTTACTATGTATGCATGTTTTCTGACATTTTCAGCATTGAAATCGCGTGTCCTTAACTCATCTGTAAAAGACTCAAATCGAGAAAAATCAGATAAATCCATAATACTACCTGACAACAACAGTGAGTATAAATAGAAGACGAAAAAAAAAGGATATTTGGGACAAAGAAGGTTCGAACTCCTAACTCAACATTTATAAGAAATCATGATTAGCCTTCATGCCACACACACCCATACGTTTTGTTCTCAAATACGTAAATTTATTTATTCACGTGGTAGAAAAAAGCAACGCACATATATATATATATATATATATATATATATATTTTTTTTTTTTTTTTTTTAAATTTTCTTGATAGTTTGATGAACTTTGAAGAAGTATATTATATTTGTTTTTATTGAAGAAAAAAGTAACATATACTTGATTGTGTTTTCATTCTTATATATATAATTTTTCTAATTTGTAAGATTTCATATTTAATTTGTTATCGTTCTATTAACTAAAGATTTGAATGTACTTGATTGTTTGGCAAACTAAATAACAAGCTTTTTATGTAAAATAGACTTAAAACATCCCACTGCTCGACTTCAAGCATGTAATAATATAACGGCGGGTGCATAGAGCGCGTTGTAACTTGGCTGAATGTTCATAGAGTTTGAATGTGAAAACATATAAACTATTTTGCACAAATTAACAATGTTGCTGTGTTTATTAAAAAAGACTAAAGATTGATCAACATCATATAGAGTAAAACAAGTTGCGTGTAAATCAACTTCCTTAATTTATATGGACTTGCTAGCATGCATGATTAAACAACTTACAAACGGTGAACCTTGTCGTCCTTGTTGTCACAAAAGTCGACTTAAATAAGCAAAGTTTATAACCAATTTAATAAGACTCCAACCGTCAAATCATTTATCAAATGACTTAACAAACTTCGAGTCACTGGTAAAAAAAATAGATATTAAGACAATGATAAATGGTCACTAGACAACTTAACTGAGAAAAAGAAAAAGTTCTACCTTCCGTTAAAACATGGTAACATATTAAAAAAGCAAAAGTGAAAAAAAAAAAAAAAAAGAAAAAAAAAGGGCCTGCTCGAACTTGAGACCTACCACATATAGAATGTCATCCTTAGCCAGCACCCCATCCTCATTCTCATGTTTCATTCTCAAATACAAATTATTTATTTATTGTTTATGATGTTAAATATGTACCTCATCTAAAAAAACTTCAAATGCATTGATATTTTTACCAAAAATAACTACTACACTATACTGTCTTTTTCTTTTTTCCTTGCTTTTTTGTTCTGTGATATTTATGATTTATTTTAAATTGAAGTAGCATTTACTTTTGTAACTGATCGACTAATGTCTAATATTTCCATTTTGTTTTTTTCATAAACCTCGAGTTTGAACTTACTAACTTTTTAGCATTCTCTTTCGTTTATGACCATGTTTTATTAATTCTATCAAGTATTTAGTTACATACTAAGGAAAAAAGTACAAATTTCGTACATATGTTAGATGCTTTTATAAGAAAAAAGTATATAAAAATGTCTTCTGAGGATAAATCGTTGGTGAAATATATGTTGACGATTAAAAATTAAGCAACAAATAGTAAAACATACAAAATGGCAAGGAATTGATGTACACCGATATGTATGTTTGTGTGAGTTTGGTTCAATAAAGATCAAAGAAAAACTAAAGATCAAATAAACCATTCTCAACCACTCATTTTTCATCAAAACAATAAAATAAATTTCACATTCATTTTTAAAAACTAAATATCTCACAAACCATTGATCGTTAGACAAAACTAATCATACCATCACGACAAGCATAAAATTATCTTTAATTTGATATCCCACATCATATACTTTCGACGAAATTTTTTTTTCCGACTTTTTTGTGGGTTTAGGGTTTACGGTTAGGGTTTAGGTGTTTAGGGTTTAGGGGTTTGACTTTTTTGGGTTAAGCTTTTTAGGGGTTAAGTGTTTAGGTTTCTTACGGTTTAGCGGATAGGGTTTAGGTTTTTTGGTTTAGCGGTTAGGGTTTTAGGGGTTTAGGGTTTAGGGGTTAGGGTTTTTAGGGTTTAGGGTTTAGAGGTTAGGGTTTTTAGGGTTTAGGGGTTAGGGATTTTTAGGTTTAGGGGTTAGGGTTTTTAGGGTTTACGGGTTGTGTTAACACAAAAGAGTATTTTTAAAATTTTCATTTATAGTGTAGTATATCGAAACCCGCAAAAAACGATAAAAAATAAGTTCGTCGAAAGTATACAATATTGGATCTCTATAGAAAGATAATTTTATTCTTGTCGTAATGGTATAATTAGTTTTATCTAACTATTAACGGTTTGTGAGATATTTAAGTTTTAAATATAAGGGTGAAAATTAATTTAATTAATATGATAAAAAATGAATGGTTGAGAATGATCCATTTGATCTTTAATTTTTGTATGATCTTTATTGATCTCACCCCATGTTTGTGTAAGATAATAATATAATTTTATTGATTGAATGCATTAAATATGAGACAGTATATGTATTTATACTAAATACACAACTTTAATAATAAGCAACCAAACCCTAAACCTACTGGACCCAAACCACTATTGGGTTTGGGCCAACTAATCTATCTAACAGTTTGCACGTCGCGTTAGATTTAAGCCTACACGTTATTTACCCCAATAAATGGTCACCTTTATAAAACTCTGAATATCAATTTAATGTTATAAGATCAGCGGTAAACTGATTGAGGAAGAAATTCAAAACTATTTGAAACCATTTACAAAACTATTGTGTGATATACCAAAATAGAAAGTTGATCAATAATATTAAAACGGATGGAATACATTTTGGTGAAACAAGTGACATAACGTTCTACAGAGAAAGACATTCCCACTAAAAGAATACATCAACCAATGTTGAATTTGACGATGAATAATGCGGAAAAATGCTTCATGAGTATGCAAGCTCGTCAATGGAGTTCTAAAGTACTCTCCTACTACCATTTGGAATATCATCATGTAATTTTACAACTTGTATGATAGCAGAAGATAGTGATATTCCAATGTAAAATAAAATTCAATGGAATATCGTCAATGATAGTTAAACAATGATGTATGTTTTTGGATATTAAGGGTTATCTTCTGCAAAACTATTGGAAAAGTAGTTTAGTCAATAGAAATATGCTTACGTCCATAACTTTGACTAGAGGTGGCAAAACAGGCAAGCCGGGCGGGCACGGGCAAGGGTTAAAACGGGCACTAGCCAAACGAGCACATGTTATACAAATCACTTAATAAAAGACCTAAAACGACGAAATAAATTCCTTAAACGTAATATCTTATTTATATTTAAAAATTTAAATATATTATATAAAAAAAATATTCTTAAAAACGATCGTAATGTTCTACAATTGAGAAAAAAAATTATGCCCGTTAGTGCCCATTTAAGTTTTCAATGGGCTATATGTGCCTATTTCAAAAAAAGGATGGGGCCAAATGTGCCCAAATCTTTTAATATTTGCCCATTTAACCAATCTTTTTTTCTTTTGGGCACATTTTGCCACCTCTAACTTTGACCGTTTCCCTATGCAATTTTATATAACTGAAATTATAATACTCCCTCCGTCTCAATTTAATTGTCATGAGAGAGAAATCACAAAGTTTAATAAAAGTGGGGCCACTTTAATTTTCAACCACAAGAATAGAATATTCCCTCTTTAAATTCTCTAGTTTTTATTAAAAAAGGAAAGTGGACAATTTTTTTAGACATCCAAAAATGAAAATATGGACAATTAAATTGAGACGGAGGGAGTATCTATTTTAGAAGCGGGATTTGCTCAAGTGTTTGTGATAACCTAATGATCAAACTGGAAGAAATTTAAGAGTTTTCCAAAGTATCACAAGATCCGCTGATGTACTATATATAGTGTTAGATTTGAAGCAGCGAGACTTAAAGTTGACTTTCAAAGTCAAACAAACAGTTGCTACTAAATGATTAAAATATAATTAAATGATTATTGCGCAAATCCCAAAAGCAATTAACAATTAAACATAAAGTCGGAACCATCTGCATTTAATTAAGAATTCATAATACCAAACAACAACAACGAGATTAGAGTTGCTAAACTGGAGTGGATCTAAACCCTCCATTTATGGATCCATAACCACACACAAGGAGGTATCTCAACCATTGATTGCATTTTTCCCTTTTTCGAAACTTATAAATACCACCTGCCAAAAATAAAAAACACACACAAATCAAAATCAAAATCAAAATCAATATGGATCTAATCAAGTGTGATTCGTGACCTGAAGAGTTTGAGAATGCCAATGAATTGTCTCTTCATTCATATACGTCTCATGTTGGTTATAAACGCAGGCAGGTTTACCGGTTTCAGTTTTTAGTTTCTGAGGGTGAAACCTGAATTCTGCACACCCCTAATTTTGTACCTATTTACCGCAAAACTTAACTGCAACGCGTTTTTTGAAAAGTCTGAGCCAAACCAATACTTCAAATATTCGTCTCTAAAGATTCATTTTGAGCTATAAAGTTTTACAAAATGATGAAAATAAAAAGGGTTTCATGAATAGATGATGAAAAATGAAAATTGTCTTTACAGAGAAAGATAACTTTCTAACTGGATTTTATTCACTCCTTGATAACGATAAACAATATAAACAAAAAATTAACGAACAAAAGGAAGAGAACGAAAATATTCGCTATCAGAATTTTGAAGTGGATCAAACACTTTCGAAAACAAAAATATCTCTTTCTAAAATGAATTATAACAAATTGCCAAATGAAGCTATGTTTTGTCGAAAAGAATCGGAAGTTCAAACTTATTTGGACAAAATCAAAGATCCTGAAGACAAACTTTACAAAACGGATCAAACTCGACAAACTATTCACATAATCATGCCTTCAAATAACAAGCTTTATAATGGAAGACAAGATTTAGGTATTGAGAATCCGAGCAATTATAGCAAAATTAAACCAACAAGACCTACGTTGTATCATCAATCTTACATTGGATTATGTTATACCCATGAACTTATGAAAAATTCGGTAAAAGCTATGTCAAATGAGGATTTTAGTCGATCAAAACAAAACGATACTCAAATTCAATTTGTTTATAGGGAACTAAATAAAAGTCATGGTATGTGGGAAATTTCATATGGTAGATATAGATTGTGGGAAACCAAAGAGTCAAATTTACAAAAGGACTCGAACCATACCACAAAACCATCCGAACATGAAAGATGAGTATATCCAAAAAGGCTTTTACAAGGTTCAAAAAATAAGGTAGATTTTGTGTCGAATTCAGTTCAAACAAAATTGGAATATGTAAACAAAAACATTAATATAACGGTTATTACTTACAATTTGGAGCTTTTGAACGATCCAAATTGTTTCTACTAAACTGTTTCTACTTATATGCTCATATCTAACCTAAAATCTCTTACAATGATTTATGCATCCCTTCATATTATTCTCCCTAGGAGTCAAATATAAACTTATAAATATGCAAATCCAAACACTATTAACCAAAGCCCTTTTCATCAATTACATACTTTGTATATGTTGTTTTTGGACACATTGCCTTATACAAGAACAACATACCCAAGTTTATTGTGTATATGTTGTAACTTATACAACAATAACTCAATCCCGCCGGGGCATATGTTCAGGGCCGTCCGGTGAATTTTAAAGTAGATTTTTGAAAAGGAACCTTTAACATTGTAATTGACGTATGTGTAAAAATAGTGAATTATAATTAGATTATGTTTTTATTTTTATATTGATCAAACGACACATCCAATCTCCTTCAAGTTAAAATAAATCTTTTATACTTCTATGTAAAACTGCAAAGTTTTTAAAACATTTTATGATGATCCATGAAGTTTTATATACTTGTTTGTAAGATATGAAGGTATGTAGAACTTTCTTACAAATGTACATTAGTTGATAACATTTACTTTTCTAAAACAATCTATAATGTTTATTTTATTTAAAACAAAATTCCTACATAAAATATAGTTTTCCACGAAAATTGCTTTTTTATAAACTTCATACCAAAAATATATGCTTCATATAAGGATAAAGTTTAAAACATAATAAATATTAAAGACAAAAGGATTAAATTAGAACTTTCATAAAAAATATTAGGGCTGAGCAAAGGTCCAGAACCGACCCGAACCGACGTGACCCGAGAACCGAATTTCACAAAAACATGAACCGAAACCGAACCGAATCGGTTCGGTTCGGTTTTGTGTCGGTTCGGTCGGTTCGGCCCGATTTACATGCTTTAGGTGCGTGTTTGGTCGGTTTTGGGTCGGACCGAACCAAACCGAACCGAACCGAAAACCAAAATCCGATAAGACATAGAATCGAAACCGAACCGAAAATGGTCGGTCCGGTTCGGTTCGGTCCGGTCCGGTTCGGCTCGGTTTTCTCGGTTTTGTGCTCAGCCCTAAAAAATATAGTTAGAGAAAACAAGACAACTTATGAGCCTCACCAACTTTCTTACGTGTCTGGGTTTGTCTTTCCCATAAAACTCTTGTACTCAATTTCCACAATTAAAGCAACATAGTTATTTTTATTTTTATTTTTTTCCCCTTCCTTTAAAAACTTCAAAATTTTAGTTCTTATCATACCGAACTTACATTCTTCTTTGTAAATCATATGTTGAAAATGAGTTTATACCTATAGAAAGTTTTAAAAATCAAAGGCCTCTAAAAAATGGCGACCATGTGCGGTTGATCACCCCACTCATGCTTAAATCCTGCCCTACATATGTTGTAACTTTTGATTATTAATAGAACATGAAAGTTTACAATTCTTTATCACCTAATGTTATCTTGGCTCTTAATAACTATGAACGGATGAAATTATTCTCACGAGCAGAGTCCTTTGCTAAGATTTTTATTAAAATTTTTACTAATATCATCTATCTTTATTTTTCTTAAAAGTAGAAAACCAAAATTCAAACACCTTCTCACCTTATCTTTGTATTCTTCAATCTCGTTATTCTTTCAAAGATCAACCACTTCATTTTTCAAAATAAAACATGAAAGTTTACAATTCTTTATCAGCTAGTGTTATCTTGGCTCTTAATAACTATGAACGGATGAAATTATTCTCGGGAGCACAGTCTTTTACTAAGATTTTTATTAAAATTTTTACTACTATCATTTTATATATATTTTTTTAAGTAGAAAACCAAAATTCAAACACCTTCTCGCCTTATCTTTGTATCCTTTAACCTCGTTATTCTTTCAAAGATCAACCACTTCATTTTTCAAAATAAAGTTGTTACTTGATAGAAAAATGAGGTTGAAAAATATGACGATAGGCGAGGAGGTGTTTGGATACTCATTTTTCTACGAAGTATCAATCACTTTATTGTGGTTTACTCCTCACCTCATCTTCATATTCTTCAACCTCATTCTTCTATAAGTATTAAGTATTAACAACTTCATTTTAAATAATAATAATAATAATAATAATAATAATAATAATAATAATAATAATAATAATAATAATAATAATAATAATAATAGTAATAATAACTAAATAAATAAATAAAAATATATATATATATATATATATATATATATATATATATATATATATATATATATATATATATATATATATATATATAGATATAAATGTAAAAAATAAAAATAAAATAAAATAAATAAATAATTTAAAAAATAAAAATGCAAATTATAACAAACATTAGACATTATACATTCTTGAGGACTAACGGTGCAAATATTTCTGTCATGTTAGATCTACGATAGAAGATAACGGAAAAATATTGCACCGTTTGTCTTCATGGATGTATTGTGGTTAACGTTGATTAACAGATGGATGTATATGTCTCAAGTTATCAGTGAGGGATATATTGTGTGAAACATGAATTTATTTAGGAGTTTATTCTTTATTATATAAAAGATGCTCGTTTTGGTTTTAACAATTATAAACCTACATTACGTTTGGAACGAAACTAGAGTGGATCTCAAGGTGATACGGGACCTCATATAATTTTGTTTCGCATTACCATTTTCATAAAAGACACTGAATTTTTAAAAAAACCCGGTCTCAATTTATTTATTTATTTATTTATTTTTATTGTTTAGTAAGTAAGAAGTATGTGAAAAGTGAATTTAGTTTTCAAAAAAATTCAATAAATTTAACAGAAAATAGTATATTTTGTTAATTCTTTTTCTTATACTACAGTTAAAAAAGCTACGCACCCGATCACTTTTAGCTTCAACGATGTAAGTGCATCACGTAAAGTATAGGCGTATGTGGCTCTCGCTCTCACCTTGATGAAAAGTACAATGCGAATGGACAAATCAATGAACATAGTATGTAACAATCTTACCATTTTCATAAAAGACAATGAATTTTTAAAAAAACCCGGTCTCAATTTATTTATTTATTTTTATTGTTTAGTAAGTAAGAAGTATGTGAAAAGTGAATTTAGTTTTCAAAAAAATTCAATAAATTTAACAGAAAATAGTATATTTTGTTAATTCTTTTTCTTATACTACAGTTAAAAAAGCTACGCACCCGATCACTTTTAGCTTCAACGATGTAAGTGCATCACGTAAAGTATAGGCGTATGTGGCTCTCGCTCTCACCTTGATGAAAAGTACAATGCGAATGGACAAATCAATGAACATAGTATGTAACAATCTTACAACTTTTGTTTAGTGGCCTAATATTGATCCTACATATGAATGTATTGTTTATATAATTGTTCAATATTACATAAACACGAATTCACAAGTTACCAATTAAACTTAAGAAAAAAAAAAAAAAAAGTATGGAAGGTGCTAATAAGAAAACGAAGATGTTTGTGATCAGTTTGATGCTATTCTATATGGGTACGACCGGGGTGGATGCTGAAGGCGTTGCATGCTGCATTGGTACCGTGTATACTTGTTGCTATGAATCCGGTCTGCCACCAATAGCCATGAG
Source organism: Chrysanthemum seticuspe (assembly GCA_019973895.1). Classification (NCBI taxonomy): domain Eukaryota; kingdom Viridiplantae; phylum Streptophyta; class Magnoliopsida; order Asterales; family Asteraceae; genus Chrysanthemum; species Chrysanthemum seticuspe. The sequence continues at coordinate 319,493,209 of BPTQ01000001.1, read as the reverse complement.
TCCGATGCCTGCTCCAGGCCCCATTGTTGGCGACAGGAAGAAAGTTCTTGGTCAAAAGGCTTACTCCATAATCCTGTCAATCATCCATCGTTAAGCATAGCATATTCTTGAAAATGAGGCCAGAATTGCTAAAGTAAAAGCTAAAAATTGCTAAAGTAAAAGCTAAAGATTGTTAGAGTCATCATAGCCGACATATGCTTCTTTTCTTTCTTTTGATTTTTCCTTTTTTCTTTTTATTTATTACTATGTCTTCTCCAAGTTATTAACTAAAGTATATTTCTGTCATATAGTAAGCTTCTGGATTTTTTATATTGTTGAATCTAAACAACATCAACTAATACATAATCATGTGGGAGCGGGATATGAAGAGTTAAGATGTAAGTAATCATATATACCCGAAAGTAAACCTGATGATAAGAAATCGTTTTAAGAAAGACATTTGCTGAACACTTGTGCTTTTAAGAACAACGTACTACAATGGCGACAAAATCATTTCCATAGGATGAACTTCAAGATAAAGTTTATTGCTACCCCGGTTTCCCTTGTTGTACCGTCCTTCTTCCTCCACGTCCGGATGATGAGGACGATAATGGTGTTAAATTCGTCATAGCACATTCACCTGTGGCTCTTGGTCCGTGATCCTACGAAATAGTAATTTGTGTTTGCGAAACAATAATATGCAAATAGCATATGTTTTTAATTCACTACAAAATAGTGGCTAGTGCACCCATGCTATCAATCGAGCACATTCAAATCCTATAAACTAGTAACAATGATAAATATAAATATATATAGTTATTAGTTAATAGAATGAAATACAATCACAAAAGAAACAAAAACATAAAAGCATATAAAAGTAACAAATAGAAACTCTTACGAAGAAAAAATATATATTTAAAGAATTAAAACACAGTCAAGTATATTACTACACTTACCCGTGCAAAACGCAAAGAATTTATGCTGACCTCAAATCACAAAATTTAAATTATTAGTGCATGCAAATTGGTTTTTTGTTCCATTTATCTAAGTGACTAGTTTCAAGCATTAATCCGAAACAATCATTGTCTTTACTTATTGTTTTGTATATCTTATTGATTCTTTTCTTTTTTAAAAGAAAAAGTAAAATAAAGTAAAAGCAAATACTTAATCGTGCTAAATGTTTGTAATATATGTGGAATAAATGACAAAAGCAAATACTTAATCGTGCTAATTAATTTAATGGGATGAAATTCCTATAAAAGCTTGCTCATGTCATTTAATCTATGTTGTACCCACTTCTGATTTCCATCTTCTTTGTTTGCCATCTACTATAAGTCCATATATTTCTTTTTTGTTAATCTACCCCCAAAGTTTCATGCATATATGGACTCCAATTCCAAATTTCCAAACCTTGAAAATATAATTACAGCGATTCTTCAACATGAGCATCCACTTCAACTCGTAGATTTGCAGCCTCGTTATCCAGACTATGTAGAATTTAGTGATGACGAGGAGGAGGATAGGGTTATACAATGGGATTTCAATCATACATGTAATCAGTGTCACAAAGATATCAATGTGTACCATAGGTATTACTACAAGTGTACTGATTCATGTGATTATGCGCTCCACACACTCTGTGTAAAGCTTCCTGCGGCGCTAATAGTAAAATCCCATAATCCAAGTCATACACTTACCCTTGACACGATAGGGGGTTCCTTTCGCTATTGTGATGTATGTGATGATTGTGATCCTGAGTACTTGTGTTATGGTTGTTCAATTTGTCGTTATCAAATAGTATGTATGAAATGCGCCATGATTGGAAGAGAAAATCATATAATCTATCATCCAAGTCACCCGCACCCACTACAGTCTGTTACATCAGAACCAATTCTTTGTACTTGTGATGCTTGTGGGAAAGAACATAAGGGTATTTTCTATCATTGTATCACATGTTTTCACCACAGCATCCATATTGATTGTGCATTCCTCCCCAAAAAGTTACACACTCAACATACTCACCCACTCATCATTTCTTATTCCTCCCAAGATATTACATCCGGTTCTAAATGCAGGATATGTGGTACGCATTTCAATCCTAAATATCTTTGGAGTTATCAATGTGAAAGTTGCAGGTACTATGTGCATTTAGATTGTGCAACATCTCCTCCAGGTAATAAAAATACATATAAATTTACTAAATATCTCATGCTTCGAATGATTGAGTGGAATTTTGTTTAATATGTACCAACATCTTAATATTTAATCCATTTTCAATATATCTGCAGGACGTATATGCAAAAATTTTAAAGATGCTGATCATCCTAATCTTGTCAATCTCCCATTCCCCGATCAAAGATACAGCATACTACAGCATCGTTTTTCCAAAGAATTGGGATCTACAAGTGAAAGCAGCCTGAACCACATCAGTCATCAGCATGTGCTAAGTCTGGTAGGCACACAATCCACCGACAGTAAAGGTGCAACCTCTTCAAGCGGCGTTAGTTCATTTTCTTGTCACAACCCAATGAAAAGGATTGAGCTATTATGTAACGGGTGCGTGAGACCAATCATGGATGTGCCCTTTTACAAATGCTCCAGAGAAGACCAAAGTTGCAACTTTGTACTTCATGAGTGGTGCACCCGTTTACCTGCTAAATTGCCAAATCACCCAGGTCACCGACATCACACTCTCACTTTCCTTCGAAAAGTTTTAACAAATATATTCGGCATTTTCAGTTGTAGAATTTGCAAACTTTACTGCAACGGGTTCGCTTTCGGGTGCACCAAATGTCATTACTACATTGATGTTAACTGTGGATTCATCCCCGATGAAATTACACATGAAGCTCACCCCGATCACATTCTTTCACGGTGGGAGGGAAGATTAATAAAGCCATGCACTGCAGAAGGCTGGAAATCTGAGTATGATATTAATTTTAGTTGTCGATCTTGTGATTTTAACCTCCATTCTAATTGTGCTTTATTCTTGCCTGGTATTATACATCACAACTTGGACAAGCACCCCATGAGGTTGACATACGGTCCGGTAGAGAACCATAAGAGTGAATACTTTTGTGAAGTTTGTGAGGAAGAGCTTGACCCAAATTTGTGGTTTTATCATTGCCATGTGTGTGCCTACTCTTTACATACTCGTTGTGCTCCGGTAATACTTAACTTTGAAGCAGCCGTTCGAGACTACGAAAGCCTTTATAGGTATTTGAATATTAAGTTTGGGGGAATTTATAATATCAAAGGTCACGAGCACTCTGTATCACTTGCTCTAGGGTCTGAAGCTGATGGGGAATGCTCAATCTGTCATAGTAGCTGGTTAAAAAATAAAATCATTATTAAGTGTCCCAACTGCAAGCTCGCAATGCATTACGATTGTTCGTTGGGGGATCTCGAACTGGAGATGCCACCAGCGGTGGGGGATGATCTCGAACCGGAGATGCCACCGATGATCGGGTCACCATAGCATTCGGTATGATAGCATTTCGAGAAAGCCTATGGAATTGTATTCCCTTCTTGATACAATCGGTAGAGAATATTTACCTTTAAATTAATTAAGCTTTCTTTTAAAAGTGTACAAAAATCTAACCTCATAAAAAAAGAAAAAGTCGCCTTGATGTTATTTAACTTTTCATATGATAAAGAAAAGGAGAACATAATACGCTTTGAGTGCTTACTAGACCAACCATAGTGTAAGTATATATCAAGTATTTAATTCTCTGGTCTCGTTAATAATATGCTGGTGAGTCACCCATCATCTTCTATTTTGGTTTTAAATATTTCATATATCTTTGCAGTTTCAAAAATTTGTACCTCAATCTTGTTTAATAACAAAAATTATTGATTGTATCGTGATAGCATTGCTACAAAATCACAAATTTTAATTGCAAGCATGGACGGACCTATGAAGGGGCAACGGACATGTGCCCCCCAAATATTTGGGCCATTAATGTAAATATATTAATGTGTAATGGTAAATTTTAGTTAACTTTTGTGTGACCCTCCCTAAAATGTTCGTTACTGAAAAGTCGTCTATCAAAATTTGCTTCTACAATTGAAAGTTCATTAATATCAAATTCACACAAGTTCAACTAATGCCTCTAATTCTCTAAATTTGCTTCTATAATTGTAAGTTCATTTATATATGACATGTGCACCATTATCTTCAATTCGTTTAACATATTTATGAATTGACTAAACAAATTTACAGAACCCATGTACTATTTAACATTCTCAAATCTCATTTAATATAGTTTTTTTTTTTTTTAATTTTTAATTTTTAGTGTTGTTTCTTGACTCAATCTATGTTATTACATGTAATAATATCCCAAGTTTGCTTCTAAAATTACAGCTTGGATATACTTGGCTAGAATAAAGCTTTCACTAATTTCGGCCCCCAACTAAAATTATTCAAGTTCTGTCACTGATTGCAAGTGTAGGTTCGAGCATTAATCCGAAATTATTGTATTTACTTCTCTTTAGTCTTTTGTATATCTTACAATTTCCTTTTTATTATAAAAGAAAAAGATAAAGATAAAGTTAAAGTTAAAGTTAAAGTTTTAGCTTAGAGGGAAATAATTAGGAAGTTGTAGCTTTTAGCTAACTTAACATAGACGACAAACATATGTTGTATATCAAATCATATATTAATCTAAGCTGAGTAAAATGGTTATATTAAAAAAATACTAAAGAAAATATAGCTAAAACAATGTATTTCGTTAGACTAGTACCATATAGAGTTTTAACATACTTATTATCTATTAGTACTACCTATCTTTCACACAACTATAATATCTTGTAGGCATTACAAAAAGCACTTAGAATTGAAGACCTCTTTTAGGCATTACAAACCCGACCATATGTCAACTTCATGGGGTGCTTGTCCAACTTGTGAAGTATAATACGAGACAAGCATAAAGCACAAGCAGAGTGTAAGTTAAAATCGCAAGATCGACAATTAAAATAGATTTCTTCATCAATGAAGTCACCTGCATAATCATTCAAACATTGAATAGTTAGCCAAAAAAATAAAAGATAAAAAATAATAAGGCTACCAATAAATTTATGTTGGCTGGGATAAAACTTGATCAAGACCTCGTATGTACTTTATATGTGGTATAGACATCACTTTGGTCAAGAAAAAATCATTTTTTTACTACAGTGTGAACCATGGGAGCAAAAGTGGGCCTTTTTTGCATTTTCTCTTTTAACAATGTGTAAGCTTGTATTATCCAAAGTTACATACCGTACTATGTTTTTGTCTTTTCCAAAATGAGTTTTCTAATAGATAAATGCATTTGATAATGTAAAGTTTGGATGTGCTCCCCAACAGCTTCCATTTACGTACCTGGGAATTTTCGGTAGGTTCTAACATGTCGAGAATTAAAGAATGGAATCCTATTATCGAAAAGTTCAAAAAGAGATTATCGAAATGGAAAGCAAATATGCATTCTATTGGTGGTAGGTCTACCTTGATTACTTCGGTGTTAGGTTCTCTTGGAGTCTACTATCTTTCTCTTTTTCCTATGCCTAAGCAGATTAACAAGCATCTAGAATCTTTACTGTCCAATTTCTTTTGGGGTTTAGCTTCAAAGCTCTTTGAATCTTTACGGATGGGATCAAAAAAATTCCGTGGATATCTTGGAATTTGGTTTTAGCTTCAAAGCTGAAAGGCGGTCTTGGTATTGGTTCCCTTGAGGCTTTAAATCTTTCTCTTCTCCAAAAATGGAGATGGAGATTTTTTAATAGCCCTCAAGCTCTTTGGGTCAAAGTCATTTAAGAAATTCATGGTTCATAAGGCATGGCCGGTTATGCGTTTTTTCAACAATGTGGAGGTTCTGGTACTTGGTCTAGGATTATGGGGGCAATCAACGAAGTGCATGACAAAGGCATCATCCCTCATTTTATATTAAACGTCAAGTGAAAGACTGTTCTGCTACTAGATTTTGGAGATATGCATGGCTTGGTGACATTCCTCTTGAGCGCCAATTTCCTTGTCTTTTTTGTCTTGAAGCAAACAAAGATTGCCTTGTCCGAGACAGGTGGCAAAATGATTGGGTTTGGTGTCGGATGCATAATCTGCATGGAGGAGTTACTAGTTCTCAATCGTATTTGTTGATCTCTATGTTAGTAAATGTTAAACTTACAGAAGGTCAAGATGCATGGCAATGGAGTTTAATAGATTCGAATATCTTCACGGTTGAAGACATTCGAATTTATATTGATTCCATTTCTCTTCCAGAATTCCCGATTGATACAAGATGGTTTCGTTTCATTCCTAGAAAAATTAATATTTTGATTTGGCGTAACTTGAGAGATCGAATTCCTACACGATGGAATCTAAGCAGCAAAGGTTTCAAGGTTCCTTCTCTTCTCTACCCTCTTTGCAACACCTCTCTTGAGATGTCTTCACATCTTTTCTGGTCATGCAATCTCACTACTTCAGTTTGGCGTCTTGTCTTCAAATGGATAGATCTTCCTCTTCGAGATTCGAACAACCTGAATGACGTATTCGGTTGGCTTGATTACGCACACCTTAATTCAGCCTCTAAGAATATTGTGCATTCTATTCTGGGTGTAGTGGTTTGGGTGCTATGGGAGTTTCGTAGCAACAAAATTTTCGAGGACAAGAAAAAGCTTCAAAAGGATTTATTAGATCAAATTGTCCATGTTTCGTTTTTGTCGTATTCTTCTAGAAATAGAAATTGTAAGGTTTCTCGATCCAATTGGATCTAAAACCCTTTACTTAACTTTATTTTGTAATTGCTTTTTCTAACTTCTTGCTAGTTTTAATATAATCTAACCATTCAATAAAAAAATAGAATAATGTGATCCAACAATGATGAATACAATTAACTAATAAAATCAATATCAACACCAATGAACATGGAAAAAAATTGGGAAAAAACTGTGTACGATAAAATTTGACCCGGTGCGCAAACAGTTATGCTAGTTTATATCAAATTCCTTGCCAGTTTACGAGTCTTCAAACTATTGTTGCTATTAATACTAGTACAAAAATGACTTTAAGAAATATATATAGTCACAAAGCCTTGGGTCATCCACCTTGACTTGTAGTAAACCGTTTCAATATAGGAGTTTTCATTGAAAAGATAAAGGAAATCTGATTAAAAATATGGATTTTTAGTATTGAAACTCGAGGAATTTGGAATTCAGACCGGATTCGAACACGAGACTTCGGGATTGCACACATTACATATGAGAATCAATGTTAAAATAATTAATATATAAAATGTTGTATTAAGTTATTTGATCACGAATAAAACACTTACCGAGAGTTAGTATTAACTAGGTTTGATTAACGGTCGTTAAATAGCAAGTTAAAGGACTAAAGATGAAATTAATGATCGAGAAGGTTCTAGAACCCTTTGGGTGTCTCATAACCGGTCGAATCAAAGGGTAAGGCCAATCCTACCCTAACTTAGACTCCAAGGTTGTTATAGTATAGGTACAAACCCCTTGTATTCATTCTAAACTAATCTTGGTGACTTGCAAACCTAATTTCTCTTCTCCTCTCTTCCCTTTTGAGCTTAACCGATCGTACACCACCCTAAACCCTTAGGGTTCGATTTCCTAAGCTCAAAACAAAAGTGTTTTGTTTGTTTTTATCAAGAACCTAGCTTTTCTCATTGATTCGCTAGTAATATGTGTGTACAAGAACGAATGTCAAACACACTTGTGTTTGTGATTAATTTAGGGTTTGACTAGGGTTTAGGTCGACACACATAAACCCAAATTTATTAGGGTTTAGGGTTTCTTGATTATTGATTACTTGTATTGCTTGAATTCGCAAAAGGTACGCATATACTTTTATATTTGGTTAATTCTTTTTAAGTATTGATCTTTACTTTCACTGCATGCTTTGATGATGTTTAGTTGTTTTATATAATTGTTATGAATCATAAGCCCAACACTGGATAACAAGGCTGCAAATCTACGAGTTGAAGCGGATGCTCATGTTGCCTCGCAGTAATTATATTTTCAAGGTTTGGAAATTTGGAATTGGAGTCCATATATGAAACTTTGGGGGGTAGATTAACAAAAAAGAAATATATGAACAAATAGCAGAAGGCAAACAAAGAAGATGGAAATCACAATTTGGCACGACATAGATCAAATGATATGAGCAAGCTTTTATAGGAATTTCATCCCATTAAGTTGGCTTAAAGCTAAAAATTCTTAGTTTGGTCTACAAGGTAAGAATTTTATCTATTACTAACATTTAGCACTATTAGCTTTTACTTTATTTTACTTTTTTCTTTAAAAAGAAAATACTCAATTACTAACATTTAGCAGTATTAGCTTTTACTTTATTTTACTTTTCCTTTAAAAAAAGAAAAGAATTAATAAGATATACAAAACAAGAAGTAAAGACAATGATTGTTTCAGATTAATGCTTGAAACTATTTACTTAGATAACTGGATATTTATGGAACATAAAACCAACTTACATGAAGTAATAATTTAAATTTTGTGATTTGAGGTCTTGATCAGGTTCTATATCATATCCCGGCCTGCATAGTTTCATCTGTAGCCTTATTTGATCGAAGACGCGTCTTGCATGGGTAAGTGTAGTAAGGTAGCACGTGTGTTATTTTGCCAGCACGGACAAAGACTGGGACTTAAAAGGCTTATTACGCCTGGTCTTAAGAGTTTATATATGCTATTGATTTATTCTTCTATGTTTTCTTTCTTTTGTGATGGTATTCGTCTTCATGATCCAACTAAATATTTATGGTTACTAATATTGGTAATCAAAGCATCTCTATATTGTGAAGGTTTATACTATAATGAAAGGCCGGTTCGAATTTGGAGACAAGGTTTATACTATGATGAAAGCGACATTGAGGTTTATAATTGCTTACAAATCAACTAAGGATTTGAATGTACTCGATCGATAGCATAGATGCACTATTCTCTATTTTTTAGTTAATTTAAAACACATATTGTTTGCAAATTATCGGTTTGGCAAACACAAATAACAAGTTCTCTTGAAATATAGACATAAAACGTTCCACTGCTCGGATTCAAGCTTGTAATGCTGAGATTTATTATGTTTGTGTTGATAAACCCGAGTGTACTATTTCATTTTGGTAATTATGGTTTATGATGTTTTGGGCATTAAATCCACCTATCTTTAACTCATCTCTAAAAAGACTCAAACTGGGAAAAATATATGAATCGATTTTACCACTTGACCACAATGAGTATAAATAGAAAACCAAAGATAAAAACCAAATAAATTTATTTATTCTCGAATTAAAAATAAGCAACATACAATTTTATTTATTTATTCATTTATTTTTCTTTTAACAAAAAAGTAGCATATACTTGACCTTGTTTTAATTCTTAAATATATAACTTTTTTCTTCGTAAGAGTTTCTATTTGTTAATGTTTTATGCTTTTATGTTTTTATTTCTTTTGCGATTGTATTTCATTCTGTTAACTAATAACTATTTATATTAATCATTGTTGCTGGGTTTTAGGATTTGATTGTACTCAATTGATAGCATGGGTGCACTAGCCACTATTTTGTAGTGAATTAAAAAGACATACTATTTGCATATTATTGTTTCGCGAACACAAATTACTATTTGGTAGGATCACGGACCAAGAGCCACAGGTGAATGTGCTATGACGACTTTAACACCATTATCATCCACATCATCAGTGACCAGGAGGAAGAGGGACAGTACAAAAAAGGAAACCGTGGTAGCAAGAAACTTTATCTGGGCGTTCATCCTATGAAAAAATGGTTTTGTCGCCATTGTAGTATGTAGTTCTTATGAGCACAAGTGTTCTGCGAATGCTTTTCTTAAAAGCGGTTTCTTATCATCAAAGTTTACTTTCGGGTATGTATGATTACTTACATCTTAACTCTTCATATCCCGCTCCCACATGATTGTGTCTTAGTTGCTGTTGTTGTTAAGATTCCACAATATTAAAAAATAAAAAAAATAAAAATCAGAATCTTACTTATTAAACGAAATATACTTTACTTAATAAGATCGAGAAGACATAGTAATAAATAAAAAAGTGAAAACGAAAAATCAAAAGAAAGAAAAGAAGCGTATGTCAGCTATGATGACTCGAATATGAGACCTGCCATTTATTATAGATCAACTTTAGCCATCAAAGTGAACACACTTGCAAGCTAGATTCCCGAATACAACTGTTTTGATTGAGATGTTGAATTTAAGTAAAATAAAAGTCACATATTAAAAGCCCCACATATTTTCTTTTCTCGATCACAAAAACATCAACATGACCTACAATGTTCATATTAAACTTTAGAAGATCTTAATTCTAATTATTTAGTGCTATTGCCTATTGATGGTTCCCTGTTCCAAACATTTCCTTCAAGTAGACGACAAGTTTTAAATTTGAATGAAGGCATTCCTCCCTCACATGCATTTGCAACAGATTCATACTAAGACCGGTCATCCCCATAGACACGGCCATTCTCGGCATCTTCCCTGTTGCCCCTCTTCTCAAAGCCCGAAGAGAGATTCAAGACCCCCCTTAAATAAAGTAAAGTAAAGGCAGCTGATTTTCAATATTACTTATTTTTTGTGCAAAAAATAACTACTATTATAATCTTTGTTTATATTTCTATAATTTATTTATTTCATAATTAAAGATTTGAGTTTATATTCGCTACTTCATAATGTTCTTTTTTGTATGTGATTATATTTCACCCACTCATCATTTCGTCTTTCTTGTGAATATATCGATCGGGGTGTAATGGGTTCTAAGTGTAGGATAGGTGGTGATAGTTTTATTGATGAGTCTCTTTGGATTTAATTATAAATGTGAGAAATGTGTATAAGTACTATGCACATCTAAATTGCGAAACATCGAGAAACAAGACCTTCATGTCTACATTACATATATAGTACATACAAGGTCTTGATCAGGTTCTATCCCAGCCAGCATAAATTCATTGGTAGCCTTATTATTTTTTTTCTAACTATTCAATGTTTGAATGATTATGCAAGTGACTTCATTGATGAAGAAATTAATTTTAATAGTCGATCTTACGATTTTAACCTACATTCTGCTTGTACATTATGCTTACCTCATATTATACATCACAAGTTGGACAAGCACCCCATGAAGTTGTTGTAATGCCTAAAAGATAGTATGGTTGTGCGAAAGATATAGGTAGTACTAATTGATAATAAGTATGTTAAAACTCTATATAATACCTGACGAAATACATTGTTTTTTAGCTATACTTTGTTTATTATTATTATTTTTTAATATAACCATTTTACACTGCTTAGATTAATATATGATTTGATATACTATAACTATGTTAAGTTAGCTAAAAGATAAAACTTCGTAGCTAATTATTTCCTTATAAGCTAAGACTTTAACTTTAACTTTATCTTTATCATGTTCTTTTATCATAAAAAGAAACTGTAGGATATACAAAAGACTAAAGAGAAGTAAAGACAATAATTTGGGATTAATACTTAAACCTAGTCACTTAACGTACACTTGCAATTGAAATTTGTGATTTGTAGCAATGTTATCATGATACAATCAATATTTTTGTTATTAAACAAGATTGAGTTATCTCAAGTATATATTTTTTAAACTGCAAAGATATATGAATATTTAAAACCATATTAGAAGATGATGGGCGAATCACCGGCATTTTATTAACGAACCCAGAGAACTAATTAAATATTTTATACTTTCACTGTGGTTGGCCTAATAAGCACTCGAAGCATGTTATATTCTCATTTTCTTTATCATATGGTAAGTTAAATAACATCGAGGCGACTTTTGCTTTTTTTATGAGGTTGGATTTCTGTACACTTTAAAAAATAAGGCTTAATTAATTAAAAAGTAAATATTATCTATGATTATATCAAGAAAGGAATACAACTCCATGAGGCTTTCTTTGAATGCTATCATATCGAATTACAACATAAATGTTTAGTTCCATACAATCATTAAGCTCTTTAAGGTAATAATATGTATTTTTTTTCTCTTTTGCCCTTTATTCCACATATACTTGTGTCTACAAGGTAAGGAATGTTTAATACTTTATTAAGTTGACGCTACCGTGTTCCAATTAAGGATATAAAAAGGTTGGTGAAATATATGTCAATGGCTCAAAATTAAGCAACAAAAACATACAAATTAGCAAGGTATTGATGTACACCAGTATGTATGTTAGATTTAATTACTAAGTATTTGAATTTAGGGGTGTAAACGAGTTGAGCTTTTGTCAAGTAACTCGAGCTCATTCGAGTCGAACTTTATTGAGAGTCTTGCTCGAGCCTGGAAAAGTGAGCTCGAAATGTTTATCGAGCCGAACACGAGCTTATATGTACTCGACTTGAGTAATTGTCGAGCTTTTACGTTCTTGTATGTAAATACACTAAAAGTAAATACTTTATTTATGGATGTATCGAGCTTTTCGTGTTGAGTTCGAGGTAGAACCAACTCGTATCAAGCCTTTTTGACACAACTGGTAGAGAATATTTGACTTTAAATTAATTAAGCTTTTTTTTTTTTTTTTTTTTTTTTTTTTTTTTTTTTTTTTTTTTTTTAATTTGCCTCGATGTTATTTAACTTATCATATGATAAAGAAAAGGAGAACATAATATGCTTTCGGTGCTTATTAGGCCAACCTCGGTGGAAGTATCAAGTATTTAATTAGTTCTCTGAGTTCGTTAATAATATGCTGGTGATTCACCCATGAACTTCTATTTTGGTTTAAAATACTTGATATATCTTTGCAGTTTCGAATATAAGTACTTGAGATAGATCAATCTTGTTTAATAACAAAAAAACATGGGGCGTTGCTTTTGTATATCTTATATTTTCTTTATATTAAAAAAAGAAAAAGATAAAGATAAAATTAAAGTAAAAGCTAATTAAAGGCAAAATAAAAATATATACTCATTCGTTTGAAAAATCCATTATTTATTCAAACAAGATTCTATACTTACTTTAAATCTTTTAATAAGTCATGCATGCATTAGTTATTCATTCAAAGTTAGAGGGCACGAATCTTTAGATGCATGGTTTGTTCAAATTTAAGGAAACTGTTTAGTTGCATGATAATCGAGGAACATGTCTAGATGTAAAAAAAAATAATAATAAATAAAGTCATTTTCGTTTGTAATGGTCTAAGAGCACAAGGTGTCATAACAAGGCTCAACTTCGTCGTCGCGCCACCTCAGCGTCACATCAGCATCCCATTTTTCCACAACTAACCACAACAAACCCCCTCCTCACTCATAACAAACCTCAACATCTTCATTTGGGGCCCACCACTACCACAAACACACACTACACACACACAAACACACCTCAGTAACATTATTAAATATCCATTTGGTTTGTGGTTGTGTCAGACGTTCAAGCTCGTCGTGGTGACGATGAAGGGCTCGACGGCGAGCTACGGCGAGCTCCTCCGGTGTGGCGGCGAACCACGGCGAAAGGACACGTCGGACGGCGAGTTTGGATGGCGAGCCCACACCTTGTGCTCTAAGGGTCATTTATAGCATCTTATTGTATTCTCACCATCAAACAAACAGGGTGTTTAAAAGTCCTTATCTAAGCCAGATTATATAAGCAACAAAAAAGCAGTTAGCAGATAAGCATCTCGGATGACTTTTGAAAGGCTAATTTTGACCTTTTGGATGACTAATAAGCAATTTCGGATTAATACTCGAACCTAGCTAGTCACTTAGATAACAAGAAATTAAAGGAGCAAAAAAACCAATTAACGTACACTTGCAATTAAAATTTGTGATTTGCAGCAATGCTATCAGGATACAATCAATATACTTTTCTTATAAAACAAGATTCTCATGCACATATTTTTGAAACCGCAAAGTATAAAGTATATTATTAACGAACTCAGAGAATTAGTAATTAATTACTTTATACTTCCATTGTAGTTGGCCTAATAAGCACTCAAAGCATATCATGTTTTCCTTTTCTTTATCATATGGTCAGTTAAATAACATCAAGGCGACTTTTGGTTTTTTATGAGGTTGGATTTCTGTACACTTTCAAAAAGAAAGCTTAATTAATTTAGAGATATTATGAAGTAGCCAGATCATGAGCTTTGTAAACTATCTATTTTTTCGATATCAACTAACCCTGCTTGACGTATAGTAATAGTGCCAAAAATTCCATGAGGTCGGCTCTCTTCGAATGCTATCATATCGAATGCTGACATAAATGTTTAGTCCTATACAAATCATTAAGCTACTACATTTCTATTAGACAAACCATATCGTTAAGTTTATTGCCGGAACTAGCTAGTGACAGTAATACAATATATATTTAAAATGACCCCAGTGAACTGCGAATTTGCAACTTAAACACTTTATGATCATAAATCCTCTCAAGGGATAATAATCACAAACTGAGCATTTACCATATGCATTAAGCCCTTTATCTGGACGTTCATAGTATGGAAATGGTTTTGTCGCCATTGTAGTACGTAGTTCTTATGAGCACAAGTGTTCAGCAAATGTATTTCTTAGCGGTTTCTTATCATCACGTTTACTTTCGGGTATGTATGATTATTGACATCTTAACTCCTCATATCCCGCTCCCACATGATTGTGTATTAGTTGTTGTTGTTTAGATTCGACAATGTAAAAGATCCAGAATGTCACTATATAATAGAAATATACTTTAGCTGATAACATGGAGAAGACATAGTAATAAATAAAAAGGAAAAGGGAACATCAAAAGAAAGAAAAGAAGCATATGTCAGCTATGATGACTCGAACACTCTTTAGCTTTTACTTTAGCAATTTTTAGCTTTTACTTTAGGAATTCTGGACTCATCTTCAAGAAAATGCTATGATTAATGATGGATGATTGACGGGATTATGGAGTAAGCCTTTCGACCAAGAACCTTCTTCCTGTCGCCATGACGCCAACAATTAATGGGGCCTGGAGCAACAAGTATACACAGTACCGACGCAACATGCAACGCCTTCAACATCCACCGCGGTCGTGCCCATAAAGAAAATCATCAAACTGATCACAACCATCTTCATTTGCTTATTAGCACCTCCCATAATTATTGGTAACTTGTGAATTCGTGTTTTTGTGAGTTTGAACATTTATATATAGAATACATTCATATATGTATGGATTAGTATTAGGCCACTAAACAAAAGTTGTAAGATTGTTGCATACTATGTTCATTGATTTGTCCATTCACATCATTGTACATTCCATCAAGGTGCGAGAGCCGTGTAGGGTCGATTGCAGTTACAAAACCATAGCTAAAGTGATTAGGTGCACAACCTTTTTTAAATGTAGCATAAAAAAATAATTAAAATAATATATGATTTTGAGTTAAATATATTGAATTATCTGAAAACTAAATTTACATTTCACTTAGTGATGGACTAACTAAACATGCAATAACAAGAAACACATTGCGTTGGACCGGATTTTAAAAAATTCAGTGTTTTTTACGAAAATTAGCAATACCTGCTCAGTGGTGTTTTAAAAAAGAAAGAGTTTTGTGTTGGTGTCGAATGCCTTAAGCTGTTGCCCCATCCATATGAATGCAGCAGGTAAAAAAGAAAGAGTTTTCTATTGCTTTTCGTTGTGTTATAAAGCACTTTAATCATTTATACATTATGACAAATAATATTATGTTTAGTAAAAAAATCATCAATTTTGTAGGTTAGAAAGTGATCGATAAGGTTGATGATGATGAAGAATCACGTCTGTTCAATCTTCCACATCATGTTTTGGAGATATTAATAATGAAATTTTGTGATGGTGTCGACTACCTCAACTTCCGTTCTACATGCAAACGTTGTCATTTAGCTGCACCTTTGATGACATGGAACGACGGAAAAGCATCAAGGATATTGAAAAAGTATTCATTCCCTTCACCGTTGCTAATAGTGTTCAACAAACATATAGGCATTATCACTTTGACTGATCCCATGTTTGGTAACGAGCATTATATGAAAACACCTCAAGAGCTGATATGCGATTTTCAAATAAAGTGTTTGAGGTTTGGTTGGTTGCTAATTTTAAAACCTAATGAATCATTGATATTCTTTAACCCTTTCACAAGTGATATCATTGAGCTTCCACAGTTACCTAATATAGATATCATTAGTTTCTCTGCACCACCTACTTCTCCCGATTGCATGGTTGTTGGAATTACACTACATATGCAGTGTCATGTTTGGATCCACATAGTAGGCGGCGAACCATCCTGGCGTAGACTGCGAATAAATATTAGCGGTGGTAAGCTATTATATTTCACTTTGTATGATTCTATGGCCAGGATCCTTATGCCTTGAGGGATGATGGAATACTAGATGTTTTTAAGGAAATGGACAGAGACGATTGTATATTGGTGCGTAATGAAGCTCAAGCCCCAGCATTGTTACGCCTCTAGGAGCACATTAACCGTTGGAGGAATGCGACTCTTTCTCTAACAACCATGAACAACATTTTAAATTCGTTTAGTTAAATGGACAAAAGTGTCGTCCGTTCATTTATGTTCGTGAACCTCCGATTATGTGTTCATTATTTATCTTCATTCGTTTCTTTATATTCGTATACCATTATATATTTTAAAATTAGTTTGTTTAAACAAACAACACTTATAACATAATATTATGCATAATTCAATAAATTTTATGTTTGTTTTTCTATGTTTAATCGTTTATTTATTTATTTATTATTATCTATTTTTTTTAGCAACGAACGAACATAAACAACTAATTTTGTTAATAAGAACATGAACACGAAAATTCGTCCGTTTAACTTTAAGCATTCGTATCCGTTTATCTATCCCGTTAAAATTAAACAAACAAACATTAACAAAACTCCGTTTGTATTCGTCCGGTTCATTTACGGCAATGATTTTATACAATAAAAATTGTAAATTGTTTAGATATAGAATTAGTCATTCACTCACGATAAAAAACGTAACACAAAATATTACTGTAACATTCGTAATCATGAAAAACATTACTGTAACATTCGTAATCATGAATAAAAAACGTAACACAAAATATTGACTCAACATGAGTCGATATGTTATGATTTCTTTTGGAAGACAAAATTTTATAAAAACAAAATGTAAGTACAAATAAAGGGTAATTCATTTCTCGCCTCCTGCAAGAATATGCTATGATTAATGATGGATGATTGGTGGGATTAGAGTAAACCGGGGTTGTAATATAAACTTTATCTGGATGTTCATCCTATGGAAATAGTTTTGTCACCTTTGTAGTAGGTAGTTCTTAAAAGCACAAGTGTTCAACAAATGTCTTTCTTAAAACGATTTCTTATCATCAGGTTTACTTTCGGGTATATATGATTGCTTACATCTTAACTCTTTATATCCCACTCTCACATGATTGTGTATTAGTTGTTGTTGTTTAGATTCGACAATATAAAAAAACCAAAATCTATACATATATATGAGAGTACATATGCCACATCACTAATGCTTACTAGGTACATTAATGATGACATGGAGCATTATAATGAGGTAGAAATGATGACTAGGCACACCATTTGGCTACATTTAAAAAAAATGTCCCTTTGAAGATTCGAACTCTGGTCTTAATGCCAAGAAACAAACGACCCAACCAATGGAGCAATGCACTAATTGTGATACAACTTGCATTCCCAAATTAATATTCAATAAATTCTTTTACCATTTTTGTTATTATTCAATAGACATACTTTAATCGTCGACCAAATGAAATTAACTTACATCCGTCATTTTCTCATCCTCTTCCCCATATCTGACACCCCTTATTTACTCAATCTTTTCAACAATTAACTTCATTATTTAGGGCATCATATTTCGAATTTCAAAATGCAAACACAAAACTCCTCATTAATATTATCTCCAAAAAACTTCGGCTGTCAAATTTACTTTCAAAGAAAAACGCTCGATCTAAAATTCAATTTCAAACCCATTCACCAATCTCAATATTTTCTATTCAATTTCTCACTCCTAAATTGTATATGGTATTCTAATTGAAAATTTTTAAATGGAATCCA
Organism: Chrysanthemum seticuspe; assembly: GCA_019973895.1. Lineage (NCBI taxonomy): Eukaryota > Viridiplantae > Streptophyta > Magnoliopsida > Asterales > Asteraceae > Chrysanthemum > Chrysanthemum seticuspe. Next base: position 319,475,154 of record BPTQ01000001.1, on the reverse strand, counting down.
TAAACCCACACAAAGATCCGACTATATCATCCACTTAATCCTCACCGGCTTCAGAGTCATCTTTTGAGGTAATCTTTTATCTGATTGGTTCGGATTGAATTGAATTGGGTTAGTTGGTCATATTAATGTATGACGATTTAGGGATTATTTTTGTTTGCAATTATGAATTTTAATTATTGATAGTTTTGAAATCAACAATCTCTTATATGAGGTGACTATATTTCCCGGTATCGACACTTTTGATTTCAATTTCCTTATCAAATTTAGATTGTTTAAATGGCTTATCATGTTGGCAACTGGTGGCATTGATGCTGTAATAAATTTGTGGCATGATTCCACTATTGCAAATAAAGTGAAGACAAAAATGTTCATGGTTGCAAAAAAAGGACATGTTTTCGTGTTAAAGATTGAATCTTGCTGTGTTTTATAAGGTTTTGTGTTTATTGGGTTTCCGTTGTTGCTTTTGGTGTTTGTGGTTTTAGGTGGCGTGTAAAGATTATCCGCATTCTTGGCATTTGTGCGTGAAGTATCCCTTTGCGAATATGTAACATAAAAGCTATTGTAAATTGGTGAGTTTGATCCTCTAATTGCTTTTGTAATTGTTAATCAAGCGCATTAAAAACTATGACAAAATAAAAGTGTTAAATTCCTCTATGGGTATAAGTTGTAACATTTTCGATGAATATGCGGTTAAACTTGTGTCACCTATCACCCTTTGCTGCTGTAACATGCTTCCTCCACACATATGTGACCATATCTAAAACCTTGATCATCAAGCATTATTTATATATTATGCAGAATTATGGCTTCAATTATAACTTTCATTTTAGGTTAGCTTACTGTGTTACACCTAATTGATATTTTTATAGGCAGTAATGTCTGCATATCTTTTTAGTAATTATCTTAGACTGATGTATCTCAAAAGGGGTGTTTGGCTACTTCTTGGGTATTACTGGAGGAGTAGCCAAACACCCTTGATGCAGCCGAAAGGGTGTTGTTTCTGTTTAGTCCTATATTTGGATTCGAGCATGCACCTCTTTTGTTATTGGTTGAATTATCCATGAATATGGCCAAGTTGAAAGCACAAATTTCTTAGATTTAACTACTATAAGAATTTTTCTTTATATGTGTCTACGAAAACAGCCTGATAATTCTATTTATCATCTAAATTAAGCTCACTTTTTATACCTTTTTGTCTTAGATAAATAGTGGCATCGACAATTGAATTTGCAGTGGCTGATGTTGTTTGTTTATTTTACAGGTGCAATAATGGTTTGACTAATGCCAGACTTATTTGTGTTAGCTAATAAGGAGGTAATCAGTTGACCTATCTTATAAAATCAATAGCTCTACTATGTTTTCAAATGTGCATGTTACCACAGATGCCTTAACTCTCTTTAAAAGATTACTTATTGCATGACCTATACGACATGAAAGCTAAAAAACATAGGCATTTACCTACCTTTAAGTGATTTTGCAGTCACGGGCAGCCATATGATGTACTTCTGAGGTCTAGAGCAGCAAATGCTATTAGAAGGAGCAGCCAAAATATTGTTTACTTATATTTCTGACATAAATATGTAACTTGCTCAAGTTTGACATATCTATGACCAATAATGTATCCACAATTTTTCTAACAATTCATTTACCAAAATGCTATATGATGCATTGGGCCTTTTGCCTTTTTAATGAGTGGTTATTTGTTATATATGTGTTATAGGTTAGCAACAAGTGATGTTTATTATACAATGAATACTCTAACTAATTCTTGCTAATACTTCACCTACTGGATTGTTATATGATGTCTTTGAACCTTGCCTTTTCAATGACTAATCCACTGTCATGTCCTTTGTCATCATACATTACAAGAAAATGGCATTATTGAAGAAACCAAATCTTAACCAACTAAGAATTAAGTCATAACAACGTGGATATCATTCGGAACAAAAGTAATTTTTATCTATAAGAGTCCTTGTTAGGTTTATTAATTGATTTGATGATACAAAACAATAAAGAATGAAACATCAAGGACTTAAAGTGACAAGAATGAAATCTACAAAAAGATGGAGGGACTTGCTTGCAAAAGAAGATTTACTTATTAGTCCTTCGTAGAGATTTGTAAACCCTAATCCTCTAGTATATAAAGAGGACATGGGATGTAGGTTTGATTATACAAGTTGATAACACTCAGATTGTGCATGTTTTTAGTAGCATTATGTGTACTTTTATATCTGTTATTTGGTTATATTTGCGTGATTTTAGTACTTTATCATATCTAGAGATGTTTGTCTAGTATTTATAACCAAGTGCAGGGAAATGGAGGAAAATGTGGAAATATGCAGCTAATCGAAGATTCCCGTCTCAGTAAAGCTAAATCCCAAGTACCTTTGAAGACCTTAGTGATTGAAGAACCAAGTTCTACAAGACAGAGTGAAGAGAAAAGATCAAGTTTTATATCTCAGACGATCCAACCGGATCCGGTTACACCTTCAGCCGGATCGGTTGGAATTTGGTCGGAATTAATGTTTTTGCCATAACCGACCGATCGGTCGCAACCCGCAACCGGATCGGTCGGCGTGTTATTATTGAAGACCAGCCGGATCGGTTGGTCGTATGACCGATCCGGTTGGAGAAGCTGCAGTTGTCAAATCTTCATCACTAAGCTTCCCCTTTGCACCCAAACGATTCTAGGTCCTTCTCTTGGTGTATTCTAGTCCCTTCCTTACTCCTTGGAGGCCAAGTTAAGCATTTAACACCCTAGGCCTTGGAAATAGTATAAATAGAGACTAATTGTGAGCATATGAGACACACCTCAATTATAAAGCTCTCTACTCATCAAACCAAGCCTTAACCTCTTAAAATTCGTCCTTAGAAATCCAGAGAAGTTTGGAGTTCCAGAAGTTCCACCTTTGGAGGCCAAAACACTAAGAAGTCCACCACGATCCTTTGGGAATCATTACTTCATCATTTGTAATCTTATTCCAAGCATTGTAAGACTTTTAATCATGTTTTCTAATGATCAAAGTTATGAGTTTATGTTCATGTTTGCTATGAGTGGCTAGTTTCTTTATACACTTGCTTAAATGATGTTGATTATCATATGATTAGTATGCGATTGTGTTAACATGTTTTAATTCAATTTCAAGTTGATTCTAAGATCCAATTGTGCTAAAGTTTCATAGTGACATTTGTTAAATCAAGTTTGGCTAATTGATAATAATCGTTGGGGTCGAAAGAACTTCGTGTTATTCAACTAGTCATAATCATTTTGTCTATGGATGATTGTTTTTACCCATTATTCTTGATTATACAAAGGAACTAAGGTGTGGTTGTAATAGAAACGCTTTTTGATTATCAAATTGGATTGGTTGGAAACATCTAAATGGTCGTAAGATTAGTTGTTGAGAATCAATTGTAGCCTTTTGTCTATGATCGGGTACCTTTTGTATTGACCATTTCTTAAGCAATTTGATGAACAAGTGGATGTTTTTGTGTTTAAGTTTATGTATGTAGACTTATGAAACTTGAATTGATCTTGAATTGAGTGGTTAAACTTAATGCTTGTTTTTATAAACTAAACTCTTGATCAAAGTTTGACTTGTAAGAACAATAGATTAGTCCACCAACTAATTATCATAACCAACATGTTAAGAGGTTAACACAATCACATTAATCTATGATATGAAACTAGTTTAAGCAAGTGTAGTTTTTAATCATCTGAATTTCATTATATCTATTTGCTTTATTATATGTTTTTGATAGACTCCGTTAATTCAAACTTGTGCTCTGATTCACTCAAATCCCTGCGAACGATCCCGACTTACCTTCATAATCTTGCTATAACGGACGAGTATACTTGCTCGTATGTGTTATTGGTAATATTGGTAATTCACCTTTTATAAATTTAAAACTTGCACCAACCGGGCACATCACAAGTCTTCCATAATGTAGTCATTAAAGGTGTGTGTGTGTCCTAGGCGTATAGTCTTGTAAACACCTAGGTAAGTAGTTTAGTTAAATCCAAGATCGAAGAAGGATTTGATCCCTGTTACAGTTAGGTAGCACGTTATTATTCTGATCAAATAATAATTGGGGTGATGTGGAAACCTTGTGTCAATAACATTGATGTTTATTTAATTCTGTTGTGCATGTTCTTTATCATTGTTATTGTTAAACCCTAAGGCTCAAAACGATTCAAGGAGTATAAAAAACTCCACAATTGGTATCAGAGCTCGGGGAGCTCGTTACCTAGGGATTCGCAAGGTTTTATTGGTAGAAGAATGGCGAAAGATTGAAAAAATTCGAGTCTGAAAATTTTCGTATATGTTTCTGATGCACTGTTTTGAAACGATCATAACTTTTTCGTTAACCGTTGGATTTTGATGAAATTTTGGGTGGACGTATTGTTACGTTGGAATTAATGACAGAAGTTGACCATATTGACTTAGAATTAAGCTCACTTGGCTAACCACTGCTAAGTCTATGGAACCACTTCTAGCTTACTCTAACCACTGCTAACCTTAATCATCTTCTCTGTGTTTGGTTTATGTTTGTGATTTGCAGGTATGAAGGATTGTTGTACATTGGAGCTTTTGGTGATTTTGCTGATTAGTGTTAAAAAAAAATCTTGTGTAATCTTTCATATTTTTGTATGATCTCATTATTTTTGACATGGATTTGCTTGTTGTATCTCCTGGTCAACAGGTTGGAGTGAAGTTTTGTATCCACTGCTAGTGTTTTTCAAACCACTGATAGAGGTTTTCAAACCACTGCTAGCATGTTGCTGATTTTGGGATACTTGAGGGGCTGTTTGGTAACTTTGGAGAAAACACGTTTATATCCCCAAATCACTGATAGATCATTTAATTGATCTCCAAATCACTTCCAATTGGCGCTTTACATAAATCCAAACCACTTCCATCTGTTCAATTCACAAATTCCACATCCCACACATCATCAATCATCATGCCGAATCAATACTCCAACACCCATAACCTAGTTGCTAATTTGATCAAGAACAATCGATCTGAAGGTTTTCATCAAATGATTGATTTCCTTATTCACAGTCCTATTCACTTTGCCTTAACCGTCGCACCAACCATCCTTAAAGCCTATATACATCAATTCTGGGGGAATGCTAAGCTTGAGGAGGTCGATGGAGTAGAAGTGTTTAGTACTGTTGTGGATGAGCATGACATTTTGGTTAATGAGGAGATTATTAGAAGGGTTTTGAAGTTAGATGATGCTGATGGTGTTGTTAATCTTTCAGATGCTGAGATTTTTGAAGGTTTAGAAAGGTTAGGATATACACACAGGGGAGACAAGGTAAAATTTTTTAAGAGCATGTTTTCACAACAATGGAATTTTTTGATTCATACCTTATTGATGTGTATAAGTAATAAGACCACTGGATTTGATGACTTCCCTTCCAAAATTGCTACTGCTATCATTTGTGTGTCTGATGGGAGGAAGTTTAATTGGTCTAGGATGATTTCTGAAAGGTTTGTGCAGTATATTAGGAAGAAGGGAAAATATTACTTATATCCTAGGTTTGTGCAACTGATTGTGGAAAGTCAAATAGAAGAACATGTTGAGCATTCTAGGGAGTATGAAGTGCATTATATGCTTCCTAAGGTTTTTGCACATATGAGGAATCAGAAACCAAATTTTCAAATAAGAGATGTTCCTTTATTCCCCCATATGCTTACTTTGCCTGCTATTCCTGAGTTTGATGAAGGTCTTGAATCCTAACCCATAGAACCTGAACCCACTGCTAGTACACCTCAACCCACTGATAGTGCACTTGTTCCCACTGTTAGTGAATCTCAACCCACTTCTAGTCAAACCCAAACCACTGTTAAACCAATCTTATGGACTAGGAGAAAGAAGGGCACCAAGCTACCTCAGGCTGGTGTTAGTGGTGTTGTCCATGAGGCTATCACACGGTGTGAAGGTGACATGATTGGAAGGGCTTCCACTACTGATTCATGCTTAGATGCTGGTCAGGATAGTGAAAACATCATTAAGACCCAACCTTTGGCAACTCCTAATGTGGCGAGTTCCTTGGAACTTAACACAGGTGGAGAAATCCCTAGCCAACTGGCTCACTTAGGGGTGCATAGATGATCAGGCAAGGTCTGGTGCTATGTTTACTTTATCCAAGGATTCACCTCTCGGAGCAGTTAACACAGCTCGAAGTGATGAGGGTAGTTTGGAACATGAAACTGAATTGACGGATCCTAAGCTGGTACATGATGACTTTTCCAATGAACCACCTCTCGGACCAGTTCACACAGGTCGAAGTGGGGATGATATTCTTGAACGTTTTAATGAATTGACGGCTAAATGTAATAAAATGGAGGATACAATCTCAAGTCTTCAAGAGTTGGCTGTGTTTCAGGGTAAAGAAATTAGGAGGATGAAGCATAAGATGTTTGTTTTGGAGAAAGTGAGAAGACCTGGGGTTGCTGTTTTAAGGCATATGAGGAAGATGAAAAAGAAGGTGGACTCCTCTCCAGCTCTGAATATGGAGAATGTACCCAAACAAGGGAGGAGTGAAGGCATGAATTCAGGGGAGGCTGTAGATGTGCATATGGAAGAGGATGTGGATAGTGGAGATCAAGCACAAAAATTTTTGGTATATGATAAAGATGGGAATGAAACTATTCTTGAAAGTTTGAAGACTGTGGTAGAAGATGAGGTAGTGCAGGACACAACCACTAATAGTGTGTCTGCAACCACGACTAGTATTCTTGAAACCACTGCTGCAGTTTCAGATAAGGTAGTCATATCCACTGCTATCATAACCACTTCTACAATTGTTACAACCACTTCTGTATCACCACCTATATCAAAAGAAGTTGAGAAAGAAGTTGCAAGTACATTGATCAATCTAAGCAAAACCTCAACTAACCTTACACCCATCATTGCACCTGTTTAATCTCTTAAATCTACTGAAACCAAACCCAAAGGTAAAAGTTTAGTTATTGGTGAGCCTTTGAAGAAGAAGGTGGCTCAACCAGACATTAGAAAGGGTAAAGGGATTGCTGAACCAGAGTTGAAGTTTAAAAGTAGAGAAGAACATATTGCTTATGATGAAGAGTATACAAGAGGCATACAAGCTGAAGAGGAAGCAGTTGCAGAGAAAGAAAAGCAAGAAGAGGAGGAGGCTACTCAGAAATGGTTCACTAAATGGTATGAAACACAAAACTATCTGCAAGCTTCTAATCAAATACAAGATGAGTATACTACTCAAGAATGGGCATTGTTAGATGATGACGAAAGAGCTAGAATCTTGGGTGAATGGGCAAGGAGGATCAGTAAGGAAAAGAAGCAAGTTAAAAGGAAGAAACCTCCTACAATACGTGAGATGAAGAATGTACTGATGAAGATTATTAAGAATTCAGGCATACATATCTCTGAAAATCTTAGTAAATGTTCATTTGAGAGAATTCATGAGCTTTATCTGATGTGTATGAGGATTAATAATGATAATTTCTTTCCAATGAATTCTGAAAAAGAAGAAGAGTGGATTCAAAGTAGACAAAAGAGAAAATCTGAGATTCAGGAGACATCTGGTTCTAAAAGACTGAAAGTGATTGAAGATAGTAATCAAATTATCTCTTATGAATTTGAGCTTAATGGAAGTGCAGGATGTTGGAAAATTCAAAGACTCAATAATGAAGTTTCTGAGTTTGATAAATTTTCACAGATGCTTCAATATCTGGATAGAGATGATTGATGAATCTTTGGAAGCTTTATAAGAATAAGTTTGGTGATGTACATCCAGATGATTATCATGAGAGAATGGTTTATGATAACTTGAAGATTTTATTTGAGCCTACTCATGATGAACCTGAATAGAAAGGACGCTACAATGGTCAAGTTACAAGATGGTTTATATATCAAACTTGTGGAGTTCATGTGTTAACTATTTCTGGAGAAGTTATTCATATGCTTGTAGAAGGTGATTATCCTCAACTGAATAAGTATCCAGAAGTTATTACTCAGATGGTGAAGCCTGGTGGTTTAAAGATGTTGATGCCCTATGACGGTCAAGCATACAGTTTGTTGCTGAAGTATGAGACAATTCTTAAAACTGGTAAGTGTTTGGATACATCCTCCAATTCAGGTGTTTTGAGCTTAAAGGAAACTTGAGAATTCTATTTGAATGTATCAAGTTTAGGGGAGGATTGTTGGGTTTTAGGTTCCTTGGATTATGAATTATTCTAAGTGTTGGAACCACGGATAGAATTGGTGAAACCACGAACAGAAGAATGAATCCACTGCTGAAGATAAACCGCGGCTAGTAGTATTGTGTAACCACGGATATTGTATTGTAACCACTGCTAGTCTTGTATAGTCGGTTTAATATTTTGTATTAGATAAATATGAAAAAGATATTTATCTTGTAGGTTACGTATTGTATTATGTAAAGGACTCTTAGCCTATAAAAGGAGGTCCTAGGTTAGATTAGATATATGTATGTTTTATATCTAAGGTCGATACACTTCAAGGTTGTAAAACCCTAATACTGGTTAGAGTATTCGTATTAATAATAATAATTGGGGTGATGTGGAAAAACCTTGTGTCAATAACATTGATGTTTATTTAATTCCGCTGTGCATGTTCTTTATCATTGTTATTGTTAAACCCTAAGGCTCAAAACGATTCAAGGAGTATAACAAACTCCACAATTTGTATCAGAGCTTGGAGAGCTCGTTACCTAGGGATTCGCAAGGTTTTATTGGTAGAAGAATGGCGAAAGATTGAAAAAATTCGAGTCTGAAAATTTTCGTATATGTTTCTGCAGCACTGTTTTGAAACGATCATAACTTTTTCGTTAACCGTTGGATTTTGATGAAATTTTGGTTGGACGTTCTCTATATAGCCATCTAACTTTTCACCGAAGGGATCGTCGATCTGAGCATCCAATAAAACGTTATTAGATGTTGAAGTCTGCTGCAGAAGGAGTTTTTCAAAGACGAATTTTAGGATTTGTTCTTGGACGATTTGATTTCTTGACCAGTTGCTGCTACTGTGATCAGATATTAAACCCTAGTAGATGAGGTATATTTGTATTACTGTTGTTTTCAAGCATATGACATTCTCTTGATAATGTGGATTTATTCAATGCGTATAAAATCATGGTGGTAATAATAAATCCCTCACGTGATGGTAGTATATTGCTGTGAAAATTAAAAGGGTTTAATTAATGCGTGGGTGGTCTTCAAGAAATCTCATTGGTTATCATTGGAATGAATTGAAGATACCTCGTACTGTATTTATGTAGTGGTGGTGCTTAAGGGAAATTCTTATTGATCGAATTGATGCTGTTGGTTAAGGGATGAATCGAATTGATAGAATTGATGCTGCTCGTATAACACTTGTGCTGCTACGTCAAGTTTATTCTGCTTGTTACAGTTAGTGTTTTTCGTAACCACTGCTAGGCTTATCTCGAAACCACTGCTAGTATTATCTCGTTCCACTGCTACATTATCGATTCCACTGCTAGCTTATCACTGCTTGTCGTTTGGTTTCCACTGCTGTACGTCAAGGGTTTTTCATGCAAGAAGGAATCGATATAGAAGTGTTTGAAGGTTTATTTTTTATTGGTTGGCTGGTGTTACATGGGATGATGGCATGGATTCAAATTGATGATACAATGGACGGTGCATGATTACCTTATACAGCAATATTCATTGCTTACCTCGTACTAATAATAACTAGGTCAGTGGGCCATTCTCAATTTGCTTGATCTATGATTGCATTATTTTAATCTTATTACACATATGATCATGGGTCGGTGGATTTTGTATCAATTGTCTAATGATTTGCAAAGTTGCATGTGCTTTATTTTCTAATCATGTTCAAAGTTGCATGCATCTATGATCTTTAACATAGTGTCAAGCGAGAGGTTTTAGATGCAACAAGTACTGTTGGTCAAAGAAAATTAGTACTGCTACCTTCAAACAATTTGTACTGATAGTATAGTTATGCAAAGTTCCTACTGCTCGTTGAAGGTTATCACTGTTGAGTTTGTCCGATATATATTGTTTATACTGCTTGTTTTGATCGATATCGGATGAAACATACATTTTGGTTATCGGAAAAAAACAATATTTTTAGATTTGAGGGGAAGTCGAGCGTGATATTTGTTATGGATTTTTGGCGACACACACATGGGATTTTGGTTCACACACACAAGGAGAATGGAATTTATTCTTAAAGGTTTTTAAAAAGCTCGGATTTGGATTTATTGAATAATTGATTACGAAGACGGTTGAATATCATTTATTTGATGTTGTAGTTGAGTTTCACAGGTTTGTGTTCTTATCATATCTTAAAGTGGGTGTTACACTTTGTAGATAACTTGTTCGTGCTTAAAAAATGTTGACAAAGACTTGCAAAATCTAGTTTTCATAGGTCAAGGGGTAGATGTATGAAGACCTAGTTAACTATCACTTAAAGGAGTAACATTGTAGTGCTCAGTGTCTCATTGAAGATGAGGATTTTATCAAGAGATTGCGGTCTACTTATATGGTGTTAGTATAAGTTTGGAGTCACGTGGATAAACAAGACATAAGACACAAGTTTAGGTTATTCTACTTCTTTATCAAGTTTGTTATATTTGGTTTTATTTACAAGTGATCATTACAAGGAGCTTACAGATTTGAAGAATCATTTAATGTTCATGCACCACTCAAGGGAAAGTTTCTACTGCTTATATTCTCTATTTATTGATAACAAAAAGGGGAAGAGATGTTGGAGTGGCGTGGCATGGATTAAGGGGAAGACAAAGGAAGACAAGAGTGTTTCATTCATGGTAAGATTTAATTATCTCAACTTCTGCTACTTCGTCTAGGGAAGTTCGTACAAGAACCGTGTTTGTTTTGTCATCATCAAATAGGGGAAGATTGTTGGGTTTATTGATTTGATGATACAAAACAATAAAGAATGAAACATCAAAGACTTAAAGTGACAAGAATGAAATCTACAAAAAGATGGAGGGACTTGCTTGCAAAAGAAGATTTAAGTCTTCCATAATGTAGTCATTAAAGGTGTGTGTGTGTTTCCTAGGCGTATAGTCTTGTAAACGCCTAGGTAAGTAGTTTAGTTAACTCCAAGATCGAAGAAGACTTTGATCCCTGTTACAGTTAGGTAGCACGTTATTATTCTGATCAAATAATAATTGGGGTGATGTGGAAAAACCTTGTGTCAATAACATTGATGTTTATTTAATTCCGTTGTGCATGTTCTTTATCATTGTTATTGTTAAAGCCTAAGGCTCAAAACGATTCAGGGAGTATAAGAAACTCCACAGTCCTCCCATGTAATGAACTTTAGTTACCAGATGCAACCATGAAATGAAAAAAACATTATTAGTTCTACATGACAATATTTATCCATCATCCTTCACTTATAAACTTTCATCATTGCACAATAGAAGAATCTAATAAATTGAAGTAGAAATTTATATTTATTTTTATACTTTTTGGTTTTGCTTGGTACAGTTGGTCAAGAAATCAACAACCTAGCGAAATTATATACTATTGTTATGTAATGCATAAAATTTTTTCTTTGGTCAAGAACTATTTTAAAATAATAGAATGTCGAGTCTTTGGTCCTAATGTGGACAATTTTGCGGCCGTATGATTATCAATTGTTCTTTTTACATATATTCTATGAATACTTTTTTTTTTCTTAAGATTTTGTGTTTAAGATATTTTGTGTTATAAATGATTCATTTACGTTCAGTTAAAATTCGTCAAGTAATATTATGAAGTTAGTCCGCCCATTCGGGCGGGCTATGAAGCTAGTCTTGCTATATAATAGAAATATACTTTAGTTAATAACATGGAGAAAACATAGTAATAAATAAAAAGGAAAAGGGAAAAATCAAAAGAAAGAAAAGAAGCGTATTAAGTATCAACTTTTGCTTGTACTTTGTTTTACATGTCCTCTTTATATTACTTTAGCAATTTTTAGCTTTACTTTATTTTGCTTTTACTACTATTAAGTATAAAAACAAAATGTAAGTACAAATAATAGGTAATTCCCACATCCTCTCCAAGAATATGCTATGATTAATGATGAATGATTGAGGGAATTATGGAGTAAGCCTTTCGACCAAGCACTTTCTTCTTGTCGCCAACAATGTAGCTGCTATTGCAGAATGCTGGCCTTTGAAAATTGTAACAATTGTTTTTTCAAGGATAATTAAAGAGTGCTAGTGCCTTTCTATGATAGTATTTTGATCTTAAAACACATGATCATATTATCACTGGTGAATAAACCAAGAAGCTAGTGCAAATTGAGTTATATAAGTTAATGAAAAGCAGTTGCAAGGGTTTTGTTGAAGATACCATTGTGCATAGATTAGTTTAAGGCTAGTTGGTATTGATAGTACGGCTGATTATGGTTCCAAAACTGGACCGGACTGATGAAACCTAGACTAGATAAAAAACCGAATAGCTCAAAACACTAGACCGAAGACCGGACGGGAATGTGTTCGGTCTGGTGCGTCGACTCAGTCCGGTTTGTAAATCATAGTGACCGGTTTTGCGTAAGGGTTGGCCGGACCGAGAAACGAATATGAGAAAAAAGTGGACCGAAGATCAAACCGAATTATGTTTGGTCCAGTTGAGTCCGTCTGCTTTGGGCCAGTTTATCGGTTTGATTCGTGGTCTATTATGCTTGGCTTTAACTAAGAACACTTGCTCAAATCAACTTAAATACATCAACAATCAATAACTAAAAATAGAATATAACTATTATACCCAATCTCGTTTAAGTTGAGTATGAGAGGTAAGATCAACATTTTTTTTAGAACGGCACCACACTTGAAATCCGACCCCTGAGTTAAACCATCCAAACGGGCAGGCCTCGGGACTCGAACCACTAGGAAAGACCCGCGAAGGGAAATCACTAGAACTCACAGCTTCACACTAGGAGGAAAACCTGGAATTTTTTTTTTTGTCTCTTGCGAGACTTGAACCCTGGGTGAAACCTCCCCCAGGCTCTAGAAGGAGCTCAGATGACCAACTGAGCTAAGCCAGTTGGTTAGGTAAGATCAACATTAATGACCCGAGAAAAGAAATATATATTTGGGAACTTCTATTTTTGAGAACTTCTATTTTTGAAAGTCTTAAAACTGTGAGATTCACGAACGTAAATCCCACCCTTATTATTATTCTCATTTGATCATAACTCTGTTTATATATTGTGATACTAAATTTATTCTTTTTAACGTAATCAAAATTTCCGCCTAACTTGAGAGTAAAACCAAACCAACTAAAATGGTGTTTAGTTAATCTACAGTATCAACAAAACCAAAAATATAATCATTAAATTTTTATTTTATTTTTTTAAGCTTGAATGGACTATTTGAATGCATGTGTTACATAATAACGTAACAATAACTAGAATTAGAATATTGTTAAATTAAAAAACTAAAAGTAGAAACTAAAGAAATTAAAAAAGGATAATGGTAAAGACAAAAAGGCAAAATGGGTTTTGAATGGACATGTTGTTTGTTGAAGCCATTTGGTTTCAGTTAGTTGAATGCTGTTTGCGCAGCCATTTGTATATTATTTTATTTGTTACGAGTGAATGGGAATTATGTAAAGATATGCATTGTGAGACTCGTAAACTGGTGAGGAAACTGATGTAAACTAGCATGATTGTTTGCGCGAGCATTGGGTCAAATTTGTCATCCACGTTTTTTTTTTTTTTTTTTTTTTTTTTTTTTTTTTTTCATGTTCATTTGTGTTGATATTTATTGTATCAGTTAACGGTATTCATCATTGTTGGGTCACATTATTCTATTCTTGTGAACGCATTCATAAGTTTCACCAACTTGAAAGTAAAACCAAACAATAGAAGTGGTGTCGCTTAATCTAGTATCAACTAAAAATGTAATGGTGTATAATTCTTCATTTTTGCATTAATGAACATGAGAACACGTAGTGTTTAATTCGTGCAATATGTGTCCGCGTCTAACCCTTCTGAGTGCCGGGGGGTTATACGCGATCAGTAAGCAAAATGAATATTGACAAACAAAAAAAAATGTTTAGCCATCAGGACAACCAAACTTTACATTATCAAATGCATTTATCTATTAGAAAGCTCATTTTGGAAAAGACAAAAACCTAGTACGGTATGTAACTTTGGATAGTACAAGCTTACACATTGTTAAAAGAGAAAATGCAAAAAATGCCCACTTTTGCTCCCATGGTTCACATTGTACTAAATATAAATGATTTTCAATTTTAATCTTGTGCTATCGTTAGACCGTACGATTTTATTAAAAATTGGACAAGTGTACCGAAGATATGTAGGGGTTTTTTTTTTTTTTTTTACCACAGTGATATCTATACTACATATATAGTATACACGAGCTCTTGATCAGGTTTCATCCCAGCCAACATAAATTCATTGGTAGCCTTATTATTTTTTATTTTTTTGCTAACTATTCAATGTTTGAATGATTATGCAGGTGACTTCATTGATGAAGATTTTTTTTTAATTGCCGATCTTATGATTTTAACCTACATTCTGAAGTTGACATACGGTCGGCATTGTAATGCCTAAAAGAGGTCTTTAATTCTAAGTACTTTTTGTAATGCCTAAAAGATATTATGGTTGTGTGAAAGATATGTAGTAATAATTGATAATAAGTATGTTTAAACTCTGTAAGATATCAGTCTAACGAAATACATTGTTAAGCTATATATTCTTTATTATTATTATTTTTTTAATATAACCATTTTACTCTGCTTAGATTAATATATTATTTGATATACAACATATGTTTAGCGACTATGTTAAGTTAGCTAAAAGCTAAAACTTCTTAATTATTTTCCTGTAAGCTAAAACTTTAACTTTAACTTTATTTTTATCTTTTTCTTTTATAATAAAAAGAAAATGAGAAATATATACAAAATACTAAGGCGACATTTGGTTCGTGACTTTGAAATTAGAAATTTCAATTCTTGAGGATTTAGAATTCGGAATTTAAAATACCTTGACGTGTTTGGTTGATGAAAATTTATAGTATTTTGAACAATGTCCTGGATTTACTTTGATTCTAAAAATAACAAAAAAAAATAATAAAAAAAAACGACGCCAAAATAGCATAAACAAAAAGGAAAAAGAAAAAAAAAGGTAAAATAATATTTTGGTCATTTATAAAAAAAATGTTTTCAAGTAAATTGAAATTATTCACTTTTTGAATGCATTGTAATTTACCTCATTTTGCCAATCTATGGAATTTTAATAACCTTAATTTAGCATATCAAACACACTATTTCAAGAAATTTAAAATAGAAATGCCATGAAGTCCTCAATCGCAATCACACCCTAAAGAGAAATACACACTTTAGCATTAGCTTTAACTTTATATTTTGGGAGAGATAAACATTTGGAAATGCTTTTTTCATTCAAATTCAAATCTCTCTCAAAAGAAAATAACTACAAACACAAAGTCCATTGAGAAAACAAATATTATAAAAGAACTGTAAAATATGGATGACTGGAAAGTGAACAACAAACAAAAGAGTTACAAGCTTAGACCAAGCCATCAAATTCAAGACATTACTTAAAAAATACATTACAATCTCTAACAACACTCGTAATGCATTGCGAGCTTGCAACTCTGACACTTTATGATTATATTCCCTATCACGTCATAACTACATATTGGGCATTTCCCATCTGCTTCAGACCCTGGAGCAAGTGACACAGACTGCTCGTGACCTTTGATATTACGAAAAAATATACGCACAAATGACATGTCCTCTAATGTATGATATTCTCTCACTTATTTTAAATTTTTATCACTTATACACATCTAAACATTTCATGTTATCGTGTGATTATATTTTTGTGGTTTTAGCTTCTCTTTTATTTTAATGTGTGTAATGTTTAAAGATTAACTTTACTAATAAATTCAACACTAACACCAGGGCCGTCCCATGAATCGGTAAAATTTTTGAGAATTTTGTATGAAATTATATAATGAGACCTTTCGTTTAAGCAATGTTATATATAAAGTGTCAACGTGTATAAGATACAATGCAATTAGTTATCTAAACGTTCTAACATATTACTCAATATTTTCACATCTAAATATTTTTTTTCTTTGTGAAAAATATGTCTTCATATAATTATTAACAAGACAAATTTTGAGGCTTCAAAAATTTCTTGAGCGGTCGTTCACCTTGCACAACCTTAAAGACGGCCCTAAGAAACACTAATACTTAAAAAAAAACTACATTTGGTAATAAAAAAGAGGGGAGTATGCGAGATGACTCGAACACGTGACGAAGAATTCATAAGAAATCAAAACTAGCCATCACGCCACTCACTATCTCATGTTTCATTCTTAAATCTAATTATTTATTTTTATGTTAAAAGTAACCCACATACATGTTATTTATTGTTTGATTTTTGGTAATACCATTGATGGACTTTGAACTTGCATGTTCTTTTGTGATTGTGTATTATTTTTATTTTCTGTCTTAATAAGGGTTTTTATTTGCTACTTATTAAGTATTCATGTACTTTTTTTTTTTCTTCCTTACATTAAGTAATTATGCATTGTTTCTTACATTAAGTATCTTGTGTACTTCTAATTGAGTTGTTTAGATCATACATATAATACATTTGCAAACGGGTTTATAAATATATTGTGGTATATGTGTAAGACTTTCATCTCGTATAACTAATTAACTTAAACTATAAAAGCATATTTAGTGGTTCAACATATTTTTGTTTTTATGCATGATCAGCGAGAACATCATTTTCGTGCTCTAAAGTGTATCTTAAGGTATATTCGTGGCACCGTTGATTTTGAACTATAGTTTCATGCTTCATCTAATACTCAACTTTCTAGTTATTCTGATGCCGATTGGGTAGGTTGCCCAACAACACGTATGTCCACAATTCGACTATTGTGTATTTTTAGGTGAAACCTTATGTAAGCGACTAGAAACACTTTCTTGTTCAAGTTTTGAGGCTGAATCATAGGGGCGGCTAATGCAGTTGCAGAAACATTGGCTCACAACCTTTTACACGAGTTGTATATTCCCCTTTTTATTGCTACGCATGAATATTGTGATAACATGAGTGTTGTTTATTTATCTATCAATTATGTTCAACATCAACGTACTAAACATATCGAGTTGAGATTGATATTCATTTTGCATGTGATTTGACATGTTCGCGTTCTTCATGTCCCTCAGCATTTCGAGCATGCGGACAATTTTACCAAGTGAGTTCATTGGACATTGGTTCTTGATTTTTTAATCTGATTTGGACATTTGAAGACCTCCCGCTCGATGTATTAGTCGATGGCTTATGTAGGCATGTAGCTCACTAAAGGCCTTGTCCACTACGGTTATGTTAGCTTACTTACCAAGTCACTTGTACAATATATGTTGTAAGTTGTGCTTATTAATAACACATGAAAGTGTACTATTATTTATCGGCTAGTATTATCTCCGATCTTAAGAATTATAAACGGATGAAGTTATTAACAGGAGGTGAGTCTTTTACTAAGATTTTTATTAAGATGTGCGTTGTATAATCAAAGTATTTGAGTGACCGTTTTCGACTCTTTTGATAAGGTATCATGATTTTTATGGGCCCGTTAGAGAGGTGAGTTCTGTGGGTGCCATTATTCTTTGCCACCTCAACACACAGCCTATAACACCCTTATTACACAAACATCCTCCCGAGCTAAGACATATTATATTTCAATTTTAGTTCGTTTGAAAAGCTCATCATAAAAAATAAACCGAGTTTTTTGAGCCAAAAAAAATAATGTCGAGTAAAGTTATGCCCTACCAAAGTTCGACTTGATTAGAATTGTTTATATACCTCTTTTGAATTTACTCGACTTATGGCGGGATGCAATTGTCTCTATTTTGTACGTAGTAAATTAAAAACACAAGTTGTTGCAAACTATCGGTTTGGCAAACACTAATAAAGTTTTCTTTGTATACAATAGACCTAAAGCATTCCACTACTGGAATTCAAGCCAATAATGGTGGATGCATAGAGTTGTAACTGCGACGAATGTACAAGAGTTTAAATGGGAAAACATATCAACTTATAGTGTCAAAGTGTGAGTGTTTGATTACGATAAGGGTTTGTCTAATGGGTGCCCCCTTAGGGCAAGGTTTAAAATGTTTATAAAAAGAAAGTTTGAGTTTATTAAATTAAAAATCAGATTTAATTATGATAATTTATAAGCTTAATTAATATGTATTATATACAATTTGTAATATAAAAAGAATGTTAGGGCGTGCTTGGTTAGGGGTTAAGGGGGGGTGGGGAATGGGTAAAGTATTCAAAAGGGCCCACATCACAAATAAATTGATGCTTGGTTGGGGAGGGGTAAGGGTTTGATTACCCCGTAGTGGGTAATGAACCATTATAGAGTAAATTGGGGGGTAAGGTATTGATTACCCACCTCACTCATTCCTTTGCATTCCTTTCCCTTTTCCTTTCCCTTTTCCTTTCCCCACTTTGAACCATTATAGAATAAATGTACTTTAACCAATGCCCTCAAGACACTGATTAGACAATCCCTTATGATAAAACATACAAAACTTTCTTCGCTCCATAAACCATAACCAAATTATTAATATGAAAAACATCGTTGTAGCACTCGAATATGAGACCTAACATTTATAAGATATCATTTAAAATACTTACTAATAAATAGACAACAAAAGAGAGAAAATGAAAGAAGAATAAATAAAAATAAAAAGGTGTTAGGAAACATTTATAAGATATCATTAATAATACTTACTAGAAAAAAGAAAAAGAAAAAGAAAAACAAAAAGTTGAAGCACTTGTTGCGATGACTCGAACATGAGACCTAACGTAGGTAAGATATCATGCTTGGCCATCACACCAACAGCACCCACATGTTTAATTTTCTGATTTAGTTATTTATATTTGTGTGAAATACAATGTTTATTGGTTTGTCCATTTATTCATATTTGTATTTTACTCGGAAGCTAGCTTAGAATTAAGCTCATCTATAGTCTCATTCAATCATGAATTTAAGATTATATATTAAAATTATCTAACTTCATCTAACATTATATAATTATCTTAACATATCTAATTCTGCTGGAACTCTCATGAGAATTATTTCGGGACATATCTAAGCTTGACAATAAGCAGACATCACACATTTGCATAACACGAAAGTAAATTTAACCAATTTATCTTTAGGTTTCTATTTAACTTTGTAAAGTTAGAACCACTTGACAAAAGAATTATAAAATAGGTTTCTACTACATTTCTTTGAGGCATTACATCAAACCCTAAAGACCTCGTTGAGACAACGGGTATGTTTGGCAAAAGTAGCTGTGAGCAGTAGTAGTGAGCAGTAGCTGTGAGCTGTAAGCAGTAGCTGTGCAGCTCACCGCTCACCGCTCACAGCTTCTTAAAGAAGCATTGGAAAATTGAGCATTCTTAAAAAATAGGAAAGCTCACCGCTCCTTTGCCAAACGACTATTAAAAATTAAAATGCTCATTGCTCACCGCTCATCGCTCCAAAAAGCTTTACACCGCTCCGTGCCAAACATACCCGTTATAGCACCCAGAAAACACAAATATGAAAAAGCAAAAAGATAAATATGGATAGATAGATTTACTATAAATATAAATCATCAAATCATAGACTTATTGAAAACACAAATATGAAAAAGCAAAAAGTCCATCAAATTCGATACTTTACTTAAAAAAAAACACATTACAATCTCTTACAACATTCGTAATGCATTGCAAGCTTGCAACTTTGACACCTAATGATTATTTCTTTTCTCACGCCACGATGGCATATTGAGCATTTCCCATCTGCGTCAAACCCTATAGCAAGTGATACAGAGTGCTCATGACCTTTGATATTATAAATTCCCCCAAACTTAATATTCAAATACTTATAAACGCCTCTCAAATTGTTAAAGGCTGCTTCAAAGTTAAGTATCACCGGAGCACAACGAGTATGTAAAGAATAGGCACACTCATGGCAATGATAGAACCAAAAATTTGGGTTAAACTTTTCCTCACAAACTTCACAAAAGTATTCACTCTTATGGTTCTCTACCGGACCGTATGTCAACCTCATGGGGTGTTTGTCCAACTTGTGATGTATAATACGTGGCAAGAATAGAGCACACTCAGAATGGAGGTAAAAATCACAAGATCGACAACTAAAACAAATATCACGTCCATAAAAGCGGCCGTCTGCAACGCATGGCACGTTTTTTCCCTCACATCGTGAAAGAATGTGATCGGGGTGAGCTTCATGTGTGATTTCATCTGGGATGAATCCACAGTTAACATCAATGTAGTAATGACATTTCGTGCACCCGTACGCGAACCCGTTGCAACTTAATGAGCAAATATCACAATCGAAAATGCCGAATATATTATTCAAAACTTTTGGAAGGAAGGTGAGAGTGTGTTTGTGACCTGGGTGATTTGGCAATTCAGCAGGTAAACGAGTGCACCACTCATGAAGTACAAAGTCGCAGCATTGATCTTCGCTGGAGCATTTGTAAAAGGGCACATCCATGATTGGTCTCACGCACCCGTTACATAATAGCTCAATCCTCTTCATTGGGTCGTGACAAGATAATGATCTAACGCCGCTTGAAGTGGTTGCACCTTTACTGTCATTGGATTGTGTACCTACCAGACTTAGCACATGCTGATGATTGATGTGGTTCAGGTTCCATTCACTTGTAGATCCCAATTCTTTGGAAAACCGATGTTTTAGTATGCTGTATGTTTGATCGGGGAATGGGAGATTGACAAGATTAGGATGATCAGCATCTTTAAAATTTTTGGTAGTTTTGCCTATACCTGCAGATGAATTGAAAATGGGTTAAATATTAAAATGTTCGTACATATCAAACAAAATTCCACGTAATCATTCGAAGATTGAGAAGAGATTTAAATGTATTTTAATTATTACCTGCAGACAGGAAGATAGACATGAAGGGCTCATTTCTTGATGTTGCACAGTCTAAATGCACAAAGTATCTACAACTTTCACATTTATAACTCCAAAAATGTTCGGGATAGAAACCCTTACGACATATCCTGCAATTATACCAGATATCTTGGGACGAATAAGAAATGATGAGTGGGTGAGTATGTTCATGTTGAATGTGTAACTTTCTGGGGAGGAATGCACAATCTATATGGATGGTGTGGTGAAAACATGTGGTACAATGATAGAAGATGCCCATATGTTTCTTCCCACAGGCATCACAAGTATAAAGACCGGGTTCTGATGTAACAGATTGTAGTGGGTGCTGGTGACTTGGATGATATATGATATGATTTTCTCTTCCAATCATGGCGCATTTTACATGTACCGTGCTAAGAAAACTTGGACAAATTGAACAACCATAACACAAGTTATCAGAACCAACGTTATCAGGCCCCTGTTTATAACATACACTACAAGTGGAAAACCGATACCGATAATTACCCGACTTCTCAAGGGTAAGCGTATGACTTGGATCATGGGATTTTACTACTAGTGCAGCAGGAAGCTTTGCACACAGTGTGTGGAGCACATAATCACATGAATCGGTGCACTTGTAGTAATACCTATGGTACACGTTGATATCTTTGTGACACTGATTACATGTATGATTGTAATCCCATTTTATAACCCTATCATCCTCCTCGTCATCACTAAATTCAACATAGTCTGGATAACAAGGCTGCAAATCTACGAGTTGAAGCGGATGCTCATGTTGCCTCGCTGTAATTATATTTTCAAGGTTTTGAATTTTGGAATTGGAGTCCATATATGAAACTTGGGGGGGAGATTAAGAAAAAGAAATATATGGACAAATAGTAGAGGGCAAACAAAGAAGATGGAATCAGAATTGGGTACAACAGATTGAATGATATGAGCTAGCTTTTATAGGAATTTCATCCCCATTAAGTTAGCATAAAGCTAAAAATTCTAAGTTTGGTCTACAAGGTAAGAATATGTATACTTTCTCTTTTGTCCTTTATTTCGCATATGGTTGTGTCTAGAAGGTAAGGAATGTTTAATACTTTAGTAAGTTAACATTTAGCAGTATTAAGTATTCGCTTCTGCTTTTACTTTAGTTTACTTTTCCTTTTGGCAAACACAAATTACTATTTGGTAAGTCACGGACCAAGAGCAACAGGTGAATGTGTTATGATGACTTCAACACCATTATTATCCTGATCATCGAGACTAGGAGGGATGGTACAACAAGTGAAACCGGGGTAGTAATAAACTTTATCTGGACGTTCATCCTATGGAAATGGTTTTGTCGCCATTGTAGTACGTAGTTCTTAAAAGCACAAGTGTTCAGTGAATGTCTTTCTTAAAGCGATTTCTTATCATTATGGTTTACTTTCGGGTATATATGATTACTTACATCTTAACTCTTCATATCCCGCTCCCACATGATTATGTATTAGTTGATGTTGTTTAGATTCAACAATATAAAAAATCCAGAATCTTACTATATGACAGAAATATACTTTAGTTAATAAGTTGGAGAAGACATAGTAATAAATAAAAAGGAAAAGGGAAAAATCAAAAGAAAGAAAAGAAATCGAACAATCTTTAGCTTTTACTTTAGGAATTCTGGACTCATTTCAAGAATATGCTATGATTATGGAGTAAGCCTTTTGACCAAGAACTTTCTTCCTGTCAACAACAATGGGGCCTGGAGCAGGCATCGGACGCATGGCCATTGGTGGCAGACCGGATTCATAGCAACACAGTACCGATGCAACATGCAACGCCTTCGACATCCACCGTGATCGTGCCCATAAAGAAAACCATCAAACTGATCACAACCATCTTCATTTGCTTATTAGCACCTCCCATAATAATTATTTTTTTCTTGAATTTTATAGGTAACTAGTGAATCAGTGTTTTTGTTATTTTGGTGTTTTAAAACAGAAAGAGTTTTGTGTTGGTGTCGAATGCCTCAAGCAGTTGCCCCATCCATACAGTGATAATGCTTTTAGTTATAGTAATTTCCTTTGTATTTATGAAATGCGATTCAAGTTCTGTTATACAGCACATTAATCATTTATACATTATGACAAATAATATTATGTTTAGTTAAACAATCATAAATTTTGTAGGTTAGAAAGTTATAAGGTTAATGATGATGAAGAATCACGCCTGTTCAATCTTCCATCTCATGTTTTGAAGATGTTAATGATGAAATTTTTTATGGTGTCGACTACCTCAACTTCCGTTCTACATGCAAACGCTGTCATTTAGCTGCACCTTTGATGTCATGGAACGGCGGAAAAACATCAAGGATAATGCAAAAGTATTCATTCCCTTCACCGTTGCTGATAGTGTTCAACAAACATAAAGGCATTATCACTTTGACTGATCCCATGTTTGGTAACGAGTATTACATGAAAACACCTCAAGAGCTTATATGCAATTTCCAAATAAAGTGTTCGAGGTTTGGTTGGTTGCTAATTTTAAAACCTGATGGATCGTTGATGTTCTTTAACCCTTTCACAAGCGATATCATTGAGCTTCCACAGTTACCTTGGACAGATATCGTAAGCTATTTCACTATGTAACATTCTATGGCCGGGATATTTATGGCTTGAGGGATGATTATATACTAGATGTTTTTAAGGAATTGGACAGAGAAGATTGTATATTGGTGAGTGATGAAGCTCTAGCCCCAGAAAGCTGCTGCACATCTTTCCAAGAGTATCTCCATTTGAGATGTGATCAGCATACTTTATGAGTCATCGAGGGCAAGTTTGGAGAATCAGTTGAGGTATTCGACTTAACTGCTTCACAAGAATGGGTGAAAATAGATAGTTTAGGGAAACATATGATACTTATATGTGGCGGCGCGTTATCTTTCTGCCTTGATGCCAAAACACCACAGATGGCAAACAAGATCTACTTTCCAAGTATTCCTATAATGTACTATTCACTCGAAACATGCAGGTTTCACACTTCCAATACATCAAAGACAGTTTTGGGGATTTATGTGGAATGAAACGTCACCTCACCCCTCATGGCTGGATTGAACTGAGGTTGTCCTGATTTTCTGACTATTCAGTCTCTTTCATTTGTTTAAGTATGGATAATGGACGATGTGGTAGTTTTCCACATTCTTGCGCCTCTAGGAGCACATTAACCATTGGAGGAATGCGACCCTTTCTCTATCGACCATGAACAACATTTTAAATTTGTTTAGTTAAATGAACAAAAGTGTCGTCAGTTCATTTGTGTTCATGAATCTCCGATTATGTGTTCATTATTTATCTTCATTCGTTTCTTTATGTCCGTATACCATCATTATTGCCCCGATTTGCTTAATACCACTACGCCCCATTATACTTATCGTACCTTTTCTTTTCTCTACTAATAGTATAGACATGCGAACATCTATATATACACATATGTGATTCATGTAAACCATCGAAATTGTGGGCATGGGTTTAAAACTATTGTAAAGTACGAAATTCATTGAATTATCCATCCTAAATCACTTATCGTTCGTCATTTTTATCTTTTTGTTAATGTACTTCTTTAATACAAGCTGTTTACTAGAAGTTAAGGTGACTTGAGACCATGTGATGATACATTTTTGGATTTTCCGTTAAGTCGTTTTTTAGCATAAAATTTACCTTAATATGTATGGCACTTAGGTTGTTAGGTTATGCTTTGATACTATGAACTGCTGCATCAATGTGATGCTTGTCGCATGAGTGGTCTTCTAATTCTGAATTCAAATCTTCTTGTGCCAAAAGAAAGACTTGGTAAGACTAACACTCGATCGCGTATAGTATCATTATCTTTTTCAAGAAATACTAACACTATCAAGTAAAGGTTTGCCACTTCCCATATAACTATTCCCTGAGAAGGACTTGTGAGGCAGAGTTGCATCTTCAATCGCAACTCAAATGTGATATCTATTTATGCCAACCGTTTTTTATTATGCTATTGTATTTGATTTTGTTTCAGGTGCTGAGTGCGCCTTATCTTCAGAGCGACCCAACAGATCAGTATCAGGTGAGATCGAGAACCAATAGCCTATGAACCAAGTAAATAATTTTACTTTCTCTATCTGACCCGTTAAAGGTGGCACATTAACCCATTTGCGTTAAAAAAGATCAGTTATGATTACATTGAGTTGATAAAACGGCAAACAGATGAAACATAGTAATTAGCTTTTTTATAAAAAAAAGGAAAGTAAAATAGGGTGAACGAATCGTAAGTTGCATTAACCCGAACACGAAGATAACTTGTGGCCTGAACCCATATGACCCATTATACAAGCTTTTCGACCTGCTTGTTTGTTATCTTTTTGTAGAACTTAGACTTATTTTTATCGATCAAGTTAACAGTTGGTGCCAAAACCATTGACTTATTTGTTATCGCTTTGCAGGACTTGGACTCATATAACTTGAGAAGCAAAGGTTTTGTGTCTGGTTCAGACTTCATATACAATGGGAGTTGCTAGCAGCAATGGAGCAGATATCTGGGCCCCAATCAAGACGCAGTCACCAACATGATGATGTATATCTATTTTCGGATTAGGGGGAGAGTTGGTGGTAGAAATAAATTATATAAATATATGCATAGCAAGTAAAGCATCTAGGATCATAACTCTTTTCGGTTATAGGGAATATATTCGTGTTCTTGGAGATTTATATTACATAAATGAATGACGGGGTCTTGTATTTTGTAATGATCTCAAATGGAGATCGATATATGTGGTAACGGTATGAGGGGCATATATTTCAGCTGTTATCTGCCTGGACGCTTTTTTGATATAGAGCGAATTTCCAGCCCTATTGATATGTTCAGCGTATAAATTTTTTGATTTACGCGGTTCAAGTGACTTTTCAAACATGTTATAGCATGCCACTAACTGTCCGTTTTGCCATATATCATAGATGCGAAAATGTAAAATGTTGCTGAATTAGACCGAAACCAATCATGCGATGGACTGAATTATTTAAAAGAGGAAACATAACACAATGTTACAAGCCATAAGTCACGTAGCAAATAGCAAACGATACATTAGTTCTATGTGGAGGCATATATATTGAATATTGTCATGTGAGCTATTTGACCCTTTCGACCAAGTACATCGAGCTTGGTGGGTTGAAAAGCCATAGGAGCCATAGCAGGGAGGCTGGAGACGGAGTCCTTGCAGCACGAAGTGGGACCCGCCTGGTAACAGCATGGAAGTTCCTTTTCATCAGCCGCAACAAATAAAACCATCAAAACCATCATTATCGCCCCAATTTGCTTAATACCACTACGACCCATTATACTTATCGTATCTTTTCTTTTCTCTACAAATAGCACAGCCAATGCCAACGTCTATATATACACATATATGATTCATACAAACCATCGAAATTGTAAAGTACGAGGCTCATTGAATTGTCCATCCTCAATCACTTATCGTTCATCATTTTTATCCTTTTGTTAATGTACCTCTTTGATACTAGCAGTTTACTAGAAGTTAAGGTGACTTGAGACCATGTGATGATACATTTTCGGTTAAGTCGTTCTTTTAGCATAATCTGGTGGTGTCGAGTTACATGGACCGGATACTATAAACTGCTACGTCAATGTGATGCTTAAATTTCCTTTTATAGTAATACTTTTTGTCTTAAAAAATTTAAGACTTCCTTAAACTCTTTATATAGTAGTATAAATTAGCATCACAACTTGCACTACTTAATTTCTTAAGACATATTTATCCATACTTTATAAAAGAAGTAAGATAATAATATGACACTATCAGGGTACTCACGTATTGCGGCAACAAGTACCTTATGATTAAAGTTCAGGTATTAACAAAATAACAATGATGAACTCATTATGATTAATCAGAGAAAAACATGAAGAAAATAATCCCGTTCCTGCCGTGTTCACCCGTTTTTACCAATTCCGATTGGTTCTCTCCATTTCGGTTTCGGACGGCTTTTATTGGCTAGCCGAACTGGTGGCGACTACGGTTCCCGGTTAAACCGGTTGACCTCGTTGGTCCGGTCCGGTTTGGTCCGATCCAGTTTTCAAATTATATGTACCATCAACTTGTTTGCATATAAATTATATAAAGTTTTGTGTGTTTTATCAGTTTGTATATTTATAATAACATGTATTTTTTATTTTAGGGGTGTTTTAAAAATAATATTAATTAAAAAAGTTGAAAAAGTTAATAGATGAATGTGTTGATAGGTTCTTTGTGTTTTATTTGTTAGAATGCTTAATTTTCAAATGTCAAATAAATGAAAGAAATTTGGATCCCTAGATGGCTAGATTATATGTAGTGTAGATACCACACTTTTCTAGTATTAATCACTTGTATATAAAACCAGAATGAAAATTCCAATAAATAAGACAATAACACATTTGATCATGAATCAAATTATTTAAAAGCATGAAAGCATATATAACATAAAGTCTTGATCCAAATTGAGTCGATACGCTCAATGAGGGGTGATAGTGGGATAACGGAGTAAGCTTTTCGACCAAGCACCTTTTTGTTACCAGTAAAGCTGGCAGACATCGGTGTCATGGCGGTTGGCACATTCCCTTCCAAACAACAACTATATACACTACCACTGCAGCATGCTATGCCTTCCACCACCACCGTTGTCGTCCCCAAAAATAAAAGCATCAAACCGAGCAAAAGTAACCCCATGTTCTTATTACCGCCAGCCATTGTTTTTATTTTTAAGCTCTATAATTGTATATACACGTACAACAATGAACATGGACATCATCTATTTATATACACAAAATACATGCATATGTACTTAGGATTAATATCACACATTTAGCTTGTAGCGAAGATTAGTTTACGTAAAATACTATGTTCGTTGATTTGTCCATTCATACTCAGTTAAATATGAGAAAGAGTAAATTGCGAAAGAGCCAAGTTGCAAGCCTAATTCTTATAACTTCGAAATTGCAGACATTTTTTTTTGGGAAACTCTGGTGTGAAATTATCATATCGTCCGTGTAGGGACTACGCCAACACTTGCATTTTCGTAGTTGTACGAACTGCACTTGCAATTTGGCCAAACCACAAGTTAAAGCTAATGGTAAAGGTGTTAATACTGGCAACGAAAGTGATTATTGCAAACTAAAGTCGAAATAATCAGTTTTAATTGATCCAACAAGGATTAAGTGGTGTAAGGAAGCTGATTATTATGTAAATTTAATTAACTATACCTAAATTTAATCAAATATAGTTACCTGGATCTTCTAGTCATATAATATCCAGATTTTTGTCTAATTTTAGAAAGACAAGAATTATACATCACAGTATGTACAAATGATGAAGTACGATAATCTTAACGAAGTTAGATCTTAAGATAATCATTTTAACGTGTCGTGTTTCTACCTAAGTCGGCTACAGATGATTCCATATCAATTAAGGATCGGAACTTAGTAGTTTCATAATACAGATGCAATACTCATTGCACTTGAGCGTTTTTTGTAGTGAATCAAAAACACATATTATTTGCACGTGATCGATTTCACAAACACACATATTACCAAGGCATATGTTATCTAACTAAGCTTGATACGAAAGCAAAAGATAGTTTGTTTTCAAGTACATTTTTGAATAACTTCAAAAGCTCATATTGATGATAGATAGAAGCTTGACTCGTTCTCAACCCTCTATGAGACATATCGAGTGTTCATCATACCTTTTTCGCACCGACAATGGTGGCCGTAGAAGGCATCATAGCAGCAAGTAGTTATTTCACCTCTGCGGCAATAGATAGGTTCAATCCCCATCGTTGTCGTCCCCAAAAATAAAAGCATCAAACTGATCACAATCAACCCGATTTGCTTATTACTTCCACCCATTATTCTTTCTCACTATATGTTAAGTTCTTCTTGTTCTTAACCTTTGTGTTCATATATAAACAACAACTAACAAGGCCGCCCTCAATGGTATCGGGTGTTTTCTTGTTTCGTTTGAACTCACTTATGTATCAGCTAAGTATTTGAGTGTACTATTGATAGCATGGATCCGATAGTCTCTATGTTTTAGTAAACACATACTATTTGCAAATACTAAAGATCGATTAGCTGATTTGCACAACGTAACTTAACAAGTTGTTTAACGTAGAAATACTAAAGATCGATCTTCTTCATATAAAGTAAAACAAGTTACATGATTGAACAACTTACAATCGGTGAATCTTCTCTACGGTTTATTTGCTCACATAAGAAAACTAGTTCTTAAACACTTTGGTAAAACTCTAACCGGCACTACATGTCCTTAACATAAACACAAGATTTTATATCACATACAAGATTTACATCGATCTTTGTAAATCCACGTATCTTCCATCAAGATCACATACCAGGAGCAATAGAGGGAGGTGGAGGGACGACTTAAACACTGTTATCATCCTCATCATCGGGAAGAAGATGAATAGGGAGTCCGGTACAACCAGGGTAGGAACAAACTTCATTTAGACGTTCATTGTATGGAAATGGCTTTGATGCTACTGCGGTGGTTCCTAAGAGCATAAGTATCGTCACGCATATCATCATAATCGTTCTCATGATACCCATGATTTCTTCTTGTTAAATGCTTGTATTCCATGATGGATGTTTAATGCAGATATTTATATAAGAGATTTAGTGAGAAAGTGGCATATTTCTTCAACCAGCAAGTAAATAACATCATGACGACGATTATCACAAGCTTTTGTTCTTTTACTACACTTGAAAGACATTCGATATAAACTCGGCCCTTGTTCGGTTGTTCCAAAACATAGGACATATATGTTTCGGCCAGTATCACCTTTGTTCTTATACATGTATTCATTAAAAATTTTGAACGACATATAATATACTGAAAACTAATACACTCAGGGGCGGAGCCAGAAATTTCTATTAGGGGGGCCGGAAATTTCGAGATAGTAAAACCACCTTACGTTACTTAAAAACTGCGCAAAACCACCTTAAAAAACGTCCACAAAAAAATAGCTCAAATTGCGCAAAACCACCTTACGTTATGTAAAAATTGCAGCAAAAGAACGGCCTATGTTGTGTTAAAGAGCAACTTATTTGCTAAAAAGAAATACTCTGGCTAACAAATTCAAAAATAAATAAAAAAATGTTCATATACATACCACTGTACCAGTAAAAATAACACACAAATACTAGTAATTATTAAACTCCAATTCCTAAAATCATAGTTACATCATGCATTAAATTATACGGGATATAAATAAATACTTTCTTTGAAAAATTTGATGTGAATTTAGCATAGAGGTATGATAGTATCCTGCATAAATATTTAATAAAACATTTTTTGTACTCAATCCACTATACAATCTACCAACTGTCCCACATTTTCCTTTCTTTTAACAAAGAACAAGTGGTGGATCCAGAATATTAAACCATGTGTGGCATGATTTTTAGCTCACTTTGTTTCACGAATAGTTCTTAGCTTTTTAGTTGTACATCAACTTGGGTAAACTAATTGTTTTTTCTCGGTTTTAACTCGTGAATTCATGTTATTCGGGATTGTGTCTATATGGTGTATACGTCACCGTCAATAACTGAAATAATCAAATAATCTAAATTACCAATAAAGAAATACTATGACTTAAAGTTAGATATTGTTTGATAATGCTACATCATAAGTCATTATTTTTGTTACTTTATAAGTTAGATATTATGTTCAGTACAAAAATTATTTTGTACATAGTAGTAAATTAAAATTTTGAGTACATCAAAAGAAGATCTTATCTTGAAAACAAGGAAAAAGACTTGTGAGGATAGATACTAGGGACTAGGGAGTATCAAAAGTTATTTCTTTTTACTATTTTCAGTATTTCCTCTTTCTTCCTCCCTTTTTCTTCCTCCTTGCTCTCTTAACCAGTTTTCATAACAGCTCATGCATCTCCGACCAAACATAACCATCAGAAAAAAAAAACTCCACCTTATAAATGGTTCTTTAACAGCGGTGTTGCAAGTGTTGGGGGTGGCTCATGCCAAAATAGATGAAATATGGCATGAAATTCAGACAATTAGCCGGGGAAGTTAGGCTAGTTGGGGGTGGCTGAGCACCCGCTAGCCACCCCACTGGCTCGGCCCCTGAATACAGTAAGTCTATATTAGGGATAAGGAAAAAAGCAGAAAAAATCTAAATTGAATCAAAAACCGGAAAAAACCGGTAATGTGACCAAAACTAAAAATAGACGAGGTTTATATACTATATGTCAAAGTGTCGGACCCAAGAGCGTGTCACTTTATATATACTTGTGTCGGTACTACATGTCGTGTAAAAGGCTCTGTAATCAAATAATTGTGAGTTTAACACCTACTTTGAACGTGTGAGATGTTTTAATGTATATATAGTGAGATATTTAGTTGTCATTATAAAAAAAACTAAAAGATAAACTTATGTAATGATTGAAAAATTGGCAATAAAAACTTACAAATTGGCAAAGGGATTGATATAAAGTAGTATGTTGGGGCTTATTAAACCTACGAGTCAAATGTATGTAGTGATATCAAATTTACTCTTGTGAACGTATTCAAAATTATCGCCGAACATGAAAGTAAAACTAAACCAACTAAAATGGTGTTTGGTTAATCTATAGTATATATTACATATAAAATAAAAATGGTCAATGTTAAATATTGAAATGTTGAAAAATAGTTAATCTTTTAGCACATTTGAAAAGTATTGAAATTAAACCATGAAATTAAAAAGTATGCATTTGAAAATTTTTGAAGTAGTTTGAACTATTTATGGTTTGCTTTGAAACTAAAAAAGAAAATGTTGAAAACATAATCGAAAACCAGGTAGATCCGGGTAGTTTCAAACTTAGCGGGTTGACCCGGATTAATTTGACCTGTTTTTTCGATCCAACCCGTCGAGATGACCCGATTTAAATTGACCCGTTTTTCAATCGATACAGTTCAACCGGTTGAACCACACGGGTCGAACCGGGTTTCAAAACATTATGTTTAATCCTCAAATCCACAAACATTTTATTTTTCGTTTATAAATTATAAATTTTTTTTATCACTAAAATTATCTGTCGCTATAAAATTTCGTTGCTATACACGAGTACTCGTCTGGTATCAACAAAACCAAAAATTTAATGTTAAAAATTCACTATTTTTGTGCTAATAAGCCTGAATACTTGTGAAAGCCAATAACAATAGCGAGAATAACATTATTAATATTAAAAAACTAAAAAGAGAAACCCAAAGAAGTTAAAAACGAGTATGGCCAAAAGAAGTTAACAATGCTGATGTTTTTCTGACTCGAACACGAGACCAACTTGTTATAAGGTATCATGTTTAGCCAGCAAGCCATCAACACTCTTAAATTTTATTCTTCAAATAAAATTTATTTATTGTTGTACCTCATCAAATTAGCTTTAAACGAGTCTAACTGAGCTCTACTCGTTTTAGAAAGAAGCTCGAGCTCGAGTTGTAATTTTAACGCTCGATCATTGCTCGATAGTTATTTAGAAAGCTCGAGCTGAGTTTGTTAATAATATTTATTTTATCTGATGTTTGAAAAGTTAAATATAAGTGTGTGTTGAATACGAGCTTAACAGTCTTATGTCTTAATGTATAAACCATTGGTTCGAATAGTTTGTTAATTTTCTTGTCGCCCACCGCTACACATAGTCAAATCTTTAAAAGTCTAAGGAAGTTGATGTAAGCCTTTCATGGTTGTTATGTCTACAAAAAATATCTCTATTCTCCACACTTATTTTGTTACGGTATGCTCAAGTGTGGACATTTTTTTATATGGATAATAATTTTGCTACACTAATATGTGTCACAATTATTTTAAAAATTAATCCACATATATAAGTGTGTACAATTACAATAAAGCTACACTTATATGTGTAGCAAATGTTTCCACACTTTTTATTATAAACATTTTTTGCAATTATGCCACACTTTTAGGTGTGGACATTCAAAAAAAATTTCCACACTTTTAACTATAGAAATTTGGATAATATCTCCACACTTATATATGTAGAAAAATTTGTCACACCTATTATTACCGCACATGAGAAAGTGTGGAATCAATAATTTTACACATTTTTAACTGTGGCCAAATGCCTTTAAAATGTGGAGAATTCAAATAGTTTTTTGTAGTATATAGTTTAACTTAAGATCCTTACGTTAAGGTGATTATAATCGCAACTCACAAACTTTTACCACTCGTTTACTATTTACAATGTGTATGAAATATGCTAGAACACAAACCTCATGAATCATTGAGAAGACTAAAAAAAAAAAAAAGACTCGAGCTTGCCACCTTGCAATTACTTTAAGAGATCGATAAAGCTTAGCCTTCAAGCCATCCCAACTTATATGTTTCATTCTCAAATTTAATTATTTATCTCGTGCTAAAAATAAGCACCATACATTTGATGAACTTTGAATTA
Organism: Chrysanthemum seticuspe; assembly: GCA_019973895.1. NCBI lineage: Eukaryota > Viridiplantae > Streptophyta > Magnoliopsida > Asterales > Asteraceae > Chrysanthemum > Chrysanthemum seticuspe. Next base: position 319,441,659 of record BPTQ01000001.1, on the reverse strand, counting down.
AAGTAGCATATAGTCTGTTGTATTTCTATATTTTTTTCTTCTAAAGCTTTTATATATATTCCTATTAGTATCCAGTGTCGTAGTTGAGTGAACGGACAACATTTGAATCAAAAACTTGTATTAAGAATATATACATACAATTATTTTATATATGCAATTTCCTCTTATTTTTAATGTGTAAGATAATTAAAGATGAACTTTATTACTGTAATAAAAACTACTTTGGGTGATAAAAAAGAGATTGGAGTAACCAGAGGACTCGAACACGTGACCAGAATTTCAAAAGAATTAGGAAATCAAGCTTAGCCATCAGGCCATCCAAGCTCCCATGTTTAATTCTCAAATCTAATTATTTATTTTCATGTTTAAAGTAACCAACATACATGTCATTTATTGTTTTGATTTTTGATAATGCAATTGATGGACTTTGAACTTGCATGTACTTTTTTATTTATTTATTTTTTTTTTGTCTTTATAAGAGTTTATATTTGCAACTTATTAAGTATTCATGTACTTTTTCCCCCTTACATTAAGTAATTATGCATTTTTTTAGAACGACACCACATTTGAAATTCGACCCCCGAGTTAAACCATCTAAACGGGCAAGCTTCGGGACCCGAACCATTAGGAGAGACCCGCGAAGGAAAACTCCTAGAACTCACGGCTTCGCACTAGAAGGAAAACCTGAATTTTTTGTCGCGAACCCAGAGTAAAACCTTCCCCAAGCTCCAAAAGGAACCCAGGTGACCAATTGAACTAAGTTAGTTGGTTAATTATGCATTTCCTTTCCTTGCATTAAGTATTTTACGTTGTTTATATCATACATATAATACATTTGCAAATGGCCTTATAAATCTATACTACTATATAAAGGGTGAATATCCAATTCCTAACTCCAATCTTAAAACCGAACCTAAAATTAAGCATTACACAACCGAACTTGTCCTATATAAACACACACCCAAAATCCGAACCTAATTCCAAAAGTAACCGAATGGAATTATTTGCAACAGTTTGGTCAATAGAATTAATTACTACAATTAATTACTCCATTACCAAAAGTATCATCGAAAAGATTATTGTTACTTCAAAAAAAGAAAGATTATTACATTGCATGTTATGACGAAGTTAATGCACCGAATAATTTATTTCGCTCGACAATTCCTCATTTGCAAGATGCTTACTTTTGTAATTTGAGGAGTTCAACATCAGACTTGGAAATTTATCAGGTTTGTTTAAAGAGACAACTATTTTGATCATGCTGGTATTACGTTTTATGACTTTTGGTTTGTTTGATTTAATCTTGCTTGGTTAGTCAATGATCTATAACAATCGCTTATTAGTTCATTTAGGTTGTATTAGTTAGTAAATATCGATAGTTATTCATCATAATTTGAGTATCTTATTCCTAACTCCAATCTTAATTCCGAAACTAAAATAAAGCATTACACACCCGAACATATACCATATAACTCTATCATTAATTCAATCTAGACTGATTATGCAATCGAAAAAGGTGCCATCAAAAAATAAGTACTTCAAAAAAGATTCTCCCCGGAAAATATAATCACACGGGTACCCGCCGCCGCAACGCGCAGGCACCCGGCTAGTATATTATAGTATATTTGTAAGATTTTCGTCTCTTTTATTTAGTTTCTTTTAACCGGAACTAACTAACTCGGAACATAACACAACAAAACAATTTACAATGTCTTGCGTGGAACTGAACTCACAACTATTTGGTTGATGAACATTATCACTGAGACACAAACTCATTGATCTTTGAGCAATCTGACTGGATCGACCGCACCGACCGATAAACCCGACTGGACCGACCGAAACCGGCCGGACCGAAGAACCAACGGTCCGGTCTCGGTCCGGGATTTTTCATTATTTCGGTCACGGTCCGGACCGGTCCGGTCCGGCATACAAACCGGTCATTTAGCCTATTTGAACCGGACCGATCAAAAGGCCGACCGGACCGACCATATTCGGTCCGATCTCGGTCTAGGGTTTTTGCCTAACTCAATCTCGGTCCGGTCCGTACTTGACCGGTCCGATTTTTAGACCGCGAGCACCCTTATGTTAATCAATAGAAAGTGTGTGCTTTTGCGTCCTATGATCAATAATATGTACTAGCTAATAACTTCGTAAAAACTAGCTTTAACTATAAGAGCATATCCAACACTATAAACTTTAGGTTTAATTTCATATATCACTCTACTTTCATGATTAATTTCATATATACTTAAAGTGCAAATATTGAATGCATAATGTACAATGTTTTTAATGCATATTTGGGTATATATGAAATTTACAACTAAAAGGAAGGAAGATATGAAATTGCCCCTGAACTTTATAGCATGGCACGTCAAATTTTTATAAACTACTTACTCATTTAATCTTGTAAACTTACAAAGTTTATAAATGAATGTTAATACTTTAGTTAGGTGAAGCTATTGTGTTCGAGGGATATAAAAACGTTGGTGAAATATATTGTTAATGATTGAAAATTAAGCAACAAAAACATACAAATTGGCAAGGAATTGATGTACACTGCTATTTACGTTTGCGCGTAGCGTTATATTAGTGCATTTCTTGAATAGACAAAAAACATTCCATTTCTCGAATCCTAACCTGTAATGTGGGATGCATCAGACTTTATTAGTGCATTTCTGATCACCATTTCTTCCATCAAGATCTCGGACTAGGTCCAGGAGCCATAGGTGAAGGTGCAATGATGACTTTACCGTTATCATCTTCATTATTGAGGCAGGAGGAAGAGGGACGACAATACAACAAGGGAAACCGGGGTAGCAACAAACTTCATCTGGACGCTCATCAAATGGAAATGGTTTAGACGCCATTGTAGTGGTTCCTAGCAACGCCAGTATCATCACGCATATCATCATAATCGTTCTTATGATTCCAATTTTTTTTGGTTGTTAATCCTTTGTATTTCACTATGGATGTTTAATGCAGTTATTTATATGAGAAATTTAGTAAGAAAATGGCGTTTTTCTTCAACCGGCAAGAAGCTAACATCAAGAGGATTATCACGTACTAGCTTTAGTTTTGTTAGTTTTCTACACTTGAAAAATGTTAATTAGGCGTTAGTTAAGCTCCAAAATATAGGACATATATGTTTCGGCTAGTATCATGTTCGTTCTTTAGATTCATGAATCCATAAAAATATTACGTAACTTTTTATCATTTTCATTTGAAAACGGAGAAGGATCCTAGTTCACGTTATCCGGGACGGTCAAACTTATTTATCTCGGATGTATTCCCATGGCCGGTCCTGGATTTTTCTCGGCAATCTCAAGATTTTCAATCAACGAAGTTTAAACGATGGTTGTTTTTATGATTTTGAGGACAAATTACCACTAGATTGGGTCAAAATTTTCGTTACACTATACTTGTGAATGTGTTCACTAAAACAAAACCGGCATTGTTAACGGTGAACACATTATTATTTACTCGATGTGTGTGAAATCAAAGGAAAAAAAAGAAAAGAAAAGAAAAGGCTAAGTGAAACGATGACTCCTAACGTTTCCAATATGGTTAACATCAACGTACTAAACATATCGAGAATGATATTCATTTTGTACGTGATTTTGTGGCTTTTGAACATGTCCGTGTTCTTCATGTCCCATAGCGTTTTTAATATGCAGACATTTTTACCAAGTGACAACCTTCGGCATTATTTCTTGATATTCGATCCACTTTGGTTGTTTGAAGACCTCTCGCTCGAGGTATTAGTGGATCACTTATGTAGCCCATTAAGGGCCTTGTCCAGTACGGTTTTGTTAGCTTAATTACCAAGTAACTTGTACAATATGTGTTGTAACTTTGAATTATTGTGTTGACAAACCCGAAGGTACTATTTCATTTTGGTAATTACGGATACCTTGGGCATTGAATCCATGTGTCATTAACTCATCTCTAAAAGACTCATGGCCCGTTTGGTTTGTAGATGGATTTAATAAGGATTTGGATTTGGATTATGATTTGGATTAGGATTTGGATTTAAATTTGATGTAAGAAAAAGAAAATATATTATAAAATATAAAAATTATTATTTTTAAATATAAAAGTTAAAATGTGTTATTATAAATTGAAACAAAAAATAATAAATATACAAATGAATGGTGAGTTAAAAAGATGGCCCTGTTGTGAACAAGAATGTAGAGAATGAAAGTATTCTTCTATTGATTCATAATGTCAGAGATACATGGGGTATATATAAGATAAACTGTAGGGTAAAAACCCTAATTGCTAATTGGGCCATGGGCCTCTTATGGACTATATGGACATCCACTAATAATTATCCATAACACTCCCTCTTGGATGTCCATACTATTAATACGCTTTAGAAATGCTGCCTCATTAAAAACCTTGCCAGAAAAACCCAGTGGGACAAAACCATGACTAAGGGAAAAAGAGTGCAGCGCGTATTATCTCCCTCTGATGACTACATATGTTGAACTCTTTGAGTTGACGCACTACAATGTTGTGGTTCAATGTCCAAAATGTTGAGGTAGAAGGCCTTGGTAGATAGATACGCCAAATTGTCACTTGAACGAACTTTAATGTAACCTTCCTTGAATTAAGCAATGTATCCTTCCCAAAATTTCTGAATGGTTAGATGAACTATCCACGATTGTTTGCTTTGTCTAACTCCATGAAATTTCAGTGCCGCCATTAGTAAAAGCATATCCATTTTGAGACCGATCATTGTGAGAATTAAACATATATCCTGCATCTGCAAAAGTAACTAAACTTGTTTTGATGGGTTAGTAAAGTTAAAACCCACGTTTCTTGTACCTTAAAAATATCGAAATATTTACTTTATTCCATTCCATGGAATTTGTTCAATTTGATCAATTACTATTCTCGAGAATTTTTAAATCATGACACGTGCTTCATGCATTCTATATTCCTTAAGGAATCTTAGCATAAAATGAGCTCTTGTATTATTATTTTAGACACGTATAACTTGTTTCTCATATTGCCAGACATAACATCAATCTTTCTTTAACATTCATGTGTATGGATTTCAAGTTACAAAAACCATATCTCATCAAGAGACTTTCATAGTTCATTAGTTATTTGTGTCTTTACATTCTTTGGCCATTCGTTTATAGAACTGCACTTCTTGCAGGTATCCAAGATCCTCACCGTACTTTTACAATATTTATCATGCGCATTATTTATACAATAGTATTATCGACGTCGATTCAGTTCTTTTCGATTCCACTTTCTACTAGACATTGTATTATATCCTTTATTGAGTTCTCATTACTTTTCAGGTACCCGGGGTTTTTCAATTACTTTCATGTCTAGTATCTCTTTATTAGAACATTATGGGGTCTTTATTACCTCGATTCAACCATCTTAATTTTCTTGCTCCATTTTATCTCTTTATTCGAGGAATTTTATTTGGAATCGAATAGTCTATCACGTTGCAGACGTGCCATAGACTTACTACCAAGCATTGGTTTTATTGTTGGGACACACATTGCAATTGGAGCACTAGCAGCGTATGTATGATCTAGTCACTTTATTTGTGTCACTAACATGTCTAGCAAATCCTAGATCTGGAATGTAAATTGTCCCTTCAAGTTCTTATATATTGGTGTGAGGATCAACATTTATATCATAATTCATTCCATATCTCTCGCTGCTCATTCTCCCCCTGAATGAATTATCAATTTCAACATCCCATTTTGTAAAATCTCATATGGGAAATATGGTTTGTGACCAAAACTATTCTCTTGGGGAGGATTCATTATAGATTAATGGCAAGATGCGAACTCATATGTTATAATATGCCCCATAAACATAGAGTTTTGCTCTCACAATATTATTGGCTTTTGCAATCAACCGAAAACGTTTTATAAACGTTTCAACAAAAGCAATTCGCGTATGAACTTGGGCAACATAAAGTTCAACACTTATTCCAATAATGGCCCAATACTTGGAAGTATTCACCACCATTCTCAAAGATATACTTTGGAAGACCATGCTCGTATATGATAAGTCGAGCCACTAAACACGCTAACTTTAAGTTGCGTCGTTCATAATCATTTTGACGATGCATCGATTTTAAAACTCAAAATGATCCACATGGAGGATGTATAGGCCTACATACATCCCCGTTATATTCTTTCCAAAACTTCATAGGACAAAGTCCTTACTTTAATTTGGTGGTGATAAATGAATAATTAACTTCCTTTAAGAACAATCAAATATGTCTTTGAAGAAACTTGTGGTTCTTTTATATATTTCGCATCATCACTAGCCCGGGATGGTCCAACCGGTCATGCCAATCAATACAACAATCTTGGCTCATAAATTTATACTTTATGACCACATGTGCTTTAGTTGCACCCTTTTTATATATAAATAGATTAATATGGAAATACTTTAAGATATCATTAATCAATTAATATGCAATCAACTAAAATCATATGATAAATAATTCGCATATATAAAGAAAACTCAATGACATAATCTGAGTCAATAAAAACTCCTTATACACTGACAACCTTAACAACAATATTGCAAAATTCACAATAATTATGGTCATCACATCTTTTCCCTACTCCACAAGGGATAATTAATAAACTCTGACATTTTTAGAAAAATGGTTCTCTTATTTATAATAAATATGTATATCTTCGATGCCAACTTTATCTCTTAAGCACTATCATTTTTATCTTTTGCCTTATTATGACACTTACATTGATCATCATATTATTATTTACACTTTAAAGAGTTGAGCATATAAAAAAAAATACAGTTTAATAGTAATCTATTAGAGCTCGTTGTTTTACATAATTTGAAGGAATTAAGCATCAATTGTTAACCTCATTACTCATACATGACTTCATCTTCATATAATATAAACACTTATTAATAAAAATGATAGACAATTAGTGCATCTATTCATGATAATATCTAGAGAGTATCATATGATGTCACGTATTAATCCCTTAACTTATCCAAAGTAAATAACTTTCTTTTTATTATGCATGGAAGCTTGATATTACTCGACCAATTAACTTGCAAAAATTGTAGATCAAAAGAGTAAGTCATGTCTAGCCTTTTTACCAAGCACATATCACATTCGTCGGTATAAATCACATACATATAGATCACATAGACATTTTCACTTCCGTGAATTTCATAATATTTTATGCTAAACAACAAGCACATGAAATTATCACATTAGAAAATATATGGTGTTACAAGTTATGTCACATAAATCAGTTGTCTAATGTTTAACATAAGAACTCAAATTGAGGGATTGCTACTTCCAATATTGCATATCATAGTTTATGATTTTCAGCAACACTAGTTTTTAGTTGTTAGATTAATTTAATTATGCTATAAATATAATAGTTCGTATAAATATATGATATATGACAACCAAGCAAACACATTAAAGTATGCATATAAAACAGTCACATTAAAAACACATCATAACAATAAGGGAAAAAACATACATATAAAAACACATGGACAAACAAAACACTACTACAAAATGTGCTTTGGAGACCTGTTTGAGACGAAATCGAGACCGGTTTATGATGAGGTCTGTATGTGGGGGGCTCTCCATGTGAAAATCAATGGAGACCGGTGTTTTAACCGGTCTCGAAAAGCTAATTGAGACCGGTTTGCTGTTTAACACAGGCTTCTAAAACAAACTAGAGACCGGTTATTTTCATAAAAACACGCCTTAAAAACCTAATAGAGACCTGTTTTAGAATAAAAACCTGTCTCTATGATAGTTAATTTTAAATTAAAAAAAATGGGGTTGAGATTGCTAATTAAAGCTACTATTAGCGTTTTCAATAAGCAATCCCTAACAACCCCAATAAGTGTATTCAATAAGCACTATCAAACAGCCCCTACAAATCATGCATTTCAACTCATATGACCACGACTAATATTGAGTTATAGCCAAGCAAAAAATATCATTAGTAAGTATACATGTAGAATTTATCGCTGGAGGCTAATCGGTCCACCAGGGACGGCAAACTGTAGTTCATTGAGCAGGGACGGCAATCAGTCCACCAGGGACGGCAAACTGTAGTTCATTCTTTTCAGCACACAAAGAAACTATTCTCGTGTATATCGGTCTGCACTTGATGTCTCCATTCTTCTCTTTAAAGACAATCCCAGGACGAATCTCTACTGTTTGGTATAACCTCAAAACACCCTACACGCAACAAAAAATTATAAACGGGTCGATTCAGGATATGTTTTATCTGTTACGGGTCAGACGGGTATATCAACAATTAGTTTAAAAAGTCATTTCATAATACAAATATTAAACAAATGTGTCTGAGGGGATCTCAACCGGTTTTAAACCGTCCCAAAGAATTGCCCGTTTTGATCCAAACTGTTTAGACCCACTATCTAACCAAACTAGCATGCCCATTGTTCCACCTGTAGTTGAAGAAAAATTACCTTGAGTATACTTCCGCCAGCAACACCACCTTTTAAATCAGCCGCCTCACACCCCGGCTTATTGACATCAAATGACCTTATCAGTATCATCTGAGGAGGTGAAATGAAGTTCCTCACAGGAACTGGAATCTTTTTGACGATGTATTCAATCAGAACGTCTATGTTTAACTTTAGCTGAGCAGACACTTTACTGTTACAATGAACAACAAAACTCTTAGTACAAAAGCGCGGCTGACTAAAGAGATTCAACTTAATTAAAAGAAATCTAGAATAACTTGCCTATATTTATCGTAGGTTGCCGAGATATAACCTTGGGAGAAAGTGGATGTAGCTTCGCTACATCCAACTTACTCAAATCTTGCTCCATTAAACCTTTGCCCATTGTCATTGTTTTTACAATCTTTAAACTTCGAGTGAATTCCTTTCTTGAACCTCTAGAACTACAGCACTAATCCTGCAATATATGAAATTATGATGGCAATTAAACCATACAGTAATTTATACATACAAGAAAATTTTACCTAAGCAGATAACATAAGTACATAACAATAAGATGTTATCCATTATCTTACAAAGTATTGCAATAAAGTTATCGTACGACTTTGTCTGAAAATTTTACAAATCCATTATCTTAATTCTTGAACTTGCAAGTTAAAGTACTTCTCTTAGGAAGTCGCAGCGTGAGGTAAATAGCAGATCCAAATTACATATTAAGCCAAAAGCCATACCATAATAACAACGCTTTATATGTCTGGCACATAACTAGATTATTACGAAAAATCCATGGGAACCCGCGGAACCCCCTAGTTCCATCCCTGATCCTTATTGTACTTTATATTTGGATTCATACAGGTAAAAATCTATATAATGTCGAGTTACAATACTATGTAGTTCTAACAATAAAATCATGCAAATACATAACATAATCTTAGGGAGAAACATTATACATGTCTTCTTTTCGAATAAGAAAGAAAAGCATATCTTAGAACTTAACTCATTCTTTTCAGCGCACAAAGAAACTATTCTCGTGTATATCGGTCTGCACTTGATGTCTCCATTCTTCTCTTTAAAGACAATCCCAGGATGAATCTCTACTGTTTGGTATAACCTCAAAACACCCTACACGCAACAAAAAATTATAAACGGGTCGATTCAGGATATGTTTTATCTGTTACGGGTCAGACGAAATAATAACGAAATAATATCATGTTCTCTTAGAAATCTGAAATCATTCTGGTATAAAAAAGAAGCAAAGACACTTGAAGCTAAATAATAACGAATTAATATCGCATAAAAGAATAATAATCAGATAAACACTTCAGTACCAACCCAATTCCTAATATAACATGTTCTCTTAGAAATCTGAAATCTCTTTGAGTATACTATAAGCAGTTTCAACTTTGAAAACACATGTTTACTGTTTACATGGTCAGTTTTTTTTTTGCCTTCGAGCTCGTTTTTGTCAAGCGAAAGTTCAACCTCCATCTTCCATTATTATCTGACTTGTATCCTGCTTAGATAATATTTGTTTGTAAGTGTTAGTTAATATCAAGAACTACTAAGGAAACCACAAGAACACCAAGCTTAAGAAGTCACTAACACACAACACCAAGCTACTAAATCTTAAACCTCTTTGGCTATAAGAAAAACCGAACATATTAAAGACTCAAGTTTTAACTGAACCAATAACTACAAAGTACAAACACAACCAGATTGTTTCTTAGTCTCCAAATCCGAATAACCTGTTAACCTTACATTTAATCTTGTGTGCCATAAGCAAAAAAACATAAAAACAAAATTAAGCATTTCATCAAACACTTTATGTGCAAGCTTGAACCACATGAATCTGCTACCTAACTAACTCTAAGTTTCTCACATAAACTCTATTCCTTATGAGACAAACACTACTAAAGTAAGCTAGCTTTAACCAATTAGTTCATTAGAGTAGAAAATGGGCGGAAGTAGAAAACAAACATACTGAATGGAGTAAGCTAGCTAATATAGATTTTTTCTACGCTATGTACATTTTATAATCCAAAAGTCAAAAAATCAATTAACTGATCTAACGCCTGGAAGTAGAAAACAAACAAATAAGTTTAAAGACAAATACATGATAATTACAAAAATGATAAATTTAGTTCAAGTTTTACAAACCTTTGATATAAATATGCCAAAAAACAAGAGTGATGGGCAGTGGCGGTGGCAGAGGTGCTCCATAGTGGTATAACAGTTGTGTGTGTTGGTGTTAAAGAAAAGAGATACATAAAGGAGCTATATTTAGTTTGAAATTCATTGAAAATATTTGAATAGAATAAAAGAGGAAAAAGTCCCGCTGAAAATTTGGGGAATCAAGACCCGTTTTCTAGTTAAAACATGTCTGCTTGTAAACAATTAATGGAGGCCGGGTTTCAAAATTAAAACCGGTCCACATTAGGCCTAAAGAGACGTGATTTTTTATTTAAAACCGGTCTCGAGTTCTTATTTATATCAAAACCGGGTTTTTTCTTTAATACCGGTCTTGATATTTTTGCCCAGGCGGAAAACATTAATTGAGACCGTTTTTTCTTAGAAAGGGTCTTAATGAAGGGGTCTCTAAACCCAATTATGTAGTAGTGAAAGCTCTTCAAATACAGATCAAACAATAATCCAGAAACTATGAAGATAGTGATATAGTACTAGAAACGAACGTAGCAATAAGCAAGTCAAATAAAAACATATGACAAACAAATATATGGTGAAAACAGTGTAATCACATATGTACATATTACTGAGTATATATTCTAAGTATATCATATTGATTTGGTCTGGAGTGAGCAGTCAAATAATAATATATGGTATAGTGTGTACTACTGTATTTGATTTGGAGAAAAAATAGATATTGGATATTACTGAGAAATCAGATTCGAAAATACTAATGACTACATATTCATTAAAAATTGTCGTAGCATGAGAGAATTGAAAAAAAAAAAAAAAAACACATGTACTAGAAGACTTTAATCATATGATCGCATAGCAGGATGTAGTAATAAAAGTGACTTCGAAAAAAACGATTAAATAAATTATGAAGATAGTGGGGTTCGAGATTTACCGTTTAGAAGTGGAAATTGAAAAAGTAACCTGTTAGCTAGAGCGTGCTGATAACGTGTTGTGAACAAGAATGTAGAGAATGAAAGTATTCTTCTATTGATTCATAATGTCAGAGATACATGGGGTATATATAAGATAAACTGTAGGGTAAAAACCCTAATTGCTAATTGGGCCATGGGCCTCTTATGGACTATATGGACATCCACTAATAATTATCCATAACAGGCCCACTTATTTTGTAAAAGTACAATAAAATGTGATACAACTTGGCTAACCCGATCATTTTACCCAGGATTGCTAGATTCCATATTTTCAACCTTCATTCTCAATCTTGGGGCCCACTATTTTTTACCAAACAGATTTCTTTTACCATGATGCCAAACCCCATGACAAATCATGTAAACCAAACGGGCCCTCAAATCGGGAATATCGTATCAATTGATTTTACCACTTGACCACAATGAGTATAAATAGAAAACAATCGAGAAAAACCAAAAGAAAAAAAAAAGAAAAAAACAAAACAAGTATGGTAAGGAAAAGAAGGCTCAAACTGGTGACCCAACAGTTCTAAACTTATAATGGACAATGTTTAGCCTTCTCACCACCCACACCCATACGTTTAATTCTCAAATAAAGTTATTTATTCAAGATTTACAAATAACAAACATACATTTGTCTTATTTATTTATTATTATTATTTTTTTGGTATATTGAAGAATTTTGAAGAAGCATATTAGTAGCATATACTTGACTGTGTTTTAATTCTAAAACATATTTTTTCTTCCTAAGAGTTTATATTTGTTACTGTTTGATGCTTTTACGTGTTGTTTCTTCTGTGATTATATTTCATTCTATCAACTACTATTTATATTTATCATTGATAATAAAAGCATCAATGGAGGTATACAGAGAGGTAATGATAACATAGAGAAAACATGGTTTATCAACTAAGGATTTGAATATACTCGATTGATAGCATGGATGCATTAGCCACTATTTTGTAGTGAATTAAAAACACATACTATTTGCGCATTATTCTTTGGCAAACACAAATAACATGCTTTCTATGTAAAATAGACATAAAACATCCCAATGCTCGAATTCAAGCATGTAATTATATAATGGCGGGTGCATAGGGCGCGTTGTAACTTGGCCGAATGTTCATAGAGTTTGAATGTGAAAACATGTCAAATATTTTGCACAAATTAACAATGTTGCTATGCTTAGTAAAAAAAGACTAAAGAATGATCAACTTCCTATAGAGTAAAACAAGTTGCGTGTAAATCAAACTTCCTTAATTTATATGGACTCGCTAGCATGCTTGATTAAACAACTTACAAACGGTGAACCCCTTGTTCTCACAAAAGTCGCCATAAGCAAAGTTCTTAAACATTTTAACACAAGATTTTATATTACATACATGATTACATCGATCATTATTAGTCCACATGTCTTCCATTCAGATCACGGACCAGGAGCCACTGGTTAAGGTGCAATAGTTTTATCACCGTTGTCATTCTCATTATCGGGGATATGAGGAAGAGGGACAGTACAACAAAGGAAACCAGGGTAGCAACAAACTTCATTTGGACGTTCATCGTATGAAAATGGTTTTGACGCCATTGTTGTGGTTCCTAGCAGCACAAGCATCATCACACAAATCATCATTACTTTTCTCGTGATACCCATAATTTCTTCTAGCTAAAATGTTTGTATTTATATGAGAAATTTAGTGAAAAATTGGCATATTTCTACATCTGGCAAGATTATCACTAGCTTTTGTTATTTTTCTAAACTTGATGAATATTCGAAAAAAACATTAAGTACATCCATCTTACTACTTAATAATGCATTTGGGACTTGCTTAAAAAAGAAGTCTTAAAAAGTGTAAGCCAACACACTTGCTAATATAAGGAAGTCTTACATTGTAATATAAGTCAACACTTATAGTAATCTTCCATAACACGTTTCATGAATATAAATAAGTAACAGTTCAATCTTGAACATAACAATTGCAACAAAATAAATATCCCAATATTATTGACTGCTACAAATCTGGTTATTGAGTTACTGCTACATAATGAAAAAGGCTACAAATTAGGAATTCAACTTCTAAAATCAAGCCCTCCAATATTGCTAATACCACTATAAAAACATACCACATGATCATAGTTTTTGTAAAGTACAATATCAACTTCTGCAAAAATCATGGACAACCAAAGTGCACTTCAAAATGACTCAGTTGTTGAGCATGATCTTGAAGTAACATTGGTACTCTCATCTCTGTCCCTGCATCTCACTGTTGAGATTCCGCATGAACAAACTCATATCAGGCCTTTTGTCATCTTTGACGCTTTCTCCACCCACTGAACCTCCACTTCTTCATCTAATTCCAGCCCCTCAACCTATTCCAGCCCTTCTTCCAGCCCCTCCTCTTCCAGCCCCTTTTCCAGCTCCTCTTCCAGCCCCTCAACCAGCCCCTCAACCAGTGATAATTGAAGTTCAGCATCAAAGAAATCCAGCTCTCGAGGTATCTTACTTACCTTTGGCAGTCTTTATATTTCCTTAAGAAGCATTTAACATACCTGTTCAATAAAACAACATTACTAATTACTAATTATTTGTTTTATATTTCAGAGGAGGAAGAAGCGTCAAAGGTTCATAAACTTAATACACCGGAAATGGGACGCAGTCATTACTATTGATGATGAGGAAGAAACTCCGCCCGAGGCTTCCTCAACAAGGAGTGTGAAGCGCAAAAGAAAAAATCCGGTTTCGATCTTTGGTAATAAACAGGTTACTTGTTTTGGACACGATAACAATGAAGAGGATGCATAAACTTCCCTGCATGAAGCACTTCAAACTATCCCGCGTTTAATTCTTAGAATCTTACATTCTAAGAAAAATAATGTATTACATTATTTTGCTTTATTTTTAATATTAAATGTTAGGCACTTCAAAAAGATTAATAAAACTTTTTGGTTTCATAATCCAATTTACCTCACTAGCATGATCTTGATCAAACCGGTTTACTTTCTTATATCGGGCCGCCTGGAATTTCTTGTTGGTTATTCCCGTTTGTTTTTTCCCCAAAACCAGCCCAATGTTAGTAGATAACAACATTATTTAACTACATACATTCAGTAGCCCAATGTTACTAATTACTTGTTCAACGATATACTGTCACACCAAATACAAAGAGTGTCTGCTGAATTGGCAATGTCTTTGTTTTTTTCTCTGTTTTTAGCTTTATGAAGGGACTCTTTCTTTTCCTTTATCATTTGTTGTAGTTCATATACATCCTTTGTGATACGGTCAATTGGTTGTATAAAATAGAAATCTTCATCAATGTCAGAATCATTCTGGAAGCAAACAGACCCGTTAGTCAGATAAACATAACAATAAAGTATCACAAACAAGAAAACTAATAAGATAGTAACAGTGCTTACACAAGTTAAGTTTGCTTCAAGCTCAAGATACTGAATTCCTTTCTGCACAAATGTAACAAGAGCACCAGGTGGAACTACATTTCCATCTATTGTACTTTTATTCAGTGCAGCCTCATAACCTAATGTGAAGGCAGTATGCGTGAAACCTGAAATAAACTACGGAGTTATTATTAATATTCAAAAACGTATTCTATAATATAAAAGGCCAAGCTACAAATGTCAATAGAATTTATGATACATGTGTTAAAGTTGGTATAAATTTTGGGCTGTCAAATAAACTACTCTATTATAAAGCATCTAACGTTCAGTAAACTTATAGCAGTGGTTAAACTTGTATAGTTTGCTGCAATATTGCATCAAAATAAAAATAAAATAATTATAAATCAAATATATATACAGATATGTTGTTACTTGAAGCCATAAAAAAACAAGGTAACAGATATATATGCTAAAATTATGGCATGAAGTATGGTTATCAATGCTTTTGATACATGTGCTAATTATATGGCTTATATTTGGCCTGTCAACTTTACTACTACATAAAAAATACATATCTCACCAAACTATTTGAAATCTCATACCCTGTCTCATACCCTGACTTTGAAGGAATCAGTAGTTTAGAACCAGTACGGTACGCTCTAACCATTATGCTATATTGATGAACAGACATTGCCCTGGTGTTAATGACAAATATACTTCCTTCATATACACAACACTCCAAACATTAACCAATATTGTGACATGAAACTAGGCTCTTTGCACATTAATTAGTCATGCCAATATATACATTTTACACCGATTATGGGACGTACTCATAAATTGGTCATTGATAGAGTATTTTACATCTAAACACAAATCATCCTTCTTCCTTATCATCGCATGAACCAAGACCACACCTAATTGACTTTTACATCAAACAAATACACATATTCCTACTACCGCAGATAACCTGGTTCAAACATTCAACTAATCTTATAAAACATAATCATAGCAGCCACATAGCTAATTCAAAAACTGCTAAAAACAATTTTTTCATACTTCTAATTGACCAATAAGCAATCAACTATTATTATATGCATATCAACAGACATAAGCCCTACCAAATTGAAAACTTAATTTATAACTAAAGACAAGCCCTAACAAGTTGAAAACGTAAATTAAACATAAAGAAAAATACAAAAATAAGTATGATGTCCTTACCTCAACATATCAAATACAACACTTGAATCAAGAAGAACTGAAAATCAGAAAGCTTGTGTGTTGACTTTGTTGTTCTTCGTCTTGAACGTCGGTGTAATTTATGGTTTGTGTAGATCAATACTCTTCATCTTGAATCCTCGATTCATATTTATGTAGATCAATGAAGTTTGGATAAGGTTGAATATGAATTGTAAGATACCCACAAAATGTTCAGAGTTAAAACGTTTGGATGAGTGTTGTTGATAATGAACATGAATTTGTTGTTAAACTTGTATGATGACACGTATGAGTTTTTAGCCAAGTAGTGGTCTTTTTAACAAAGTATTTGCCAAGTAGATGTATTAAAATGTTTTAAAAGTCGGGTTTTTAATGATCCGGTCGAGTTATTGGGTACCGGTTCGACCGTCGGATTAACCCGGTTTTTATTTAATATTATATATTTTTTTCGACCGGGTCAACCGGTTCGACCACCGGGTCAACCGGTTCAACCATCGTGTCAACCCGGTTTTTATATAAAAATTTTGAAAAAAAACAAACCCGGCCGGGTTTCAAGACCCGGGCTGACCCTCTATACTGTGTATCTCTACTACTTTAAATATAAAAAAGCTAATTTGTGAATTCTGTATATACATGATTTACATTGATATAATTCATATTAATAGTTGACATTTTTTGTTTATGTACATTACATTTTACTTTGTATTGATGTCTATTATAAATTTGTGTCTTAAAGATGTTACTTATGCTACTCTCTTTAATTTGAACCTTTTGTTTATTTGAATATGAAATAGTTTGCATTGTTATAGATTATAGATATTTTAATAAAACTTTGTCGTTATTTCATAAAGTTATTGTTTGATAAACATATTAATGAACAACATTTGCTCGCCACAACATTTAGTTAACGGGTACCCGCCGCCGCATTGCGCGGGTACCCTGCTAGTTGTATCAAAATATAGGACATATATATATTTTTTGGCTAGTATTTATAAACGGATGGAGTTATCATGAGGGGGAGTCTTTGCCTAACCAAACTATTCTCGTGAATGAAAAAACAAAAAAGAGTTCGTGAGAAGCCGCTGACTCGAACTCGGGACCCATTTCCTATAGGATATCAACCTTAGCCAACGACCCAGACACACTCTCAAGTTTCATTCACAAATATAAATTATTTAGTTATTGTTCATCATGTCATATATGTACCTCATTTCAAGATGCTTCAAATGCATTTGATATTTTTACCAAAAATAACTACAACACTACTTTTTTTTTTGGTCTATGATACTTTTGATTTATTTTAAATTGAAGTAGCATTTGCTTGCATGTGTAACTGATCGACTAATGTCTAATATTTCCATTTACTTACTAACTTTTTAGCTTTCTCTTTCGTTTATGACCATGTTTTATTAATTCTATCAAGTATTTAGTTACATACTAAGGGAAAAAGTAACAATTTAGTACATATGTTCGATGTTTTTCTAAGAAAATAAATTGGCAAGGAATTGATGTACACCGATATGTATGTTTGCACGTCGCGTTAGATTTAAACCTACACGTTTTATTCCGTGTACATTTGTGTTGATATCAATTAGTTGTAATTCATAAAAACTATTGCTAGTCAGATATTTCAGAAGAAGGCAAATTAGCAAATATTAAAAAACAAAAATAAAATAAAAAATAAAAAATAAAATAAAAAAGGTGAATTTGATGACTTGAACACAGGACCTATCGTCTACGAGAAATGAGGTTTAGCCATCAAACCACACATACATGGCTACAAGCTGACACAATGTTAAAAGAAGTAGGGAATTTAAATACTAAGTATTTGAGTTAAGGGGTGTAAATGAGTCGAGGTTTTGGTGAGTAACTCGAGTTCAGTCGAGCCAAAATTTATCGAGTTTCAAGCTCGAGCCTAGAAAGTGTCTTCGAAATGATAATCGAGTTGAACTCGAGCTTATATACTCGACTTGAGTGATTGTCGAGCTTTTCGAGCTTTTACGTGCTTATATATCCGAGAAGTTTACATAAGGCTTGACAGTAATAAAAGCTTTAAACGAGTCTAGCCGAGCTCTACTCGTTTTAGAAAGAAGCTCGAGCTTGAGTTGTAAATTTAATGCTCGATCATTGCACGATAGTTATTTACAAAGCTTGAGATGAGCTTGTTAAAGTAATATTTATCTATCATGTTTCAAAAACTTAACATAAGCATGTGTTGAATACAAGCTTAATAGTCTTATGTCTTAATGTATTCGAGTAGTTTGTTAATTTTCTTGTCACCAACCGTTACACATAGCCAAATCGAGGAAAGTCTGAAGAAGTTGATGTGAGCCTTTCATGGTTGTTATATACAAGGTTTTAAGCCCGCGCTTCGCTGCGGGATGTTTGAATACAAATTGTTGATTTCCGTGTTCCACAATGTGTTGTGTAACAAATTGGAATGTTAGTTATTGTGTCATGCAAGAAATTAATGACGTTGCTAACAAAGCTAATCTCCTCCCAGTAATGCTCCTGTTCCTAGCGAAAAGACAGTTCCTATGTTACGATGAGGCGACAGTAGCAGCTGCAAGTGTATCAAGAACATCAGTCCACCTAATTTATTTTACTATCTCAATATAGGTTCGGGTGAAAAGTAAATATATCGGAAACTAACAAACCTGGAGAGTATTTAACTTCAAGCTGCAACCCGGCGTTGCTCTAGCATGATTTCAGGCTTGTCGACTTTCCCATTAACCTGTATAAACTACGTACGTGTTAGGATTTCGCTAAAACATAGCAAAGCAAATACCAAAAGCACACAACATTCTATATTATTCAGCCGATGTCAATGCGATCAATCATACATTTAAGAGAACAAAAGCTTCGCCTATTTTATCATGCATGGCCTTTATAATATAGGGTCAACTCTGAAAAAAAAAATCTCAAATTATGAAAGGTTCAAGTATTTAGATTATGGGTTAGACTTAAATCTGTTTTGGTATACCTCCTAAATATGTCTCAAACAATTAGGTGTACGGGATTGCTCATAAAAAAATCTATTTGCTTACTATATTTTGACTCAACGATTAATGAGGGTGTCTCGAAGTGCCTATCGAAACTCCTTATCTGATAATAATTAAATAATGGTGTGATGGTGAAATAGTTGTTTAGTTGAAAACGATTATCTAATAATTTTATGAAACATTAAGCACTTAAAATAAGCAGTCACAGATACTCCCAAGTCCCCAACCCAAATACCTTGACCAACACATTTAAAACTTACAGAAAAACGGTATATACCTTTCGGAAAAAACGCATGTATCCGCGTAATCCGTCTCAAACAGAAGATCATCCACATCTCCCTCAATTGTTTCGCACTCCTTCGATCCCTCTTTTTCCTTAGTTTTCGCTTATTTATATGTACTTTTAGTGAATCGCCTGGCTGCAACAAATTAAAAAATTATGAGGACTGATATTGCTATCGCACGGATTGTGCAAAACTTTGTATTGGCAAACACTAAGATCTTCACAATATCTTAATCGAAAGGGGCGTGTTTCGACAAATTTTTTATGAAAAGTTGCAAAGGGCTAGATGGACACGGTCTGACTAAAAGGGACTGTTTGGAATAGCGTTGTTGAGGGCTGATTTGGACAGCCAAAAAAGTGCAGATTTCCATTAAAAAAACGTGGTTTAGAGACTGTTCATGCAACTGTGCTGAAAGTATTAGTAAAAGAAAATAGTCGTTAAATTTGATTCAAATCTACCGCACTAATCATTAGTTGCATCTCAAACGCACCCATTTCGGCCCCCATTTCAGCCTTCAATCCTACACCCATTTCAGTCCCTAAAATTACCCATTTTAGCCCCCACTGCAGCCACCAAACCCACCCAATTCAGCCCCATTTCATTACCCAAAACCCACCCATTTCAGCTTCCAATTCATGTTTGTTCTTTGATGGCAGATAGGCTTTAGCATAAACCACTCGCATCTCCTCGGACACCCTCCTTTCCTCTTCTTTGGCTTCAAGCCATGCAGCCTACAAACGACTTTTTTTTTTTTTTTTTTTTTTTTTTTATCATTGCCAGAAGCAGGCACGATCAAGCCTAATGGCAGTGGTAGGCATATAGTTGCTAAAATATGCCACCAAGGTGTACCTGCAATGATGAATGATATGGTCAATTTCCCAACCGTAGCATAAATTTTTGAGAAAAAAAAAAAAAAGAACACAACGTAAAGTTTTGAGAAATAAAAGTAATTCACCTTATCAAATTTGTCTTTTGAATTTCATGGTTTTCGGGAGTGTGTAGGAATTGACTAATGTATCAATGGCTTGGATTTTGTTTTACTAAGGATCGTTACACTTCTGTCAGCTTCTGTCAGCTTCTTCCTTCACTGCAAGTGGATCTCGTTTCTTTTTTGTTGCAACCCCTGTTGCCTAAAAAGAAAACAGCAAATGTAGCAGAAATAGGGGGTGTTTTGGATTTCTCATTAAACTGGTTATTTCACTATTTCAAAACACAATTTGCATATAAACATAATGCAGTAGCCACCCAAACACTCCCTTACGCTAATGATAATCTAATTGTCTATTAATTCCACTTTTCCAAATCACAACCCCACCTAAAATGGTCTTTCAAAAAAATTTAAGCCTATGAGGTTTGCGGAAAATTTTAAAAACCGAAAACAATTTGTAGGTGCCCAAATCCTAAACTAAAACATACCAGTTAAACCATATACAAATGAACATAAACTTAAATTTGTGTGTGTAAAAAACCCAATAAGGTAACCTGGGATAAGCAAACCAACCGTAAGCAAATACAGGCCAACATCAACAAACATGAACAAAGCAAAAAATCAACAAAAACCAACATAAGAGAGCATAATCAAACCTACAAATCTTATAATCAAATACTAAAACCCAATAAAATACAAATAAATAATTGAACACGCAATTATCCCATACTTGATTATTCCAAACAACGTGATTAACAAAACTCATAAATCTTTTATTGAAATACTTAAAACCCATTAAACAAAATGCATAGATTATTTAACCAAAAGATTACTTATAACCATACATATCACAAACCCATTAATGAAATAAAAAATTACCATAAATGAACAAAAAAAACCCACCTCACAGTTGTTGTGTGCGTGTAAAAAACCCAGCGCTGGATTTGTTTCGAATGGTGTGTGTCTGTGTGTGTGTGAAGCATGACAGTATAAACGATGGTTGACACGCGTTAGCCTGAAACTAACACACCTCAAATCACCCTCAGTTGACACATCATGAAGCAGGAGGTGGAGAGCACTGTACATTCTACTGTTCATCAGCCGGGATCTGGCGGACATCAACAAACCACGAACTTTGACCACTCTCGTATACAATTTGCAAATGCTAAATATCGATTTTTCCCCATGTTCATATGTAGTGATATTAAATTTATTCTTGTGAACGTATTCAAAATTTTCACCTAACTTGAGAGTAAAACTAAACCAACTTAAATGGTGTTTGGTTAATCTATAGTATCAACAAAACCAAAAATTTAATGGTTACCAAAAATAACTACTACACTATTTTTACCAAACTCACTAAGCATATTTCTCATAGGGGGTTATTTTGACGGTTGCTATAATTTTAAATTAACCTTCTCTAATGCCATAGACCATTAGGCCCGCGCAGGTACCCTTTTTTTCCGTCCTATGCGGCGGCTGTAAGCTTTTTGCCTGTAGGTCCCCTCACATGCGGCTGTAAACTTTTTTTTTTTTTTTTTTTTTTTTTTTTTTTTTTTTTTAAATTTTATTTAATTGTGTAGTGTTTAGGTATATGTATAGTGTATTTATTTGTGTAGTGTTTTTATATGTATAATGTTTTTAATTGTGTAGTGTTTTTATATGGTATTTATTTTACGTTACTTTTTATAAACTTTTTTTATAAATATTTTATAAACTTTTTTTTATAAACTTTTTTTTATAAAAAATTTATAAAAAAGGTTTATAAAAAATTTATAAAAAAAGTTTATAAAAAGTTTATAAAAAAAGTTTATAAAATGTTTTATTGTTATTTTTTAATTAAATGGAAACAATACACAAATAAATACTCTACATATAAAAACACTACACAAATAAATACACTATATACATATAAAAACACTACACAAATTAAATATACCACACAAATAAATACATTATACATATAAAAACACTACACAAATTAAATATACCACACAAAATAAACTATACACAATTAAATAAACTTAAAAAAAAAAAAAAAAAAAAAAAAAACAATGGTAAAGTACGGAAGGGGGCCCACTAGGGATAGACCCCGTTCTAATAGCACAACCCTTCTCATATTCAATTATTTATTAAGGAATGTTATTTTAGGAAAGACAAAAAAATATCATGTAAATTTAATGATTGTCAGTTGCCAATTGTGTTGTACGTACTATCATGTGTACCTTAAAATAATACTTCATCCGTCTCAAAATTATTGTCAGGAGGCAAGAAACACATAATTTAATAAAAGTGGGACCACTTTAATTTCTAACCATTCAAAAAGAATCTTCCCCCACAAAGTTCTTTAATTTTTACTATAAAGAGAAAATGGACAATTAATTTGAGACATTCAAAAAAAAATGTGGATTATCATTTTGAGACGGAGGGAGTACAAGCTGAAACATCGTTAAAATTCGAGGAGTTTAAATGAGGCTTGACAGTCATCAAAGTTTTAAACGAGTTGAGCCGAGTTATACTCGTTTTACAAAGAAGCTGGATCTCGATTAATAATTTTAACGCTCGATCATTGCTCGATAGTTATTCACGAATTCAGCTCTAGCTGAGCTTGTTAATACTAATATTATCTATCATGTTTGAAAAACTTAACATAAGCACGTGTTGAATACGAGCTTAAAGGGCCGTTTAGTTAGTGAAAAATTTCTCATTTTTTCAGAAAATTTTTCATATGAAAATATAAAAATTGAAAATCCGTTTAGTTACATGCTTTTCAACAATTTTTAAAAAATGTGAAATTCTCATTCTCTAAATTTTAACTACGAATTTGAAAAGCTCATTTTACTCTTCTCACTTTTTTCATTCTCACTTTTATGTGTCCGCTTTAATACGTTTTCATCAGTTTTTATTTTTATGTTTTTATCCGTTTTTATATGCACTTAAGGAGGAAAAGATTTAGAATAAAAGTTATTGTTATTTGTTGACTTTAAAATAAAGTGTTTCCTCTCAGTTTTTAGAGAAAAATGTTTACTTTACATTTCTTTACTTTTCTTTAATAATAAACTCAAGAATAAGGTAAAAATGAACTTTATTAATAAACGAGTATTAAATGTCTTCGTTTTGCAGCAGTGTATTGTTTGATCAGTTAAATCGTTTATTTACTTCGATTTTTTTGCATAAAAATATTGCATGTGTCTATTTATTTAATTTCATGTGTTTTTATTTAACTAAATTATATAATACAAATTCATATTATATATTATATATATATACTATTAGGAGTTGTTGAACGGGCAAAGCTCAAAATCTTAAGGGGTCCGTTTATAGTTAATTTGTCTCCCTATTGGTGCTACATTAATGGTAAATTGCAATAACCTGCCCAACAGTACTTTAGTGGACCAGTTGCCCACTTCTCATCAGTTGTCTTTTGCAGTGTATGCTTAATAGCTTAGAAGCTGTAGTTGAGAGCTATGGCAACAAAGAGTTGGCTAGAATATGGTCGTTTGCAAAGAAGGTGAAAATCAGTATTTTTTTCCAGTATATAATGGCATAGTGGTGTGGACTGAGTTCAATGATACAATTTTACAGGAGTAGTTGTACACAACATAGGAAGATCTTATTGCCGAAAAGGTAACATCCATTTATTCATTCGTTTGTTATATTTGTTATGTTCATTCTGAATGCCATAATTGATTAATTAAATACTTTTACAATCATTGCCAAAGACAGACCTGATAAAGATTATGGGTGGTTGGCCGGGATATGGGTTCCGGAAGAGGTAGTTGAATTTTGATAATACGGGGTGTACGCCTACTAATTTGTCAAATTGGTTTTTTATGTCGTCGTTCAGTATGCATACGCATGTAACTGCTTTAGATCGGAGTTCTTTTAATTTGATTGGCTCAACTCGATCATTTGATCAAGGATGACAATAACATAAACCAAGCTGTACGGGTAGAGGTTAGCTTATTTTCAGAAGGCATTTGGCGTATTCACATGTTCTTACTGGCTGTTTGGATAGGTTAATTTCAGCAACCATTTTAGTCTAATGACATGTTATTAAGAGTTTTTTGGCTACCACATTTGAGCAACCATTTTGGCATCGTAACATGTTCTTAAGGGGTGTTTGGATAACATGTCCTTAGCAACTGTTGTCCCACGTTTCGCAATGAGATAACTTTAAGTTACATGCATGATAAGTTTGTGGGACAAGTTACATGGAATATGCGAAGATATGTTGGAATATTTCCTGATGCGGGTTTGGAAGCTAGAACGGGTGGGTTTGGGGGCTGAAATCGGGTGGTTTAGGTGCTAAAGTGGGTCCGTTGGGGGGCTGGAGTGGGGGCTAAAAAAGGGTGGATTTGGGTCTTGCAATGGGGCTAAAGTGGGTGGGTTTGGATTCTGTAATGGGACTGGCATGGGCATGTTTAGTGGCTGAAATGGGTAGGTTTCTATGTTTAAACGGGGCCTGGAATCTGCGCGTTTAGGCGTCGAAACGTGTGAGCAGGCCAACATTGATTGGTTATACTTGAATAGGACAGTAACTTGAGCTTAAAGATGACATTTTTTTTTTAGATTTGGGAATTTCATATATCACCAAAAGTTTTGATTGCAGTTTTTGTTGTTGATAATAGATTCCTTGTGAAAGTTTCTATTTTGCAATTTTGTTCAGGAAAGATGAAAAGAGATGAGTTCAAATGTGGTTGACGACGGAGAGGCGATGGGAAAAACGGGTTGTCGTTGTGGTTAATGGTGTAGAAAAAGTAGTTTCAATCTTCAATGAAGCTGGTATTACCATGGTATGACACTTCGTTATATGACCACTTAACTTATATTTCAATACAAACGTACATATTTATTTAGATACATCCAAGTCTGTCTATACTAGCATATATTAGCATTACTATTATATGTCCTGAATGTGCATTGTTTAGTTTCTAATTATTTGTTGCAGGTAAGAAAACATTATCTACTAATCTGACAAGGGATTTGGTGAAAATGATAGGGACTTTTTGAAGGATAAAGGGAAGCAACATATGTGCGAATGTTAGCTGATGTAGAAGCTTAGATCTTAGATATAGAACTTGAGCAGGACCTAGAAGCATTACTTAATGAATCATCATTGTCTTCTTCAGGAACAAACTTATCATCATATTGGTTTGACGGATTCAATTCCGTAGGCCCGTTACTAGATATATCTTATATGAATCAATGTATCAAAATGCATTAGCAAATGATTGATTATATATTGTTTAGATACTATGTGTAAGATCAATGGATTTCTAAACGAAAGCGTATAATCTTAGTTGGATATTCTATAGATCTAATGCCTTATGCTTATAAAAACATATTGCATAAATGAGATGTGATTATATTTGTCTCCTACCTTTGATGCTTGGTGCAGCGAGTTGTAATACAACTTATTGGATCCAAAACACTGTAACCTTTGATGCTTGGTGCAGTGAGTTGTAATACAACTTATTGGATCCAAAACACTATAAATTGAAAATAAGAAAACTTAAATGAAACAACATAAAAATTAGACTAAAATACACCGTTGGTCCCTAAACTTGTAGTGGAGGATCGCGATGGGACGAAACCGGGCATAATCATCGCCACGGGTCCAAACAGTAGCGATTAAATGCCAGATTGGTCCCTTGACCAATCCTGCCGTTGTCAACGTTATTTTGCTGAGGGCAAAACCGTCTTTCACTGTAGCGTACTAAATAAAACCGTTCTACAGTGAATGTAGCTAGTATATGTGTGTAACAAGGTTTGATCTACATTTATGACCCATCCCTAAACTATCCTTCAAAACCCGTCCTCTTCAAAAAGATAATTGTTTCAAGATGGTACGTTGCTGGTGTGGTAAGCAAGCTATTATTCGTACTTCGTGGACCTCTGCCAACCCAGGGCGTCGATTCTTTGGTTGTCCTGTTCAAGTAAGTGCGTCTTAATATTTCTTGTGTAAGTTTGTAACAATGGTGGTTGTTTAATGACTTGTCATAACCAACAATAGGGGTCTTCTTGTCGGTGGATAAGATGGTATGATCCTGAAATCTGTGCTCGTTCAAGAATGATCATACCAGGACTTTTGAGGGGGAGAAATGAGCTTGAGGCAAGATTAGTAGCTGCTCAAGGTGATGTGTGGAAGTGGAAGATTTACATGGTGCTAAGTTGGATGTTGTTCTTCATTGTTTATGCATTGGGATAACGTTTTAACCTTTTATGTAATGAGGCTAGTTGGTTAATGTTGTGTATCTTGAATTGTAGTAACCTTGTTATGAAGTATTCAGTTTTGTTTGTTTCTGATTTTCTATGCCTCATGGCTATGCAGATGGTTTGCAATGTGTTTAGGGGTTGACTTTTAAATGTCAACATTCTTATGATGTTCTATTTTAGCTTTGGTTACTTTTGACGCAAACAATTCACACATCAAGCTTAGTCAATTTCAAAAAATACACAATAATGACATGGTTCCATAGTTAATGCAAATGGATATAATTCCAGCTGCATAAAATTGCATACTTTTCAAAGCATGAGCGCTACAGTTACACACCCACACACATATATGTTTTTAGATTACATAACTTGTCCATAGAAAATAAATAGTAAACTAGATGAAACATTGTCTAGATAATTAGCATAACAGATTTGACCTATGGTGAGGCCATCATTCTTTCCAGTGCAGCCTGCTTCCTAGTCATTCTTCGTGTAGCAGGCTGGGTTGAAGCAGAAACTGCTTGAACATCACTTGACTGAATCTCAGACTGGGATTGCTCATGCATGATGGGATCGGCAAATGGTTCAGCTTGAAGTTGCTGGGATTGTGACAGGGATGCATCATGTATGATGGGATCTTCAGTTCCTGGCTCTTGATTTGTAGATTGAACACCACTTCCTTGAACTGCACTAACTTGGCTTTCTAGAACAACACCCGTACCTTCAGCTTCTTTATCTGCTGCTACCTTTTTACATTTAGGATGTCTTCTTTTTCCTGCAGCTTTAGTAGGCACCTTTTTGACATTTACCTTATTGGCATTTCCACTATGTTGAGCTCCACCATACCCTAGGCATGTTACCCGGTTGTGTCCAGCAATGCCACAAATACTACACCTGACACTCTTCCAAGCCCTTGACAGCTTACCATCCTTCACAATCTCTTCAGTTTCAGGTGCTATCCTAACTCTTTTTCTACCTTTTGCGGCAGGCGGGTTTGTTTCGGATTTCGGTGGAACAATTGTTGTTGGCATAGTTGATTTTTCCCAATGTACACTGCTAGTTATAGGCTGGACATGGTGTTTGTAGGTAGCCTCCCAAGTGAGAAGATAGTAACAAGGATGAGCCCATGTTTCTACAGCTCCGACTTGTTGGCCATTTAAAGCCATATTCCAATTGGTAGCAACAGCATGTTTACATGGTAAACCTGTTATCTCCCACCTTCTGCAAGTACAAGTCTTGTGTACAACATTAACTACACATTGGTCACCCCATGGTCCACTAACCTGAAACTTAGATCCCCCATTCCATAACACATTATACTTAACAGCCTCTATCTTAATAGCCTCTAGCATGTGTTGTGCAGTTGGTGTTAATGGCCCATCACTCTTCTCAATCACCATAAGAACATGCATTATCCTCTTCATACAATATTCCCTGATGTATTCTAAGGCTGTAATAATAGGTTTGCTTAACCCCTCTTTAATTTTCTCATGAAACACTTGACACATGTTATTAAGTAACACATCAGAAGTAGCTCTCCCTAAAGATGACAAGTAATAAACATGTATTAATTGTAACTGTTTATACTGCATTTACGATGACAAAGTAAGTGAAACAAATAGATCACTTACATGAAAAATGTGACCTTGACCAATGGATCGGTGGTATCTTACTTAACCAATCATGGGCTGGTTGATTAAGTTTCTTGAGATCAGCCATAGCTTTCAGATACTGTACAACAGTTGAGGCTGTTGCACATTTCCACAGATGGTCTTTATAGGCCCTACCTTTCCATTGCAATTTCATTTTCTCATGTATGCTTTTAATACAGAATATGTGTTCTGCACTTTCAAAAACTTCTGCTACAGCTCTACTTATATCCTGCACAAAATCAAATATCTTTACTGTCTGTTTCAAAACAGTGAGACTTAAATTCATGAACAGAGTAAGAGAGTACCTTATTCATGTCAGTAATAAAAGTGATGCTTGAAATTGGCCCAAGTGCTAAATCATCGGATAAACAATGAAGAAACCAAGTCCATGATCCTATGTTATCTGAATCAACAAAAGCATAAGCGAAAGGGTATATAC
Source organism: Chrysanthemum seticuspe (assembly GCA_019973895.1). Taxonomy (NCBI): domain Eukaryota; kingdom Viridiplantae; phylum Streptophyta; class Magnoliopsida; order Asterales; family Asteraceae; genus Chrysanthemum; species Chrysanthemum seticuspe. The sequence continues at coordinate 319,412,924 of BPTQ01000001.1, read as the reverse complement.
CATTATTGCTATCAATTCCCACAGCTGTCATCAGTTGACCATTGAAAGGACCACGAATTGGAAAAGCAGCCAGCCCCAACAACGATCTCCCACAATCTTTAAATCCTTGCTTCAGTGCACCTAAACAAACATACACTCTCTTGAATTCTCTGGTTGGAAGAGACTCATCCGGAGGTCGTTCCACATTCATCTCCACTGTCGTATTAGGGTTTGTCTTCTGCAACTCTAAAACATAATCTCTCAACATGGTAAATTGAAGCTTGAATTGACCCCTGATGGCTTTTATAGCTAGGTTTTTGGCCCTTAATACCTTCTGCAGGGACACTTGAAGGTCGTATTGGTTGGTAAGTTGATTATGCACCGACCTGACAGGAAGCTCTGGATTTGTTTCAACTTGTGCTGTAATTTTCTGTGAGATATAGCGAAGGTCAAAAGCTCTGACTTCCCTTGATTGCAAACAAGTGTGTTGCTCATTATATGTTCTGACCGACCAGATACCTGTCTCACCATTCCTGCCGACAAACAATAGCCATGGGCAGAGTATTTCTGAAGGGTCCTTTTTGGCAGAAAGCAATGCTCTTATACCCCTTCTGCTTAATGGACTTCTAGATGGGCCAATATTCAGTCCAGGACCTTCACTTGGGCCTGAAACTGGAACACAACCCCTACACCTGACCCTTATTCTTGTTTTGTCATTCTTCAAAAAAAACAACTCCCTCCTAGTTTCTATTGAATGCTCTCTTACTAGCTTTTTTACTTCCCCTGCAGTAGCAAACTCCTGACCAGTATAGAAAAAAGTGGTATAAACGCCATTAGCAAAGTGTGCGTGTTGGAAACTAACATGGTCACCGCAAAATACTTCATCAACCATCACAGGTAAATCATTTACCAACTGCCTGTCATCACTTATATAACATGTTGTTCCTGCTTCACCTGAATCAGTAGTCTGACCTACTTGTAGCATACCAAGCTGTGCATCATTCTCTTGACAAGTGTTATCTTGATTTGGTTCAACTGCATTGCCAAATTCACTAGTGTCACTCGCTTGTAACAGACTAAGATCAACAACAGGATCCTCTTCCATGTTATCCTGAGTCAGTTGAAACAGACTTACATCCACATCAGGCTCCTCAAAGCTGTTATTCACATCAAGTAGTGGTCTGCCTGCTTTGTGTAAATGCTTGTCCTGTGTCAATTGAAACAGATTAACCTCAAAATTTTCAGGCTCCTCAAAGGTGTTATTGACATCAACTAGTGCTGTTCCACCGTTGTCAAAGTCCTTCCCCTGAATCACTCTAAACAGATTAACCTCAACATTATCAGGCTCCTTTAGAGCATTGTCCTCATCAACAACTACTAAAGCACGCTCACTGTTTTGAACAGGTTGGCTAGCAAATGAGCAGTCTAAGGTGGAAAAGAGTGGCTCAATGTTTGGCAAATTGCTAGCTTCACCAATATCATTGACGTCCACAGGCAATTGTGTAAGTTGGATAAACTGATCTAGGGCAAGTTCATTATCTATATCATCTAACACCAACCGTCTACAACATGATTGAATAGCCGCAGTAGCAACTTTTCTCCTATCTTCATCCATCTCCCAAAACACAGTCTTAATTGATTGTGGGGACATTTCAGAAAATTCTAATCTAGTCTTCCCTATTTCAACATACACGTCTATCAGCTTATGCTGTATGACAACATCTTTCAACAAGTCTAGATTAGCAGGTTCACGGAAAGAAAACAAACCGTCGTCTAATGTACAACCAGGCTTAAGAAAGTAGAAATAATTGGTTTGTCCAGACTCATAACCGATTTGGGTCATGAGAGCATCCATTTCATCAACAGATACCTCTTTTATTTCAACAAGATCAACAAGGCATTTCTTGCCTCCTTGATATATCCTACCTGGAAAGTATTTGAATGTACCTTCATAATGGAACATCATGCTAAACGATCCAGGTTCACCCGCTGTATAAAAAAATGTACAAAAACTTTGTTAAGCTAAAGTTACCTAAAAGGGGAATAACTTAATCACTCGTACTAACATATGATTGTAATAGGCTCTAACCAAAAAAGACTTACAATAACTCCTGACTGCAGCTCTTTCCTCCGTTTCACGATCATCATATAAAGGATATTCCCTTACTCGCCACAGAGTAAATCCAAGGTGGTTGTTTGTTATTTTCTTACTCAGATTATTTGATTTTATGATAGACATTGCCTTAGGGTTTTCTGGGTAGGCTTCCAAAACAAGTTTGGGGATGAGCAATGAGTACCCGGTTTTGTTATATTGTACAATATGGCGGGAAATTGGACAAGACAGGTTCTACAGTGTATACCACATAATGACTATTCTACCCTCAGCAGTACCATGATTATGGGTTTATTTTGGGTATAACGGAACGTTGACAACGCCGTTATTGGTCAAGGGACCAATCTGACATTTAATTAGTACTGTTTGGACCCGTGGCGATGATTATGCCCGGTTTCGTCCCATCGCGATCCTCCGATACAAGTTTAGGGACCAACGGTGTATTTTAGTCTAAAAATTAAGAAAAAAAAATAATGAGAAAAATACAAAAATCCTTATTTGCAACGACACTATTGAAAAAAAAAAAGTTCACAAAATTTATCAAACAAACGCACTCCCGCAGCAACGCGCGGGCTACCCAGCTCGTTATTTATCTATTATTGCTTATATCATTCAAACATTGTAATCATTTTGACTTAATACAAAAAACATAATATAAACAATGTCAGGCTTATTTTATTCGAATTTTATTATCAAAAACTAAGAAGCTAATTTTAAATTTTAAATAACTATTTAAAGACCTTAAACTACTAATCTTTTATTAGATACTTGATAAATAAAGTTTGTTATATAAAGGTTTAAGGTAAAGATATATAATATATAAAATAAAATTAAGGGTAGCTTTTAAAAAGTTCTAAATAGTTTATAGGTGTGTTTTGAATTTTAATTTTATTTTTAAAAAAACATATATTAAATTTCAATATTTTTTATAAAATTGTACGTTAGTCAAAGAATTTGCAATATTGAGATCATTTTGTTCGAAATTAAAAGACATTTTTATGAATATATTTTTTAAAAGAAATGGCTAAATATTTGGTAAAAAAAGTTTGTTATACAAAAAACCGTAAATAACTAATAGTACAGGGTAATTTGCATAACTTGTCACATAACTCGGGGGGAGGGGGGGAATAAAATCAAAGGTAGTTTCTGTAAATTGTTAGATATTTTAAGGGTGTGTTTTGAATTTTTGTATATTTTTTATAAATTCATACGTATGTTAAAGTATGGCAATATTGTTCTCATTTTGTTCGCAATTTGAAGACCTTTTCATCGGTATATTCTCTTGTAAGACATTTTCATCGGTATATATTGTAATAGAATCGGTGGGTATGTGTTAGATATTTGATAAATAAAGTTTGTTAGATAAAAAAACCGTAAATAACTAAAAATATCAGATAATTTTAGTAACTCGTTCTATAATTTAGGAAGCTGTTTTGATTTACCCCCGACCTCGAGGGCTAATACCAATGGTAGAAAATTTGATTTACCCCCGACCTCGAGGGCTAATACCAATGGTAGAAAAGGATAATTTGACAGTAACAATAATTTAATAAAAAAAAGAGCTGGAGTGGGCGAAGTGACTCGAACACGTGACATGATGTTCATAAGAAACAAAGTTTAGCCATCACGCCAACCCACACTCACGCTATTAATTCTCAAATCTAATTATTTATTTTCATGTTAAAAGTAACCAACATACATGTCATTTATTGTTTTGATTTTTGATAATGTCATTGATGGACTTTGAACTTACATGTACTTTTATGATTGTGTTTTATTTTTATTTTTTTTGTCTTCATAAGAGTTTATATCTGCTACTTATTAAGTAATTATGCATTTTTTCCCTTGCATTAAGTATTTTGGGTACTTCTAATCACGTTGCTTATATAATACATATAATACATTTGCAAACAGATTTATAAATATATAGTGGTATAGGTGTATGACTTTCATTTATTTTGTTTCGGTTTCTTTTTATCGCAACTAACTATCTCACAATATATACATAACAAAACAATTTATAATGTCTTGTGTGGAACTGAACTCACAACCATTTGAGTGATAGATGTCTAATTTTTATAAAGTACTAACTAATACGAGTATAAAGTTACTCATTTAATCATGTAAACTTACAAAGTTTACAAATGAGGTCAATTTATTTTCTAATCATATTTCCTAAAGTCATTAGGCAACTAGAGTTTAAAGAATGTTAGTACTTGAGTTAGGTGATGCTACCTTCCATGGATATAAAAAACATTGGTGAAATACATGTTAACGATTGAAAATTAAGCAACAAAAACATACAAATTGGCAAGGAATTGGTGTACACCGGTATTTATGTTTGCATGTCGCGTTATATTTAAAGCTACACGTTTTTTCTTTCATGTACATTTGTGTTGATATTAATTAGTTGTAATCATAAAAACTATTGCTGGTCAGATATTTCAGAAGAAAATATTAATATTAATAGGGAAAAAAGGAAAAATGTTAATATTAGTAGAGGAAAGAGAAGTATGTTGAGTTAGAGTTAAGGTAAGATATGTGGGTGGCATAGGGTTATACAAGGCTACTAGCTGTCACTCTGTTCTTGAGTTAGAGTTAAGGTAGAAAAAGAAAGAAAATGAAAATGAAAAGAAGAAGTTGTGTTCTCGAGTAACACTTAAGAAGGGAAAAAAAAGAAAATGGAATGAAAGTTAGGGGGCGTTTGGTTAGGGCAATTTGGAGGATATTGGGGGCATTTGCATTCTAATTTCTTTCAAATGTCTTGTTTGGTAACTCAAATGTGGTCATTTGAAGTAATTTACAATTCTCCGAATTGCCAAAATGGAGAGAATCAAAATGCCTCAAAAAAGTGAGAAATTTTAATTTGCAGGAAAAAATATTTATAAACTTTTTTTCTTATTGTTTTTTTATAAACTTTAAATAAAATATTTATGAATTTCTTTTATAAACTTTTTTTATAAACTTTTTTTATAATTTTTTTATAAACTTTTTTTTATAAATTTTTATAAACTTTTTTTTTTTTATAAATTTTATATAAATTTCTTATAAATATTTTATAAACTTTTTTTATAAATTTTTTATAAAAATTTTATAAACTTTTTTTTATATATATATTTTTTTTATAAATTTCTTATAAATTTTTTATAAACTTTTTTTATAAATTTTTTATAAACTTTTTTCATAAACTATTTATAAACTTTTTTTATAATTTTTTTTATAAACTTCTAAGTAGAATATTTATGAAATTTATATTAAAAAAATAAAAAAATATTTATAAATTTCTCTCAACCAAACATGCGAAGGTATTTTAAATTCCGGAATTTTAAATTCTCAAGAATTGAAATTTTTTAGAATTTAAAATTCCGGAATTTCAAATTACCCCAACCAAACAGCCCCTAGTGTATTTTTGTTGATTATTAAAGTAAAATATTTCTTCTCAATTTTGAAAAGAAAATGTTTACTTTACATTTCTTTACTTTCTTTAATAACAAATCTTAACAACATATGTGTAACTGAATCGCTTTTGTCGAGTAACTCAAACTTGTTCAAGCCGAACTTTATCAAATCACAAGCTCGAGATGTACGCGGTATAATCAAAATATTCTCGTGACCGTTTTTGATCATTTCTTAAACAAGTTCTTAAGAATTATGATCTCATTAATAACTTTATCACATCTCTCATTTTGTCATTGAGAAGACATGGTAACAAATAAAAACCAAAAAGATGCCACAAAGTGCATTGGCGACTCGAACATGAGACCCATCTTTAATAGGAGATGTGATTTAGCCATCAAGACACCTTGTGGCTTATGTTCCTCTCTCAAAAATAATTATTTATTCTCTTGCTTAAGAAAACCACCATATACCTCTCCCTTCCTTCTTTTTTGAAATACTTGTGTTAATATTTAGCCATCAAGACACCTTACAGTGGTATGATACTATGTTCCTTGATTTGTCCAGTCACATGCATTGTACTTTTCCGGTTAGACCCGGTTATATCCGGGCAACACCCATATATTGTCAGCTTCAAATGATTCCACATATCAACGAGGTTATACCGGTAGTTGAGTCAAGTAGATCGAGGCGTGTTGATAGGTGAAGGTTTGTTGTTATTAGGATCAGGTAGTAGCTATGCCAAAGAGAGGGCGTGTGTTGTTTAAGGATAATGCAAGCTAGGGTCGTTAGTTCGCACGGTCATGCAATACATAACAAAGTGGCTGACCCTAGAGCGTGTCAATACATAACAAAGGGTTTTTGGCGGTGGCACATGTTGTGTAAAAAGCTCTACAACCAAATGATTGTAAGCTCAAGTTCTGATTTGAACTTCTGAGATAGATATTCAATGTAAATATTGTTAAATAGTTAGTTGCAGTTAAAAAATATATATATATAAAAAATGTAAACGGTTGAAAATTTAGCAATCAAAACTTACAAATTTGCAAAGGGGTTGATATAAAGTATGAGTAGTATGTTGGGTGTTATTAAACCTACACGATTTTTTTTCGATCTTCATATGTAGTGGTATTAAATTTACTCTTCTGAACGTATTCAAAATTTTCGCCTAACATGAAAGTAAAGCTAAACCAACTAAAATGGTGTTTGGTTAACCTATAGTATGAACCGAAAGAAGTTACAAATGAGTATGGCCAGCCGAGACGCCTCGAACATGAGATCAACCTTTCATAAGTGATTGTCCTTAGCCGTCAAGCCACCCATACTCAACAGGCGTATTTCTGAAATACATTGTAACAAATTAAAGAGCAAAAATGAAAGGAAAAAAAAATGAGGAAGCTTGATGACTTTCTGACTCGAACACGAGACCAAATAGTTATAAGGTATCATGCTAAGCCAGCAAGCCATCAACACTCTGAAGTTTCATTCCTCAAAAAAAATTTATTTACCCTCATCGCAAGACGCTTCATATGCACTCATATTTTTACCAAATATAACAACTATACTGCTCTCTTATTTTTATTTTTTTTTCGTCTATGATACTTTTTGTTTTATTTTCAATTGAAGTAGCATTTACTTGTGTAACTGACTACTGTATAATATTTCCATTTTGTTTTTTTTTTCATGAACCTTGAGTTTTTTTAGTGTTGATGCATAATCTGGCGCGGGCTGGATTCAACGACTCTCCTTGGGCCGTTAGTCGTCTTCTCGAGCCCTAAGTAGACCTGTCAACAAAGAGAACCCGTTAGGAGTGGACCCGAGGCCGTAGCCCCGGGGTCCACCTCCGACGGTCAAGTTAGTATGCGATGTAGCATATCAAAGTTAGGGTTAGAGATAACCTGTCATGTATATATAGGACATGGATTAGGGTTTAGGTGTAGAGTGGGCCGCATCTGCCGGGCCTGACTCATTCCTGGCCCAGTCCGGACCATACGTCCACATTTAGCGTTCTCTTTCGTCTATGAATGTATTTTGTTAATTATATCGGGTATTTAGTTACATACTAAGAATAGTAAGAAAAAAAGTAGTAATAATTAAGAACACATGCTCGATGTTTTTCTAAGAAAAAAGTATATAAAAACGTGTCGTCCCATGGATATAAAAACCTACACGTTTTTTTCCATGTACATTTGTGTTGATATCAATTAGTTGTATTCACTAAAACAGAACCGGTATTAATGGTGAGTGCACTCACTGTGGTTGATATGTGTTCAAAAATGAAATTTATGAATGATCATTAAAATTGACAATAATAGTAATATAACCACTTAAGGGTGACCTAGTGGTAAAAAAGCTTGTGACTATCGCTTTAAAATGTGTGAGGTCTCAAGTTCAATTCCTGCTAGGTGCAAACAACTTTAAGTGGCCCCGCCAACCTCCTAAAAAGGGAGGGCTTTACCTGGTTTGAATCTGTGTGGCGGTAGGTTCAAAACCGTGGATTAGTCGGCCAGAAGGTCGAAAATTACGGTTACCAAAAAAAAAAAAAAAAAAAAAAAAAAGACAATAACAGTAATATCAAAGGAAAAAACGAGACCTGCCACTTATAGGAAATGAGATTTAGCCATCATGCCACCCAATCTCTCAATACTTAAACATAATTATCTGTTTGAAAACTCCAATTTAGAAGAGAAAAAACAATATATATTTGCCAGAGTCATCTTTATACTAGTATTATCCGACAACTACAATTTGAAGAATGTTACTCCTTTAGCATATACGAGCTACTACAATAACTTATAGCTAGTTTCATAAGCATAATCGCAATGACTCAACGTATGATTATGATAATGCATATCAAGCTTTCTTCGTTCCATAAACCATAACGCGCGAAATTATTGATTTGCAAAACATTACTGTAACATTCCTAATCATGAATTAAAAACGTAACACAAGATATTGACTCAACATGAGTCGATATGTTGTGATTCTTTGTGAAAGACAGAATTATATATAAACATAATGTAAGTACAAATAAAAGGTAATTCTCGCCTCCTCTGCAAGAATATGCTATGACTAATGATGGATGATTTACGGGATTATGGACTGTCTTTTGACCAAGCACTTTCTTCTTCTCGCCAACAATGGGCCTAGAGCAGGCATCAGACTCATGATCATTCGAGACGTGGCCATTGGAGGCATAGGCATCAGACTCATGGCTGTTGGAGTCATGGCCATGTCAAAAAAACATTTTACAAATCCTATTCTTCATCTTCTTCCTTCTATGTTACTATTATTATGAAAAACGATAACCGCTACTAGCTAGTTGCTCTAAACGATTGCTACCAAACATACCCAGCATCAATAAAACTATAATTTTTATGGTTGAAATTTATTAATTTTGTGTTGATAAACCCGAGTGTCCTATTCCATTTTGCTATGTATGTTTTCTGACATTTTGGGCATTGAAACCACGTGTCCTTAACTCATCTGTAAAAGACTCAAATCGAGAAAAATCAGATAAATCGATAATACTACCTGAGAACAATGAGTATAAATAGAAGACGAAAAGAAAAAAAAAAAGGATATTTGGGACAAAGAAGGTTCGAACTCGTAACCTAACATTTATAAGAGATCATGATTAGCCTTCATGCCACCCACACCCATAAGTTTTGTTCTCAAATAAATTTATTTATTCACGTGGTAGAAATAAGCAGCATACATATATATATTTTTTTTTTTTTTTTGGTCTATGATACTTTTGATTTATATGGACTCTAGTGTAACTCAACTCCCTTGGTTTATATAGACTCGCTAGCATGCTCGATTAAACAACTTACAAATGGTGAACCTTCTATAGTTCATTCACTCACAAAAGTCGACATAAACAAGCAAAGTTCTTAACCACTTTAACGGAGCTCTAATCGGCATCACATGTCCTTATTATTACTATTACATGCATAAACACAAGCATTAATATTATCACTTACACGATTACATCGATCTTTATTAGCCCACATGTCTTTCATCAAGATCAAAACCAAGAGTCACATGTGAAGGTGCAGTGACTTTAACACCGTTATCATCATCTTCACCGGGGCTAGGAGGAAGAGGGACATTACAACAATGGTAATTGGGGTAGCAACAAACTTCATCTGGACGCTCAACGAATGGAAATGGCTTTGACGCCATTGTAGTGGTTCCTAAAAGATCACATATCATCCTAACTTTTCTAAAGCTACCCATAATTTCTTCTAGTTAAAATGTTTGTATTCCATGATGGATTCTTAATGCAGTTATTTATATGAGAAATATAGTGAGAAAATGGCATATTTCTACATCTGGCAAGGTTACAAAGATGTAAACGAACACCATGAAGATTATCACTAGCTTTTGTTATTTTTCTAAACTTGATAAATATTCCAAAAAAATTAAGTACAACCATAGTACAAAAATACGGGAGATATATGTTTCGGCTAGTATCATCTTTGTTCATAAGAATTATAAACGGATGGAGTTATCGGAGGGGGAGTCTTGAGCATAAATAGAGTATTCTGGTGATCATTTTCGACTTTGATGACCCTAAATGGTTTCATAATTATTATAAATCAATTAATAATTTTTTAACACATTCGCAAAACTAAACCAACGAAGTGTTGGAAATGTATATATTTACAAATACGTAAATGTCCGGATTCGAACTCGTGACCACGGGATTGCACACATTAGCGAATGAGAATTAAAGTTAAATAATTAATGTTAAAGTTTACGATTAATTATTGCACATAAAGTCCATTTAACGACCGTTAAGTATTTAACGAAAAATAACTAATGACCGTTAACTGTAAAGAGAAGGACTTGTAGTGTAAAAGCTTTATTTGGAAAAGATTCGGGTATCCCTTTGGGGCTCTTGAAGTGGTCGGCCATAGGGGGGCTTCCCAAGCCCAAGCCCTAACTTGTTCCCAAAGTTTTCTATACACTATATAAACAAGGCTAGGTTCTAGGGTTTTTCATAACTTTGTGCATTGAATTAACCCTAGATCTCTCCTCTCTCTTGTCCCTATTCGGCCGAACACCCCTTGTAAGGGAGTTTGGTTTCGTTTTTCCTTAAAACAAGGACTTGTGTTAGATCTAGCAATCGCTTGATTCGTTGGTTAATTCGTGTGTACAAAAACGTGGTTGTAAGACACTATTCTTACAACAATTGGTTTGAGTTATAAAAAGGTAAGGGATAACTCATTAAACCACTTTGCCACATTCATTGAAGAGATCTGACATTCGCAAGAGGTATGTTACGCTTTATTCAGTTAATTAATTTATTTGTTATGATCTTTAGTCTTCCGCTGTGTACTCTTGATGTCTACATGTTTTATTGTATATCTTGTATTATAAACTCAACAGTGGCATCACGAGCCTTGTATAACAAGTAATTAATTACTGAAACACATAAATAAAATAAACATGATCGTGTTATTATTTGTATGCGTAGAGTTAGGGTTTGCAAAACCTAAACCCTAATTTTTAGGGGGGGCGTTTTTTTTGGGTGCCCTAATTAGGGTTTTGTAAAATAATATTTTAATTGGATTAGAAACCCTAGGATGCATGCAATTTTATGTGTATTGCGTAACTCTGTTTAATTGCATTAATTGTTAAGTGTAATTTTATGTCCATGATAATTACATGCATGTTTTATCATGGATCTGCTTTTATTGTATGTCTAAAAGTAAGTAAGTACTTGGTATGAGTAAATTATAGAGGGAGAGAGGTGAAAGTAGAGAGATTAGAGAAGTGAGTATCGGAGTGTGTGTGTTCTTGTTCATGTGTGTGAATATCTCATATACTACCTCGACTTAGCCCCATGACACGAAGATTGTGGAGACTAAATTGTTTTCTAAAGGCAGTGCACATATCACTGATGAGCATCACGCTTGGTCCTCGGAGTCCAAGTTGTCGTCATGCTACAAGTATGGTTGTGAACCAAGTATGTCATCTGCTAGCATACTAAGAAAAAGGTTTGCGGATCGGGAGGATCTCAAACACGAGACCTACAGTTTTGGGGAAATGAGGTTTAGCGATCAAGACACCCAAACCTTACATTATAAAATGCATTTATCAATTGGAAAATCGTTTACGTTGTAGTAAAAGAAAAGGAATTCTAATTTTAATCTTATGCATAACGTTAGAACGTGCGATTTCATTAAAAATTTGACGAGCGTAACGAAAGTAGGTAATGTTTTTCTTCCCGATCGAAACAACATTTTATGTGACTAAGTAATGTTTTGCTCAACCAATGTGATGTTTAATAAATCAGTTTTGTCTTCTTAGAAAAATGTGGGTCCTTTTCTTTGCTAGACCGGCGACACAAGTTTTGCTCGATCGACGGCTTTTGATATTTTTTGTGCAATCAATTTTTGTCTTTTTCGGAAAAAACAAAGCAAAAGAGTTCAAAAACTTTATTCTAAGGTTTTCTTTCTAAAAAGATTTTACAAAATTTTAAAGTTTTATTTAAAAAATAAAAAGAAATTCAAAAAAAATGTAATTGCACTTTCTTGTTCAATTTTTGAGGTTGCATATAGTGGCGGTGGCTAATGCAATTGCAGAGTTATAGGTTCACAACCTTTTACACAATTAGAGCGATCTGTATGGTGATAGTTAAGGCGTTAAAGGGTGTTAACCACAACGTCTTTGGCATTATATCTGCGTTAACGAGACTAAGTTATTGCCTTAACGTTGCGTTAAGGTGAAACGAATTAAAAAAAAATCACAAACACCCTCCCCACCCCCCCCCCCCCCCCAAACGGCTATATAACAGTTGGGTTTAAAAAAAAATTCATTCCGTTTAAAACGGCTAGTATGTTTAAAAAAAATAATAAATAAAATAATCAAAATCATTTTTTTACCACTATAAATACCCAAATAACACACCATTTGAATATGTTTAATAATTAATTAGGGTACGTTTGTTTAAGGGTTTTGATATTGAGGAATGGATTCAAAGATAAATATAATTGTTTGTTTGATGGATTAGAGATTAGATTTAATTTTGATACCCATAAATCAATTCCTCATAAAATGGTAGGTATCATTTATTTGTGGGCCCTTTTTATCTTTCTCTCTATCTCTCTCATCAATTTAATTTTACCTACTATTATTAATTATATTTTTATTATATTAAATTAAGAGTTAATTGCATTTTTGGTCCTTGATATTCGATCCAGTTTTGATGTTTGAAGACATCTCGCTCGAGGTATTAGTGGATCACTTATGTAGCCCATTAAGGGCCTTATCCGGTACGTTTTTGTTAGCTTAATTTCCAAGTAACTTGTACAATATATGTTGTAACTTTTGAGTTATTGTGTTGACAAACCCGTGGGTACTATTTCATTTTGGTAATTACGGATACCTTGGGCATTGAATCCAGAAACGGAGCTAGGAATTTTTGTTAAGGGGAGCTCAAAAAAATTTTCGGTAGTAATGTAGTAGTTTTTCTTGTTAGTAGCACATAATGTAGTGGTTTCATTTGAAAAAGAGGTTCAAGCATAGTATTTCAAGCATAACTCAAAATGATAAATTATAAACTTGAGGGGTTAAAACTAGACTTTTTAATAAAAGTACACTATATGTCAATAAAATTAAAATAATAATTTTTTGTCTTTTCTGAGTCATCTTCTTCAGTAACTCTAAACCTCCATTGAAACAAAAATATTAAATTGCTTATTACTTGCTTCTTGTCTTTCGTTTTTCTCACCTTTGTCATAAGGTAGGTCCGCCAGTGTTGGGGGTGGCCGAGCACCCCCGCCCCCCCCCCCCCCCCCCCCCCCAACCCGGCTCCGTCCCTGATTGAATCCATGTGTCATTAACTCATCTCTAAAAGACTCAAATCGAGAAAAATCGTATCAATCGATTTTACCACTTGACCACAATGAGTATAAATCGAAAACAATCGAGAAAAACTGAAAAAAAAAAATAAAAATAAAAAGGTATGGTAAGGAGAAGGCTCGAACTAGTGATCCAACAGTTCTAAATTTATAATGGACAATGTTTAGCCTTCTCACCACCCACACCCATACATTTATTTCTCAAATCAATTTATTTATTCACGAGTTAAAGTTAACAAACATACAGTTGTCTTCTTTTCTATTTTGGTTTATTGAAGAAGTTTGAAGAAGCATATTCATAAACATATTTTTTCTTCCTAAGAGTTTATATTCGAGTAACTAATAACTATTTATCTTTATCATGGTAAGATATTAAAAGAGCAAAAGTGAAAGGAAAAAAAATACGAAAAAAAAGATATGTAGCAAAAGGGGCCGGCTCGAACTTGAGACCTACCACTTATAGCATGTCATCCTTAGCCGGCACCCTATCGTCACTCTCAATTTTCATTCACAAATACAAATTATTTATATATTGTTCATGATGTTATATATGTACCTCATCTCGAGAGGCTTCAAATACATTCATATATATATATATATATTTAAATTAACAACTATACTACCGTCTTTTTTTCTTTTCTTTTTGTCTGTGATAATTATGATTTATTTTGAATTGAAGTAGCATCTATCTATGTCACCTAGTAATAACCAAGTTTCATTAATGTTTCAAATCGGCCACTCAAACTTTCTAATTTAGTTAGTTTAAAAGACACATCATCGTAAATGGTTTACCACAAGTTAAGGTGATCGACTGCATGAATATATATGTTTTCTAAAGTCATCTTTATATATACTACTGTAGTGTATTATTTGGCAACGTACTGTTGTCTAAAAAATGTTAATAATAACTAGTTAGGTGACGCTACCATGTTCAAGGGATATAAAAACTTGGTTATACATATGTAAAAGCCTAAATATTGAGCTATAAAAACTTACAAAGTGACAACAAAATGATCTAAATAATAAAGTACGTTTGTTTGTGCGTCGCGCCAGGTCTTTACCCGCATAATATTATTCCTATGTTCATTTGTGTTAAAATTTATTGCGGGGTCAAATTTTACTTGTGAATGTATTCATGAAAACGAACCGGTATTAACAGTGAGTGCACTCAATGTGGTTGATATGTGTTCAAAAATGAAATTTATGAATGATCATTAAAATAAATTTGACAGTAACAATAATATCAAAGGAAAAAAAGCGATAGGGAAGCAGAAAGACTCGAACAAGAGACCTGCCACTTATAGGAAATGAGATTTAGCCGTCATGCCAACCAATCTCTCAATAATTAAACATAATTATCTGTTTGAAAACTCCAATTTAGAAGAGAAAAAACAATGCGTACTCCTAGAGTCATCTTTATACTAGTATTATCCGACAACTACAATTTGAAGAATGTTACTCCTTTAGCATATATGAGCGACTACAATAACTTATAGCTAGTGTCATAAGCATAATCGCAATGACTCAACGTATGATAGCGCATATCAAGCTTTCTTCGTTCCATAAACCATAACGCGCGAAATTATTGATTTGCAAAACATTCCTAATCATGAATTAAAAACTTAACACAAAATATTGACTCAACATGAGTCGATACAGATAGGGGTGTCATTCGGGCCGACCCGACCCGACTCGAACCCGACCCGAACCCTACCCGAGTCAATTCGGGTCGGGTTACTCGGGTCCAAAATCTAGCTCGGGTCAATCGGGTCAACCCGTTTAACCCGAGTACGAATTAGGGTCGGGTATCGGGTTTAAATACTTTGCTTCGTCGGGTTCGGGTCAACCCGACTAACCCGATTTAGGAATTTTTTTTTTTTTTTTTTTTTTTAAATCTTTATTTAATTTTAATTGTTGAATGTATTCTTTAAAAGTCTAATTAATGTTGTTTTATGTAATATGTTGCAGGTAGGAGAGTTAGCAGGTATAGCAGTCGGATCAGCAGTATGCATTAATTCCATCTTAGCAGGGTAAAGCTTTGATCATATAATTATATTTTTCCAAGTAAATAAATATTGTTCTAGCATTAAAAACATATAACTTGTAAATGAATATTTAGGCCAATATCGGGAGGATCAATGAACCCAGCACGTACCATTAGACCATCATTGGCTAGCAACACGTATAAAGGTATTTGGGTTTATATTGTCGGCCCCATAACAGGAACGTTAACGGGGGTGATGTGTTACAGTTTTATTCGAGCAAAAAACGAACAAGATCAGGAAATCTCTTCATTTGGATTCATGGCCAATTCAGTCCAATTAGCTTAGTTACCTTAGATCCATGGCCAATTCAGTCCAATTAGCTTAGTTAAACTTCATCCAAAAAAACCATGCACGTCTGCAAGAATCAAGCAAACAATGGAGCTAACATGTATAATGAATTTCCAAACACCCCTATTTAATTTTATTTTAGAAACAGTCCTTAACAAAATGCAAAAATCAGCCCTGCTTTTACATGCAATTACTCATTTTCAAATAGGGTCGAACCCGATCCGACTTGACCCGACCCGACTTGGACCCGACCCGACTTGACCCGAACCCCGACTAACCCGAGTTCAAATAGGGTCGGGTTCGGGTATATTATTTTTACCCTCGACCCGACTTGGACCCGACCCGTTTGACCCGAACCCGACCAACCCGACCCGAATAGCACCCCTAGATACAGAGGTGGCAAAACGGGCGGGCCGGGCGGCCATGGGCACAAGCTAAACGGGCACGGGCCAAACGGGCTCATCTTATACAAATTGTTTACAAAAGACTTAAAACGACGAAATAAATTCCTTAAACGTAATATTTTATTTATATTAAAAAACTTAAATATATCATTTTAAAAAAATCTTTAAAATGATCGTAATGTTCTACAATTGAGAAAAAAAAAGTGCCCGTTAGTGCCCATTTAAAAAAAAATGGGGCTAAATGTGCCTAAATCTTTTAAAAATGTGTCAATTTAGCCCATTTTTTTGCTTTTAGGCACATTTTGCCACCTCTGGTCGATATGTTATGATTTTTTGTGAAAGACAGAATTTTATATAAACATAATGTAAGTACAAATAAAAGGTAATTCTCGCCTCCTCTGCAAGAATATGCTATGACTAATGATGGATGATTGACGGGATTATGGAGTAAGCCTTTCGACCAAGCACTTTCTTCTTCTCGACAGCAATGGGCATCAGACTCATGATCATTGGAGGCATAGGCATCAGACTCATAGCCGTTGAAGGCATAGGCATAGGCATCAGACTCATAGCAGTTGGAGGTATAGGCATCGGAGTCATGACCATTGGAGCCATGGTTCTGTCAAAAAAACATTTTACAAATCCCTATTATTCATCTTCTTCATCTTCAATTTTTTTTTTACTAACTAGTTGCTCTAAACGATTGCTGCCAAACATACCCAACATCAATAAAACTATAATTTTATGGTTGAAATTTATTAATTTTGTGTTGATAAACCCGAGTGTCCTATTCCATTTTGCTATGTATGTTTTCTGACATTTTGGGCATTGAAACCACGTGTCCTTAACTCATCTGTAAAAGACTCAAATCGAGAAAAATCAGATCAATCGATTTACTTTTTACCACTTGACCACATTGAGTAAAAATAGAATACGAAAGAGAAAAACCATACGTAAAAAGAATAAAATAAAATGAATGTTTTTGACAAAGATGGTTCGAACTCGTGACCTAAAATTTATAAGAGACTGATGAGTGTCTAAATACTCATCAGTTTTGTACAAAATAAACTGCAAAATCATCTGAAAACACTCAGAAACACATCAAAATGATCAAAATATCACAAATCAGTGTTTT